>CM035424.1:24299631-24304631 GCA_020310875.1 Ceratopteris richardii | reverse complement strand
TACACACACACACACAAACATACACACATAGACACATACACACATAATGATGCATACACACACATACACATGCATACACACACATATGCATACATACATGCATACACATACACACATAGACACATACACACACATAGATACATACATACACATAAACACATACACACTTATAGACACACACACATACACATAGACACACACACACATATACACACACATATACACACACATACAAACATAGACACATACACACCTAATGATGCATACACACACATACACATGCATACACACATACAAACACATATACACACACATACACACATATATACATACACACACACATAGAGAGACATACTCACACATACACATACATGCATACATATACATACATAATGCATATGCATTTGCATACATACATACATACATACATACATACATGCAAACATACATACATACATACATACATGCATACATACACATACATAATGCATACACACACATATGCATACATAATGCATACATAATGCATACATAATGCATACACACACATACACACACATATGCATACATACATGCATACACATACACACAAAGACACATACACACACATAGACACATACACACACATAAACACATAGATGCACACACATACACATAGACACACACACATACACGCACACATATACACACACACATACACACATAGACACATACACACATAATGATGCATACACACACATACACATCCATACACACATACACGCACATACATACACACTGGATGAGGTGGAGAGACAGACATAGGAGGGACGATCTCGATTGTCACAGGGTGATCATGACGATGAGGATGAGGAAGATCAGGATGATCATGATATTGCTGATGATGATGATCATGATGATGATGATTAGGATTTTAGTTGATTATGACATTGGATTATATGTATTTACATTGATATATATATATATATATATATATATATATTTATCTATATATTTTTCATTTCAGTTATGTTTTGAATTGTGTGTATGGTTTTAAGTAATGAATTCTATTGATTGTTATTATTGTTTATATTAAGCATGTGTTTTAATACTTTAATTATATAATTCATTCATATGTGTGTACCTAAGTGTATATGTATGTGTGTGTAAATGTATGTGCATGTGTATGTGTGTGTATATGTATGTATGTGCATGTGCATGTGTAAGTGTATATGTGTGTATGAGTATGTGCATGTGCATGTGTATGTGTGTGTATATGTATGTGCATGTATATGTGTAACTCTATGTGTATATGTGTGTATGTGCATGTATATGCGCATATGTAGGTATGTGCATGTGTGTGTGCATGTGTATATGTGTTTTAATACTTTAATTATATAAGTCGTTCATATGTGTGTACCTAAGTGTATATGTATGTGTGTGTATATGTATGTATGTGCATGTGTATGTGTGTGTATATGTATGTATGTGCATGTGCATGTGTAAGTGTATATGTGTGTATGAGTATGTGCATGTGCATGTGTATGTGTGTGTATATGTATGTGCATGTATATGTATAACTCTATGTGTATATGTGTGTATGTGCATGTATATGTGTATATGTAGGTATGTGCATGTGTATATGTGTTTTAATACTTTAATTATATAATTCATTCATATGTGTGTACCTAAGTGTATATGTATGTGTGTGTATATGTATGTATGTGCATGTGTATGTGTGTGTATATGTATGTATGTGCATGTGCATGTGTATAGTGTATATGTGTGTATGAGTATGTGCATGTGCATGTGTAAGTGTATATGTGTGTATGAGTATGTGCATGTGCATGTGTATATGTGTGTATATGTATGTGCATGTATATGTGTAACTCTATGTGTATATGTGTGTATGTGCATGTATATGTGTATATGTAGGTATGTGCATGTGTGTGTACATGTGTATATGTGTGTGTACGTATGTGCATATATATGTGTATATATGTGTATAATGTATGTGTATGCATGTGTATATGTATTCCACATGCATGTGTATGTGGATGCATTTCCATTTGCATCCATGTACATGCATGTGGATGTGCATATACATGTATTTGCGTATATGTTAATGTGTATATATATATATATATATATATATATATATATATATATATGCAATAATGCATGCATGTAAGTCTTTTTATGTGGTTGTAGAAATGTTTGTGCATATGCATGTGTATATGTGTGTATGTCTAAGTGTATGTGCACATGTATCTCTGTGTATATATGTGTGTGTATGTGCATGTGTATATGTGTATATGTGTGAAAGTGCATCTTCATCACGTATAAGTGTATAAGTGCATATCAATAAGTGTGAGTATGCTACCTAATGAAAATAACACAATTCAAATGATATACAAAGAATAGAAATTGTACTTACAATAGTTAGCCATACTTTTTGCTTGGTTAGCTTCTTTAATAACCTGCAATAAAGAGAGAAAGAAGAGAGTGAGAGAGAGAGAGAGAGAATTCAAAGAGAGAAAGATGTAGAAAGAGAGAAACAAAGACAGAGGGAGACAATAAGAGAGAGCTTAGGCAAAACAACAATTCTGCATACACTTGCTTCAGCTCGTAAGCCTAATGCAATTGCGAACATTGGAGAGCTTTTCGATCAGATGTGTGAAAATGCCGATCGAAGAGCCTCCAACGTTTTAATTTTTTACATCAACAGACCGTCGTGTAAGCGATGCTATGCGTCGAGTTGTGTCGCATAAGCGACATGTTTTCAGCGTCGCTTATGCGACGCCAAAAAACATCGCTGTAATAAAGCATCGCTTATGCGACGCTATTTAAAACCATCATGTTAGCGATGCTGTATGGGAGCATCACAGACCCCGTCGTGCCACAAGTCGCAAAAAACGTTGTTTGGTTCGTCGTTTAATCGATGGTCCGCACGCAACGTTCATTACGATGCATGTTGCAATTTTATAGCGACAAAATTCTGTCACCTTAACCGTCGCTATACGCCCGTATTCCTTGTAGTGTATGTGTATGCATGTATGTATATGTGTATGTGTATGTATGTGTGTGGGTATGTATATGTAATTGTATGTATTATATGTATGTGTGTGGGTATGTGTTTACTATGTATGTGTATGTATGTATATTTGTATGTGTATGCATGTATGTGTGTGTATATGTGTATGTGTGGGTATGTATTACTATGTATGTCTGTGTATATGTATGTGTGTGTGTCTGTATATGCAACTTTATAAATTTAAAGTTTTTTATATTCTGATTCTTTTTTTTGTGTGAGATTTAATAACAGGAGATATTGTATGGTAGAACAAAATAAGAGAAGACCTAACATACCCCTTGAGTCGTGGGATTATTTTCATAGACAGCTACGTCTTCACAAATCATTTCCTCAGTAGAAGATAGATAAGTTAATAGTTTATATTACAATGACTTATAATTCTCATATGTTTTATATTTATTCTATGTTTTTTTGTTTCATCAAATAAATGCAGGCGGTAGCAAAGAAGAGAGTTGAGTCTGGTCATACATCAGATTTAGGCTAAATGGGCCATCATGGTTTTGTAGCTACATTTGAAACTATATTTTTTATTCTAGTTAGAATACTAATCATTAATCTTTTTCATTTGTTTTAATGCAGCAAAAGGATTATGCTCGATATCCCATGAAAGAGGAAATCAATTTTGCTACACATTGTGGATATCGACATCTCAATGAGTACATGCAAGTTTATCCAAATGCTTTTGTGAGTATCAGTAAATTTCATGTGATTGTTTTCTTTTTATTGATGTTTTATATATTTTATATATTTATGTTTATTATATGTAATACAAGAATATTATGGAGAGGTAGATATGGATGAGGTGGAGAGACAGACACAGGTAGGATGATCTCGCTCATCATAAAGTGCTCACTCCTTTACCCATGATGCCATTACAAGTACATCAGATCATGCGGATGATCATGATGATGAGGATGATCATGACGATGAGGATGATGAGGACTTACATTATGATGTGGATGAGGATGATCATGATGACTGATATATTATATTGGATATATATTTTACATTGATATACTTACTTTTTTTATATCTATGTATTTTCTCATTTTAGCTATGTTTTGAATTGTATCTATGGTACTAATTAACGAAAAGTCTTGTTTTAGTGATTTTATTGTTGTTTATATTTAACGTGTAGTTGTGTGTGTTTACAATGTATGTATGTACATTTAGGTATATATCTATATTTATGTAATTGTATCTATATGCATGTATATGCATGTAACTGTGTGTGTATATATGTGCATATAGATCTATTTTATGCATATACATGTGTGTATGTGTATGTGTATGTGTATGTGTATGTGTATGTGTATGTGTATGTGTATGTGTGTGTGTGTGTGTGTGTATGTGTATGTGTATGTGTATGTGTATGTGTATGTGTATGTGTATGTGTATGTGTATGTGTATGTGTATGTGTATGTGTGTATGTGTATGTGTATGTGTATGTGTATGTGTATGTGTATGTGTATGTGTATGTGTATGTGTATGTGTATGTGTATGTGTGTGTATGTGTATGTGTATGTGTATGTGTATGTGTATGTGTATGTGTATGTGTATGTGTATGTGTATGTGTATGTGTATGTGTATGTGTATGTGTATGTGTATGTGTATGTGTATGTGTATGTGTATGTGTATGTGTATGTGTATGTGTATGTGTATGTGTATGTGTATGTGTATGTGTATGTGTATGTGTATGTGTATGTGTATGTGTATGTGTATGTGTATGTGTATGTGTATGTGTATGTGTATGTGTATGTGTATGTGTATGTGTATGTGTATGTGTATGTGTATGTGTATGTGTATGTGTATGTGTATGTGTATGTGTATGTGTATGTGTATGTGTATGTGTATGTTATGTGTATGTGTATGTGTATGTGTATGTGTATGTGTATGTGTATGTGTATGTGTATGTGTATGTGTATGT
>CM035424.1:23957131-24297131 GCA_020310875.1 Ceratopteris richardii | reverse complement strand
ATGCATGCATGTCTTTTCATGTATTTGTAGATATGTTTGTGCATATGCATGTGTATGTGTATTCGTAAGTGTATGTGCATGTATGTTTGTGTATGTGCATGTGCATGCGTATGTGTGTGTATGTGCATGTGCATGCGTATGTGTGTGTATGTGCATAGGTATGTGTGTGTAAAAGTGTGAGCATGCATGGTCATGTATATATGTATATGTGCATATGAATGAGTAAGTGTGAGTATGTTAATTAATGAAAATAGAATAATTTAAATGATGCAAACAATGAAAATTGTACTTACAATAATTAGCCATATTTTATGTTTGGTGAAATTCTTGAAAAACTTGCAATAAAGAGAGCAAAAGCGAGAGAAACACACAAACACACACACACACATAGAGAGAGATCAAAAGAGATAAGAAAAGAGAGAGAGAGAGAGAGACAATATGAGAGAGAGATTACAAAAGAGAGAGATTTAGAAAGAGATTGTTGGAGCTCATAAGCGCAATGCCACAATGCATATCTGAACATTGGAGACCTCTTTGATGAGTTGCACATAAAATCACAATGGAAGAGCAATCGGACATTCTTTTTACTTTTATCAAGCTTGACCATCACATAAGCGATGTACGAGTGGCATGTATGCGATCATGAAATTTGTGGGTCATCGACGCATGGTTGCATCACCTAAGTGAAGCAAATTAGCGTCACATATGTGACGCTAACTTTTTAATCACATAAGCAACACTAATTTAGCGATGCTCTCAAGAATGTCGCTAGAAGCCTTGGAAATAACATTGAAAATAACGTTGAGAATAGCGTCGTGTATAGGATGGTGTGAAATCGATGCCCGATCCAACGAAATTCATGATCATGTAGTGACAAAAATGTGTCACGTTAACTGTCACTATGCCCCCGTATTCCTTGTAATATATATATATATATATATATATATATATATATATATATATATATATATATATATATATATATATATATATATATATATATATATATATATATGTTGGAGTTAGATGTCTGCACAAGCACACGAACAGCATAAGGAAGAAGAAGAAGCTTGGAGCACAACACACAAGACTGAATGTATTACTAGAGAATACAAAGATCAGTAGCCCATTAGGGCAATAGGCGTATATACAAGCCAGGGGAAAAAAACCTCCTAAAGAGGGAAAAAAGTGCCCCGGCGGTCCTAGTGTGTTCACACACATCACTACCTAAATATATCAACAAATCCCCCCTGGGAGTGATGCGGTGAACAAGGAGCTGGCACTCATGTATAAGGAAGTGCCAAGCTATATGGAAGTCACTCCACAAAAGGAAGTTAGCCCAAAGCTTTGCAGAAAGCTTCAAACTTCTCCCTAGGCAGATCCTTCGTGAAAAGGTCTGCTATGTTCTCCTGTGTGGGCACATATGCCAAGCTGATCTCCCTAGCAGAGAACCTCTCCCTGACATAGTGATAATGCACCTTAATGTGCTTAGTGCGAGCATGGAACACAGGGTTCCTCGCAACTGCCAATGCGCTCTGACTGACAGTGAAGATGGTGGTGGCAAAAGATTGGCCAACACCCAAATCAGCCATAAGGCATCTGAGCCACACACACTCAGCAGTTGTTGTGAAAGCTGCCCTATACTCAACCTCACAACTGGAAGTGGCCACAATAGGCTGCTTCTTGCTCAACCAAGATATACATGAGCTACCAAGCATGAAGCAAAAACCACTGGTGGACACACGAGTGTCATAGCAACTAGCCCAATCTGAGTCAGAAAAAGCATGCAGATCTGGCGGTAGTGATCCCCCCTTGGGATAAAACAACCCAAGTAGCCGAGTACCACTCAAGTAGCGAAAGATGCGCTTAACCGCCTTCCAATGCCTGACTCCTGGGCAATGCATAAACCTGCTCAACTGTGAGACAGCAAACTGAATATCTGGACGAGTAATGCATAAATAAATCAAGCATCCAACAGCCTGCTGATAGAGAACAACATCAAATGCATCTCCAGCATCATGAAGACTCAATCGTAAACCTGTCTCCATAGGAGTGGCAATAGGCTTACAGTCTTCAAGGCCAAAACGCTGTAATAATGTATCAATATATTTCGTTTGACACAAAGCCATTCCACCATCAACTTGCATAAACTGAATGCCCAAATAGTGATGCAAATGCCCCAAATCAGACATCTCAAATGAGGCATGCAAATCAGCCTTGAAATCGGCAATATGCTTCTCAATAGGACCAGTGAGCAGCATGTCGTCAACATAGACAACAATGATCAGAAGCACATCAGTAGCACGCTTAACATATAAGGTGCTTTCAGTTGGACTGTTCTCAAAACCATGTGCAACCAGATAGGCATGTATCTTCTCATACCAAGCACGTGGGGCTTGCTTTAAACCATATAATGCCTTCTTTCACCTGCACACCTGGTTTTCATGCCCTTTCTGCACAAAGCCATGAGGTTGAAAAACATACACTTCTTCATGCAAGTCACCATTCGGAAATGCTATTTTAATGTCCAACTGATGTACATTCCAACCATGATGGGCTACAAGTGCACAAATGCTCCGAACAGTAGTCATACGGCATGTAGGTTCAAAGGTCTCATCAAAATCAATGCCTCTTTCTTGCACATAACCCTTTGCAACAAGCCTAGCCTTATACCTGTCCACTGTACCATCAGGTTTACGCTTCAGCTTGTATACCCACTTAGTGCCAATGGCCTTCTTGCCAAGAGGCAAGTCACATAAAGACCAAGTACCATTCTTCATTATAGCATCATATTCAAATTGCATAGCAGCCATCCAATTTTCTGAATTCTGTGCTTCATCAAACGAAACAGGCTCTTTCTCATCACAGAGACTAGATGCAGCCATAGCATAGCAATCTGATGCAAAAGAGGCACTATGAGAGCCTGAACGAGTACGATATGACAGAGGTGCATCTAATTTGCTGTCACGGAAAGTCTACACCAGCCATTTTGGCATAGTTCTTGCCTGCTCAATATCAGCTCTCTCATCAATAAGTGCATCATGTACATCTGCATCAGAAATAGAATTATCTTCACCATCATATGAAACCTGCAAAGGCTGAGAAGTTGCCTCATTAGGACCAGCACTAGAATGACCACCTGTAAAAAGAGGCATCAAAGTATCATACATGTCTTTGGAGCTAACAGATGTCTCCTTGGTACATGAAAGCAATGGCTGAATAGCATCTTCCACAAAAACATCACAGCTAACCAGAATGCGTTTAGTCTGTGGATGATACAGACGATAGCCTTTACTTTCAAAACTGTACACAACAAAAATACATTTTACTACCTTATCATCCAATTTTCTGCAATGTTGTTCAGGCACTAATGCATATGCCAAACAACCAAAAACACGCAGATGAGCAACAGATGGCTTGCGGTCATGCCAAGCCTCATATGGAGTGATAGACTACAGTGCTTTAGTGGGACACCTGTTCAGTACATATGATGCACACATGACAGCCTCAAGCCAGAAATTATGTGGTAAAGCCTGACTCTTGACCATGCACCTCGTCATCTCCATGAGTGACCTGTTCTTTCGTTCAGCAACTCCATTCTGTTGAGGTGTATACGGCATTGTACACTGGTGTTTTATCCCACGTTCAACCAAAAATGCATTAAAATCAGAAGACATATATTCCTCCCCTCGATCAGAACGGAGGGTGCCCATTTTAATGCTGATAGATTTTCAGCCAAAACCAAAAATTGTTTAAAGCACATGAACACTTCGGACTTTGCCTTCAATGGATATACCCATGCATGCCTGGAAAAATCATCCATGAAAGTCATGAAGTAAAGATAGTTTCCAAAAGAAGGTGTCTGCATAGGACCATAGACATCACTATGTACAAGCTGCAATTTCTGTGTAGCCTGAATTGAACCATCTTTTGGAAAGGAGGAACGCTGCATTTTGCCCAAAATACAACCTTCACATACATGTTTTTCAGGTGCCTCAAGCTTGGGCAAAGAAGACACCATATCAAATTTCTGCAGGCATAGCAAACTAGCAAAATTCAGATGACCAAAGCGTGCATGCCAAAGCTTTGCATCTGACATAGCCTAAGAATTATGAACTGCACATGCCGAATCATTCATAGATCTTTCATAGTCTATGAGCTTATATAGCCCACGACATAAAATACCAGAAGCAATAATAACATCGCCATTTGATAGATCATGAAATGTGCATCTGTCATCAATAAATTTCACAACCAAGCCAATCTTGGCTAATGCAGAAACTGATAACAGATTCTTCTTGATCCCTGGCACAAATAAAGCATCTAACAAGGTGAAAGAACTACCATTAGCAGTAGTCAGAATGATCTTACCAATTCCCATAACAGGTTAAGAGGAGTTGTTGGTGCATGTGACAGTATTCCCTGTAGGGGTAGGCTCGAGTGAAGAGAAGAAACTGCAATATGTTTGGTCACCCCACTGTCAAAGTACCAAACATCTGAGTCCACTGCAGACATGCACTGCTCATGAGAAGATGGGTCAAAATTGCAAACAGTAGTAAACGCCCATTCTTCTTCCTGCACAAGATTAGCAGACTCTGTTTTTGGTGTAGAGGCTTCTGCAACAACCATTCCAGCCTCCTTTTTCTTTGCCTCTTTTGCAGCCAGCTTTGGACAGTTCTTTTTGATATGATCATTCCCTTTACAGTACTTGCAAAACAATTTCTGCTTTTCTGATTTCTTCTCATCTTTATCCTGGTTCTTCGAATGTGCTGCATTTGCAGATTTCTGCTTACTAGTAGAAGAGCTCCATTTTCCTTTGCCCTTCTGACTAGCCAAGAAGCTTGATCTGCAACACGCATAATGGACTTGTTCTGCCTGGACTGATCTTCCTGCAACAGAACAAAGACAAACTTCTCAAATGATAAGGCATTCGGATTGCCTTTCGTCAACCGAAGAGTAGAAGCAAAACTCTTATATGAATCAGGAAGACCATTCAAAACGGTCTGCACAAGTGAGCTATCTGGTATAACCTCATCAGCAGAAATCAACTGTTCCTTCAAATCTTTGATCTTCGTTAGGAAAATGTCCATAGAATCACCTTCATTCATGTGCTCACTCTCCAATTGTTTTCGGAGGTAAGCAACATGAGCCTCATTCCTAGCTTGGTACAATGTGGTAAGTGTATCCCAAGCATCCCTAGTTGTTCTGCAAGAGCGAATATGAGGAATAATGGCACGTTTGACAGACAAAGCTATGCATGTGCATGTGCATCTCTGCCATCCCAACGAAACTGCTCTGCAGTAGGTGTAGCAGAAACAGCAGCACGAACAAGAATCTGCACAATATCATCTTCGACACCATCTTCATCAGCTCCAGCACCTGTATTCGCAGTACCTGTTGTTACAGGTGTAACAGGACGTCTTTCAACACCCTGCACAATGTTCCACAATCCTTTTGCAACCAATACATGTTGCATCATATAAGCCCATAATGGGTAGTTGGTACCATCCAACTTATCCTCGACAGCCAACATACGGAATACATCACTGATTTCAGCCATGGCTGGTGACTAAAATACCTTGATGCAAAAAATTGATTATATCTCAAAAACTTGAACGGAATTGCCCAGATGAGTTCTACTAAACCTGTAGCAAACTTCGAGACGCTTATACTAGCAAACAAAAACAGGTATATACCTTTGGCACAAAAAGACAAAATAGCCTACACAAGCGCTACGATAGTGCGTTCGGAGGCCGAAACGAGCTCAAATTGCAATTTCGGCACCACAAAGCAAAGTTGTTTTGATCTTTGAAACACCATAAGTATGCTCACCAAATTTTGTACGAATCTGAGACTGAAAACAGAGGAGTGTCGATGGCGCCCTAGATAAAGCGATGATCTGCTCTGATACCAATTGTTGCAGTTAGATGTCTGCGGAAGCACACGAACAGCATAAGGAAAAAGAAGAAGCTTGAAGCACAACACACAAGACTGAATGTATTACTAGAGAATGTACAAAGATCAGTAGCCCATTAGGGCAATAGGTGTATATACAAGCCGAGGGAAAAAAACCTCCTAAATAGGGAAAAAAGTGCCCCGACGGTCCTAGTGTGTTCACACACATCACTAACTAAATATATCAATAATACATATATATATATATATATATATATATTGGATGTTGCAAATTTATGGAAGTGCAAGGATTTTCTGTCTACATCAAATTAACGTAGTGATTTTTAAGGAGATTTCATACAAAGACACAATTTCTACCCTATTTTTCTAGGGTTTAAGGGACTTTTGAAAATAATGCAACTTTCTCATTACTCAAGAGACCGTGTTCTTTTCCACAAAATCCAGACATTGAGTTGTGTATTATCATTTTCAAAAAAACAAAACAAAACAAAAAGTGGTTGATTTGATAATCATCAACACATTGTGACATATCCCATAGATATCAAGCCAAAGAGGTTCAAATCAGGAGTCAATTTCATAAGCAATGGACGATGCAATTAAAGAGAACTTCAATAAGATAACACACTTTTGGAGTTTGCAAACATAATTGATTACTTGATTGATTGATAATGGACGTCATAGTTAACA
The DNA here is from genome assembly GCA_020310875.1 of Ceratopteris richardii. Classification (NCBI taxonomy): domain Eukaryota; kingdom Viridiplantae; phylum Streptophyta; class Polypodiopsida; order Polypodiales; family Pteridaceae; genus Ceratopteris; species Ceratopteris richardii. The sequence continues at coordinate 24,290,528 of CM035424.1, read as the reverse complement.
ATCTTTAATTGAATTATCTTTAATGCAAAAGAAGGGCATCCCGCCAAGCAACGAATATCAATGTTCATTTCAACTTCAACACATATCACCTAATATATTCAACTTTCAAGAGTCATGAGTAGGGATATAAGAGAGAGAGAGAGACGCCAAATTGAGCGATAAACAGTAATTTAAAGTTGACTCAAGTGCTTCAAAATTTCAAGTGACAATCAGACAATATTTTAGAGCTGACTTTCCTCTTCATTGTTCTTTATCTTGTACGTCCATGGTAGCATAAGCACAATGAACCTAACAATTTGGCTCTTTATGGTTTACTCCAAAACCATAAAAGCACCAAATTATTAGGTTCAGTGTGCTTATGCTACCGTAGACGTGGATCAAACCATAAAAGGACCAAAAATTATTAGGTTCATTGCGCTCAACATGCGCGTGTACACCTATATGCGTTCGTCTAATATCTAATGCTTACGAAGTGGCCTGCTCTTATTTCTAAATGATCATGTACTTATTAGAACACATCTATATGCTTATGCACATAGGCATAAATGATTATATACTTAAGAAATTTCTCATGTTTCTTTGAATTTTTAAGTTGCATAGGGATAAGTGATTATATACGTATTTTCCGGTATGCGACCTGTATCAAACGAGAAAGAGAGAGAGAGAGAGAGAGAGAGAGAGAGAGAGAGAGAGAAAGAGAGAGAGAGAGAGAGCGAGAGAGAGACTCTTTCAATGTACCCGATACTGACAATAAAAATTGACTCAATGTTTACATAAAGAGAATTCTTGTAAAGAGAATTCTTGTGTTTGGTAAATGGATAAGAGACACTCATCAAAAAAATAAAGATTCATCCACTTTCTTTAGCAGTTCATTCTTTATGTTCCAAAAATGGTAGCAAGAGTGTCAAGGACTCCCAAATTCTCACTAAAACACCTATTGTGGGTGGCCATGGTCACCACCCTGTGCGGCTGCCGTACTCCATGGCCCGCCTCCACAGGGATCCAGGTCTTCCCACATTTGTAGGTGCTCTCGTTCGACGACATGATCTAGGCTGGAAGCTGGAGTTGGTGCTCGAGATTCTGTCCTGCTCCCGACTGAGTATGGATCAGCTGGCCGAGATGGAAGACATGTCTGCAACAAGAAGGTTGTTAGACCGACAGTAGGACGGTTAGCAGTACATCAGATCGTGCATGGATATAATAAGAAGAGCCACTTTACTCCTCGATGAGGGGTCTGACACATTCGATTTTCCACTACCACACCTGCCACCCACACTGGCTAACCTAACTTAATTTTGCAGAGTACCATAGCGCGTTCCTGAAGTAACGGACATCAGATACGCCACTTGCAGAGCCGAGCCTTAATCAATGCTCTGACAATTCATAACTAGAAAGTCAGGACATTTAGACTCGTTGGCCTTCTTCGTACACTTCCATCTGATCAGGTACAATGCTGAGTGCACGGTAAGGTCGATCATCTTTAATGACACTCTGTAATGGTTGCACAACAAACCTCAAGAATGTAACGAGACACACGTCCTAATAGTTATACTTATATGCACATGACAGTAGAATGTAATTTGCATCCGTTGGGCAGTAAACCATTAAACGCTCGCTTAGATGCCTGATCTTCGGCATCCTTACCCTGTTTTCCAAGGGATTTCTGGCCAATGCAAACGAAATAGGTCGACAAGGCTACCTACATGCAAACGAAAATTTGCGAATTTTGAGACTTGAGTTTACGATCAACCTACTACCTGAGCAATCTGCAGTGATTGCATCTGATTCAACTCCATGGCGCTTTCGCCGAGCTCCATCATTGGCCTACCCCTCGAGCAGACTTGAAAAATGCCCGAGGCCATGTTATTGCTTCTGGAAACGCTTGCTCCGATCCCCACAATCGGAGCTCCTTCCATCGCGCCTTGCGGATTCATAGGTACGATCCCTGATTCGTTACGAAGAATTGTTATTCGATATCTCAGTACGAAAGTCAAGAAATCGTCGAGGAGGCTGACAAGCAACCATCATCATGAACAGTGTGCAAAAATTAAACCTACAAAGTCTTTCCGTTACTAGTTTATCCATGCACAAAAATCAGATTGGACAATCACAGATCTTATTGCGGTGGGAGGATCCAACAAAAAAATGAGCCCTTCCAGCCCACCCATTTATGTCATAGGTCTTGTATGCTAAACAAATGAGGGTCCAACGCCATTAATTAAAAAACGCAGTGCTTACCTTCGTTGGACGACCCGTGAAGAATTGAATTCCCCGAGTAGGATGTCTGATAACCAAAATTAGTTCCCTGCGCTAGGTTTAGGGCTGTGTTTAATGATATATGATCCGATGGAGGACCCAAAGAGAGTGATATTCCGGAATAGTCAAGAATATTTTGTAACGCATCGGCAGAATCAACCGTTTGCTTCGGTAGCAGAGCGTGTGAATATGGAGAATACAAAGACCCAGGAGAAACATCCGATCCTTCTGCAGGCGGTGGCAGCCGTCGAATTTGGTTGCTGGCCCAACCCCCAAATAAGGTCTGGTCCATATGAGAGACACCGCTGGACGGATCACTTGCTGCAGCGCCTCCGCTTGGCCCAAGGCGTACATCGTGATGACTAAAGGACTTGCTACTGGATGTGATTTGTTGATGTAGTGGTGAGGATATTGTAGGCCCACTTCCAGAGAGGGACTGCTGGTGGTCGGAAGAAGCAGAGCTAGTGGGTGATGAGGCAGATGCATGCTTGAGAGAGAGTCGTCTGCTTTTCGAGCTTTGCGTTGATGAATCCGTAGACGCTAAGGTGCTGCAACTATGATCTGGATTGGACGAGGTGGCCGCTCCGGACAAAGTTGACGTCGGCTGCGTCGATGGTGTATTCTGAGTAGCTGGATTATAAGCCGGCTGCAGCTTCCGTTTCGCCCGAGCCTTCCGGTTTTGAAACCAGTAGAAGACGTTGGCTTCAGCGATGCTGCCATATTTTCGAAGCTGAGCAGCAATGTCAACGATCATGTCACGCGAAGGCGTGGTGGTACCCGAATTGAAAAGCGACTCCAGGATCTGAATCTGCTCCTGTGTAGGGCACCATCGAGGACGTGGCGTGCAAGTCTCCTCGTAGCGAGCACCTGCAGCTACGTCAGCTGCAAATATAATTAATCAGCACAACAATGGCAACCATGTTTCTTGCAACAAAACCAAAGACAACATTATCAGCACTTCTATCTTACTTGGAGCTGATCGCCCTATGCTCTCCAACGTACGAGTTAAAACGGATGAATTAGATAAGGATCCACTAAGAGTCTGCAGCTCCTGATGAAGGCCACCATAGGTCGATCTGGGCTCGGGCCTAGACGTATACTGCCTTGATGCAAGCGAGCGCAGCATCCCTTCATTCCGCAGGTGCTGCTCCATAGTAGCCGGAATCATCGACAACTCATGGATCTGCATTGGGCTATGAACTTCACCAATAGCATGCGTATGCTGTGCCGTTACCTGTTGCGGTATGTCGTCTCTCCCTACGATAAGAGTCGGCTGAATGTAGGATGGAGCGTATCTTGACATTCCTTCAATATGCCTTGGAGGCTGCAGGTCCGTCGAAAAATACAATTGTGGGGCATGTGTCGGCCATCGATGCAAGGTACTGAAACTTTCCTGTAGCTGCGGAGGCCTTTCTTGAGCACTTTGCTGAGCAAGATGTGGAAACCCAACATTTTCTGCGCAGGAAACCGTCGTAGAGTTCATGATAAGGCCTGCGGAGGAGGAACGCTGACTGTGGATGCCAGCGATAGACGGACAGTGGGGAATGCCATCGGCTTCAGAGGATGGGATGTCACTGCGGCCCCGAGGAATCATGGCTCATTCAATCCGTAGGGCCAGGAAGTGCTTTCGAGAAGGAAGCTTTGCAACCTAGAAGGGTAGGCAAAGTAGGGAAGGAATATATACGAGCTGCAATCCTCAAGGATTAACGTAGGCGGCAGAGTGACCGGTGAAGTTCGTTTGAGGCTGAAAATGCGGGGGACGAAAATCAGGGTTGTTCTTCGCATACCACTAATGCATATTATGCATGTCCCCTCGTGAGGAGAGAGAGAGAGAACTATTGAAAGTGATGCTCAAAATAGATGTGTATTTTAATCGGGGGCTTTTGTGTAGTTATGTGAGGTCACTCGAGCGTCTGGAGATGTAATCTTCTGTAGGTTACGCAGTACTTGCAGATGTAATCTTCTATAGGTTGCGCAGTACTTCACTCGCAGTGGTCGTAGCAGGAGAGAAAGAAGGCAACATGAGAACAAGCTGGCCGGCTCCCTTGCTTGCGACCCAGCTCCCCGCTCACAAAACCTGAATTACAAGCAAAGAAACTGCTAACTTGCAGATTTGAGCCAGAAGCAGTACCGCCTCTAGGACCTTTTTGTTGAATTAGCACTAACTTCTCAATCGCACGGCCACTGGACGCGTACTGCTCAAATCGACGGCATCTAACACGTCGCTGACTTGTTTAGAATATACCAACTCAGCAAGAGAATTGGGTCAGCGCGTGTGAGGATGAGGTCAGCCCGTGCACCTGTCCCGACTACGACAAGGTCTGCGTGCCTGCTAGCCTGCTTGCGTGCTGCTGTTCGTGCTGCGTCGTGCAGTGCCTCCTAATTGTATGTGCGTGAGATATTGAGCATCAGAAAGAGAGTCACACGCAGATACTGGCTGCACAAGCTCCTGAGTACTGGCCGTAACGAGAGGATGGCGTGCTGGTGTGAACAACGTCGCTCATGAAAGTGTGTAGGCTTTGTGCTTTGCGAGTTCCAGCAACGTCACACTTCGATGACGTAGGGAGTCCTCATTCCCGCTGGCGCGTCTACACAGACGGCTCGCCAGCTCTGGCAGAGGACGTTTTCTTGCAAGTTGCCGCGATAGCGCGCAGAACTAATGTGACGCAGCCTTGCACTCAAGCACTATGTAACACACGCGAGAATGCAGTGAGGAAGAGCCTCAAGACTCAAGAGAGGTGGGACGCGTGCAGAAGAAAACTACATCTGTTGGCTTACGCCGCACATAATTCCTCATTCTTGGCGAGACTTTCGACAGCCTTGAGAAACATTCGTCAACCGAGATCTTAAGGCTCTAGAGAGACAGAAAGTGGCCGGGATGAAACACCGTCAGTCACTCACACAGGCCATATCCAACCGGCTGGTACAAAAGATATATTGTCCTCGCGGGAGTGGTTTATGTGCGCACGTGCGACCTTATGTGTGTGTGTCACAGCATGAGCGCTCTTCCTCGAGAGGCGAATCAGGCGATGTTGCTGCACAGAGTTTGTGTTGGCGAATGGTAGTGGATGAACTTCAGTCTTCCGTTCAGCTCACGAGTCCCCATCATCAAGCAACTATTTATATTAGTACGCAAATTTACGTGATATAAAAGCCATCTCAATTATTTTACACATAATTTGCTCACGATAAGTCGGGATAGGCTAAACTAGATTTGTTCTCGATCAGTGTGAAAGGGCGCGGGCGGGCGGGCGGTCGGTTAAATGGGTTGTGGAATAGAAGGAGAGAGAATCTTCTTCTCCGGGTGGTGGTCCTCCCTCCTGACGTGGAGGCGGACAGCATGAATCCTCTCCCCGGCCTCGACGCTACCCCCTGCATTTAAAACTGGCTACCCTCGTCTCCTATTCTTCTCCACGCGTGCTCCCCCACAGACAATCTTTTCCTCTTTATTTTATCCTAAAACTCTTTTATCTTTTGCTTTTCGCTTTTTGGGATGGGGACCTACACAGGCCGCTACCCCATTCTCTATGCAATTCCCCTCATCCTCTCTCTCCCTCTCCCCATGAGAGGGCACCACCCTTCTCCCTCCCTCCCATGAAATGGTCCTCATTCCTTATGACAAGCACACCCAAAACTTGCCTCCCCCCAAGCCTTGTGTCCCAGCTTTAGCAAAAAAAAAGCCATGTAACATGTATCTTCCATCGAAATCGACACGTTTCAACGCACAATGTGGCCAAATGCCTTGAATTCTACCCAGCAAAGCAAGCTTCTCTACCAAGTACTTCACTCTTTCTATGGATGTTTTGGTGGCCACCATGCTCCCTCTCACTTCATACGGATTCGCAAAGAGGTTGTCTGCGGTGTACATTCCTCGCTTCACCTTTCTTTTCATGGGAAAATGTCACATTCTAAACGTACATGTTGCCTAACAACCTCATATAACGCTCCATATTTTATATTTTCTTTGCTGTAGGCCATTTCTAAGAGATTTGACTTGTGAGAAAGCGAATGGAGGCACCTCGAGTCTCCCCTGTTCACATCAAGGCTACTTTATCGAACTTGCATGTATTGGGGTCATAGCATTACTTTCTCCGAGTATCTCCTTCTTCTCTCTATCTGTGCGACTCGCGAGTAACACGAACGTTCTTTTACATGCACGTATAATATATATATATATATATATATATATATATATATATATATATATATATATATATACTTTTTTTTCTTTCTCTCTATTTAGAAAGAGAGAAACAAATTACCAGCAACTCATTTTCTTGCTTGTTTAAAGAACAAATGTTGTTGACGCATTTACTATAAAAAAGTATACGGTATGCAGGTATATGCATGAATACGGATAAATGGAGATGTCTATATATATATATATATATATATATATATATATATATATATATATATATATATATATATATAATCACACACACGAAAGGAATTTTCAAATCATACAAAAGAAGGGGACACTGGAACAAAACTAATAAATTCAATATTAGTAATGAAAAATGTTGCTTTTGTGGTAAGGAGGATTTAGCTCACCTTTTCATTAATTGTATTCATGCTCAAAAGTTTTCGAGTTTGCTTAACAATTATTGCCAAGCTATTCATCTATTTAAGTGAAGCTATTGGAAGATATTGCTTGGAATGTGCAATAGAGTAGAGGAAGTGTTGTGACATCTTTGGAGATCTCAAATTCGCTTGCATATTTGGATGAGCAAAAATCCAAGGATGTTGAACAGTGATCAAAATGGTGTTCAACAAATGAGCAAAAATCAAAGGATGTTCAAGATTGCAAGAAAGAACTCATGAAGGCTATAGACTTTTTGAATAAATTCTATCAATGATTATGTTGATAGAGAATTTAGAATTAGCAATATTTTATATAATGTTAAGTTCAATATTTGGAGGAGTATACTCCTTCCATTATAGTGTGGTATGAGGTCTTTTATGGCTCTTTCCATCCAATGAACCCCAATTTGCCTAGGATTTTCCCTGGCATTAGTTGGCTTCTGTTGTATTTGAGCATGAAGAATGTTCTTTCCTTGTATTGAGGTGGGAGCCTTTGTAAGTATTTTTCATTAATTAATTTCTTATCTGTCTTTCTCTCAAAAAAAAAAAACTCTCGCACTCACTTTAATGGTCGAGAGATATAAGTTTGCCTCTTTTTCAGGCGTTTTGTATTTTCCCTTCATTAAATTGATGTTGTGTGTAACATTGAATGGGGCCCACCTTACGTTCATAAATACACTATAAATGCACCAAATGAATGGTGTCACATAAAGATTTAGTACCATCTGATGCTTCATTTAATTCACCCAATATGGCCCAAAAAGCATATCTAATGTCTCCATCATCATCAAATTTCCTTCTAGAAGTGAGCTTATGAGAAATGTGTGTGCAAGTTTGTCTTTTCGTAATACAACATATCAAAATAAGTGAACACGTGAGCATATTCCCAATACTTTCAATCAAAGGTGGTTGCAAAAGCTCTCTAGGGAATAGGCAAAATTATGAGCTATGGGGAAAGGACAAAAACTTCTTACACGAACCGCATAAAAATATTACCCTTCACATAAAGGACTCACGGTTGAGTGTTACCATAAAAGCGTAGTCCTCCTCTCACATTTAAAACCCAACGAGCGCCCAAAGCTGTCCATTACAAATCCTCAAAAATCTTCTTAAATATTATAATTCGGGGTAGATCTTTATGACTCAAGTAATTGCTTAACTAATCAAAGTTATGTACGTTTTTTACATAGACTTGTGGCTAAATCTACGTAAATAATATAAAGATAAGATGACAATATTATCCATGTATAAAAACAAGCATATATCTACAGATATATGAGCACCCAAAAAAACGAGATCCATTTTCGTACATTCTACAAGCATGACCTCCTAGAAAGCAAAAGGATGAAGATGCCATTTTCATACACTCTAGAAGCATGAGATCCATTGTTTCTCTCACCTTTGAGTGCTCGTTGAGTAGTCCAAATACAATGATTTAAAATATACCAAAGGATAAATTTGTGCTTTATTCCAGCTAGAACGTGACAAATGTAGTAGAACATGTACTTCCATTGTTTCCAACTACAACATTGTTTTATGACTTCTAAAGATGAATTATATAACTTTCTAAAGGTCAATAATGGGTCCTTTGTGTGTAATTTCAAAGCAACATTTAATGTCCCGCAATCTAGTCCAAATGACCCTATGTGAGATCGTAATGATCTACAACCTCCCTAGTAGCTCAATTTCAAAGAAACATCTAATGTTCCACAATCTAGTCCAGGCTGGCACTCATGTATAAGGAAGTGCCAAGCTATGTGGAATCAATCCACAAAAAGGAAGTAAGCCTAAAGTTTTGCGGAAAGCTTCAAACTTCTCGCTAGGCAGAGCCTTCGTGAAAAGTTCTGCAATATTCTTTTGCATGGGCACATATGCCAATCTGATCTCTCGAGTAGAGAACCTCTCCCTGACATAATGATAATGCACCTCAATGTGCTTAGTGCAAGCATGCAACACAGGGTTCCTCGCAACTGCTAATGCATTGTGACTGTCAGTGAAGATGGTGGTGGCCTTAGACTAACGAACACCCAAATCATCTGTAAGGAGTCTGGGCCACACACACTCAACAGTTGCTATGAAAGCTACCCTATATGCAGCCTTACAACTGGAAGTGGCCACAATAGGCTACTTTTTTCTCAACCAAGATATGCATGAACTACCAAGCATGAAGCAAAAACCACTAGTGGACACACTAAGTGTCATAGCAACCAGCCTAGTCAGAGTCAAAAAAATCATGCAAATTTGGCAGCAGTGATCCCCCTTGGGATAAAAGAATCCAAGTAGTCGGGTACCACAAGTAGTGAAAGATGCACTTAACCACCTACCAATGCTTGACACCTGGACAATGCATAAATCTACTCATCTATGAGATAGTAAACTGAATATTTGGCCAAGTAATGTATAAGTAAGTCAAGCATCCAACAGCCTGCTGATAGAGAACAACATCAAATGCATCTCGACCATCATGAAGACTCAATCATAAACCTGTGTCCATAGGAGTGGCAATAGGTTTATAGTCTTCAAGCCAAAATGCTGCAATAATGTGTCAATATATTTGGTTTCACACAAAGCTATTCTGCCATCCTTGCATAAACTGAATGCCTAAATAATGATGCAAATGCCCCAAATCAGATATCTCAAATGAGGCATGTAGATCAGCCTTAAAAATAGCAATATGCCTCTCATGAAGACCACTGAGCAGCATGTCATCAACGTACACAACAATGATCAGAAGCACATCATTAGCACACATGCAATCAGAAAGGCATGTATCTTTTCATACCAAGCACGTGGTGCTTGCTTTAAACCATATATTGCCTTCTTTAACCTGCACAACTGGTGTGCATGCCATTTTTGCACAAAGCCACAGGGCTAAAAAACATACACTTCTTCATGCAAATCATCATTTAGAAATGTAGTTTTAATGTCCAAGTGATATACATTCCAACAATGATGAGTTCCAAGTGCACAGATGCTACGAGTAGTAGTCGTTCGGCAAGTAGGAGCAAAGGTCTCATCAAAATCAATGCCTCTTTCCTAAGCATAACCCTTTGCAACAAGCCTAGCCTTATACCTGTCAACTATTCCATCAGGCTTACGCTTATTAAGCTTGTATACCCACTTAGTGCCAATGGCCTTCTTGCCAGGAGGCAAGTCACATAAAGACTAGGTACCATTTTTCATTATAGCATCATATTCAGATTGCACAACAACCATCCAATTTTTTGAATTTTGTGCTTCATCAAACAAAATAAGCCCATTCTCATCACATAGACTAGATGTAGCCATAGCATAGCAATCTAATGCAAAAGAGGCACTATGAGAGCCTGAACAAGTATGATATGATAGAGGTGCATTTAATTTGTGCAAAGTCTGCACCAATCATTTTGGCATAGTCTTTGCCTCCTCAATATTAGCTCTTTCAACAAGTGCATAATGCAAATCTGCATCAGAAATGGAATGATCTACATCACCACATGAAGCCTATAAAGGATGAGAAGTTGCCTCATTTGGACTAGCACCAGACTGTCCACCTGTTAAAAGAGGCAGCAAAGTATCATACATGTCTTTGGAGCTAACAGATTTCTCTTTAGTACATGAAAGTAGTGGCTGAATAGCATCTTCCACAAAAGCAACATCACGGCTAACCAAAATGCATTTAGTCTGTAGATGATACAGATGATAGTCTTTGCTTTCAGAATTGTACACAACAAAAATACAATTCACAGCATCTAATCTTCTATGATGTTGTTCAGGCACTAATGCATATGTCAAACAACCAAAAACACGTAGATGAGCAACCGATGGCTTGCGACCATGCCAAGCCTCATATGGAATGATAGACTACAATGCTTTAGTGGGACACATGTTGAGTACATATGCTGCATACATAACAGCCTCAAGCCAAAAGCTATGTGGTAAAGCCTGACTCTTGACCATAGAGCTCGCCATCTCCATGGGTGACCTTTTCTTTCGTTCAACAACTCCATTTTTTTGAGGTGTATATCTCACTGTACACTGATGTTTTATCCCAAAGTTCAGCCAGAAATGCATTAAAGTTCAGAAGATAAATATCCTCCCCCCTCCATTAGAATGGTGTCACGAGGAAGGAGATAAGGAACAGAGCTCACACACACTCTCACTCTCAAGGAGAAGCACACACACACAGATTGAGGCAAGGAAGAATGATCTTCTTCTTCTTCTTCTATTAAATAAAAAGGAATGTACAAGAATGACCTAAAAAACAAGAATACAACAAGTGCAATATATAAAGATCAATACATAAGGAAAAACCTAATGTCCGCGAATGAGTGAGCTGGCAAGGAACAAATGTGCCATCACTCTCAGTAGATAAATCTAATAAAGCTCAATGAAGTATCCCTGACATATACCCGTGTGACCACTATACATGTGAGAGAAACGAAAAACTAGTACGTGTCATCCTGGATCATCACATCTTGAGCTTGATATCTCAACACTCCACCTCAAGCTCAACGCCATATCCTGTAATCCAAGCATCTTCTGAAACTTCTTCAACTTCTCAACTCCAAGTGCTTTGGTGAAAATATCAACAACCTACTCATCTATTCTCACATAAACAAGATCAATATCACCTGCTAATACCTTCTCTCTGATGAAGTGATAATGTACCTCGATATGCTTTGTTCTAGCATGGAAAACAGGGTTCCGTGCTAACTGTATGCTACTAAGATTATCACAATAGATAGTGATTGGCTTTTGCACTTCCACACCTAAATCTACAAGTAACATCTCCAGCCATGATGCCTCACATGCTGCCATTGTAGCACCTCTATACTCAGCCTCTGTACTAGACAAAGTAACAGTGGGTTGCTTCTTGCTGCTCCATGTAACAGCTGCACTTCCAATTGAGAATAGAGAGCCACTAGTAGATCTTCTATCTGGAATGCTACCAGCCCAATCTGCATCCGTGTATCCATAAACCTGCAAATCTACACTAGGCTCATAAAACAATGCATAATCCAAAGTAGCACTCACATAACATAGATTGCACCTCAAAGCATCCAAATGTGGCTTCCTGGGAACCTACATAAACTGACTTTCAAGTCCGACAGTGTAACTTAGATTAGGTCTTGTAATTGTGAGATATATAAGACTTCCCACAATTTTCCTGTACATAGTAGCATTTTCCAATGCTTCACCTGATGTAGTATCCAATTCAAATTCTGATCTAATGGCATAGAAATTGGCTTACAATCAACCATACCATACTTTTGCAGCATATTCAAGGCATATTGCCTTTGCGACATCCATAGAGTTGTTTCTGTATGTATAAACTCAATGCCCAAGAAATAGCGCAACACACCAAGATCTTTCATGTCAAATTCCTCCATAAGAAGTTGCTTTACCTCTTTGATGCTTCGTTCATTATCACCACCTACAATCAGGTCATCAACATAAATAGCCACAATAGTGATGCCATCATCAGCCTTCCTTGCATATAGTGAGTGATATGCATCACACATAGAAAACCCAATGCTAGTTAAATAATCAGCAATCCTTGCATGCCATGCAGGAGGGGCTTGCTTCAGCCCATACAAAGCCTTTTGCAACCTGCAAACATATTCTGGATGCTTTGAATCTTCATATCCTTGTGGCTTGTCCATATATACTTCTTCCTGTAACTCACCATGTAGGAAAGCATTCTTCACATCCATCTGATGCAAAGTCCATTCTTTTGCTGTAGCTAATGCAACAAGTGTCTTGAGAGTAGACATTTTAGCTACAGGGCTGAATGTTTCCTCATAATCAATGCCATATGTCTGTGCATATCCTTTAGCTACCAATCGTGCTTTATACCTACTTATGCTACCATCAACATTATGCTTTACCTTGTAAACCCATTTGCAGCCTATGGATTTCTTTCCTTGCGGCAATGGAACCAGCTTCCATGTATCATTTCCATAAAGTGCAGCCATCTCCTCATCCATAGCTTTTTCCCAATCTTCAATTCCAATTGCATCTTCAAAGCAAGAAGGTTCAACATCTTGTATTACCTTTGTCATGTAGGCACAATGACGAGCCATGTAACTATCATATGTCAATCGTTGCACTGAATTCCGCATCCTCCTAGATCTTCTTGGTCCTGGGTCACTTCTCCTTGTATCATCTGCATGTGCCCTTCTTACTCCTGGAGTCTTCACAGAGGGCAATCCAAGTTCCTCATCAAGAATCTTTTTTGAACCACTTGAATCTCCATCAACATCTTCAAAACCTGCACATGTTTTACTTCCAGCAGAAAGCTTTTCTTTACCTTTCTTGGATGTATTTGATGAATTTGTTGGACTGAAATTTCCACGCAATCTTCCACTCCATGGGTTTGAGTTGGAACTATTGCTTGGTGATGCATCCGGTCCACTCAAAACTTGAGATTCTGCACTTGATTTTTCAGCATTTTCTTTGTCATTTGGTTCAAGATTCAATCCTTCTTTGGCAGAAGCTTGACATTTCATCAAATACCACATCTCTGCTCACCTTCACCTGTCGTGTGAGTGGGTTATAACATTTGTACCCTTTTTGCTCAAGGCAGTATCCAATGAAGACACATTTTTCTACTTTCAGATCAAGCTTCATCCTCAACTCATCTGGAACATGTACATATGCAATATAGCCAAAAACTTTCAGATGTGATAAGTTTGGCTTTTTACCTGTAAACTTCTCTTCAGGCGTAACTTGATGTACAGCAGCAGTCGAAGTTCTGTTCATGATGTATACAGCAGTATGCACAGCTTCTGCCCAATAACAATGAGGCATATTCTTCTCAGTCATCAAGGCTCTTGCTATTTCTGTAATATGTCTATTTTTGCGTTCAGCAATGCCATTCTATTGTGGTGTGTACCTGCATGAAAACTGATGCCGAATTCCATGATTTTTTTAAAAAACTACTGAACTCATTTGGCATGTATTCACCTCCTCCATCAGATCTTAATGTCTGAATGTACTTCCCTGTCTGCTTTTCCACCATAGCTTTAAAATTCTGGAAGTGAGTGAACACCTCGCTCTTCTCTTTCATGAAATATACCCATACTTTGCGTGTATGGTCATCAATGAAAGTAACATAAAACCTGCAACTGCCCATAGATGTGGTCTTTGTTGGACCCCAAACATCTGTACGTACTATTTCTAGTACATCTATTGGACCCCAAACATCTGTACGTACTATTTCTAGTACTTTGTTGGACCCCAAACATCTGTACGTACTATTCTCACGAACATGCTTGTCATGTGGAAATGATGCTCTTGACTGTTTACCAAATTGACATTCTGCACATACCTTTTGCATTTCCGCAACTTTGAAATTTGGTAGTCCATGGACAATCTCCTTTGACTGCATCAATTTCAGCCTTTGCAAGTTTGCATGTCCAATCCGTTTGTGCCACATCTCTATATCTGCAATAACTCCTGCACCTTTTGCAAACATGGCTGCATTCATTTCAGGAATTCACATTTAAGATGAACATCCTACCCACTTTGTTTCCTTTGGCAACCAATCATCCATACTCCTTGTACTCTTCTACGTATAATCCATCAGCATTGAACCTGACTTGTAATCCTTGGTCAACCATTTGTCCAACAGAAACCAGATTCTTTGTTATATTTGGAACATGTAGCACATCAGCAAGATGTTTTACCTTTCCATCCTCCATAGATAGTGCTATGTTTCCTGTATGCTCAATAGGATGTGATGTGTCATCACCTGTTTTAACATATCCAGGAACTGGCAATTTCTACAAAGTACTAAACCATTCCGTATGACTGGTCATGTGATTTGAAGCACGTGAATCAACATACCAGACATTATCATTCGAATGTGCCATAGTGATGACTGAGTTTGCTTCATGTGGCGGAATGCAGCGAAGTAATACACCAGTGTGGTCCACATAGTACAACTGTCCTACCAGCAACCGGAATCGACGACTATAAACTGCAATCTTCCGTCGCATAGCCGAAGGTGTATGGAGAGGAAGACATCCATCAGTCAGGAACGTTAACAATGTATTATAATAGGTAGGCTGCTCAGGATGGTCGATAGATTCGTCACAAGCTGATTCAGCAGCGTAAATTGCTGGTGTGGTATCGTCAATGCCCACCGCAGCTTCGTCGGAATCCAACCGAGAGAGAAAGTCTGCTAAGTCATGGGCTTTACCTGGTCGATGAATCACTTCGTAGTCGAACTCTTGCAGCAATAAGACCCAACGAGCCAAGCAACCACCTAAATGTTGCTGCCGAACTAGATATACAAGTGCAGCATGATCTACGTGAAAGGTGAATTTGCGGCCTAGCAAATAATGCCTGAATTTCTTTACAGAATATACCAATCCAAGACATTCTCGTTCAGTGATAGAATAATTCCTTTCCGCCAGAGCGAGTCGGCTACTTGCATAGTAAACAGGCCGAAACCATTTGTCTGTTTGTTGCATTAAAACACTACCAATTGCTATATCCGATGCATCTACAAAGATATGGAATGGGCAGTCCCAATCAGGAGGTTGCAAAATGGGAGCCTGCATCAATAATCCTTTTAAACAATCGAATGCAGTTTGGCATTCCAGAGTCCATTCGAACTGTCGTGGAGTACTCGTCATTAGCCGATTGAGTGGTGTTGCTAAATGGGCTAGCCACCGTCCTGCCATGCCACCGGATTTAACCCAAGAAGCGCATAACCTCTTTCGGCGTTGTAGGAACGGGTGCTTCCAACAGAGCTGCAACTTTGTCTAGATCAACTTGGATACCTTGTGCCGATATGATATGTCCAAGGAGTTTACCACAAGACATTGCAAAAATAGATTTTGTCGGGTTCAGGCAGAGTCGGTATTCACGGCATTTCTCAAAACAGCACCGTAAATGATACAAGTGTGCCGCAATCTTGCCGAATAAGGAGAAGTCATCTAAATAAACTTGCATAAAACTGGTTAGGTAGGGTGAGAAAACTTCCTGCATACAACGTTGAAATGTGCTGGGAGCATTCCATAACCCAAACCACGTGACCGTACAAGCAAAAACACCCCAGTTTGTAATGACAGCTGTTTTCGGTATGTCTTGTTGAGCCATTTTGACCTGGTTCTAACCACTGTAGCCGTCCAAAAAGGAGTACATCTCATGCCCGGCCACTCTGTCAAGCATTGTGTCAAGAAAGGGAAGACGAAACGGATCAGGTACCGTGGCCACATTCAATTTCCGATAATCCACACAGATTCGTAGCTGCTTGTTTTTCTTAGGAACAATAACGATCGGAGATATCCATTCAGCGTGTTCTATTGGTACGATGAATCCCACTTTTAATAACCTATCGAGCTCTGCTTTGACTTGTGCTGCATAATTGGGATTCATGCGATAACTGGATTGTTTAATTGGCTTCGCTTCCGGCTTAAGCATGACTCGATGTTGATATATTCGCGGATCAAGACCCTTCATATCGCGGTAATCCTAGGCAAAAACATCAGAAAACTCACGCAGGAGTCGGATCAAATCTTCTTGAAATGCCTCGGTCAATCCTGCCTTAATCTTCACAAGACATGGGATGCTTTCATCACCCAAATTATAGGTTACTAACTGGTCTTCCGGGACATAGAATTGATGAGGTTGCCCCGGATCGTCATTTAACTGTAAAAGTTGATGCAGAGTGGCTTGATCCATAGCAACATTATCATCTACATCTGTATCTCCGGTCACGGGAATAACCGTACAGGCTGCCGGACTCCAGTTATCGACTACAGCTTGAAGATCTATAGTACCTAAGGAAATTAGATCTTTTTTGTTCATAAAAAATGCCTCTTTTTCGTCGTCAGATAAGCCATCCAACATATGGACTGACTCTGCTACATAGGGTCTGGCATGAAGCTCGCAGGGCTAAATGGCATCCAATTTGACAACATATTTATGGTGGTTGTCTTTAAAAGTCAGTTCCTGTGCTGACCAATCCTGTATAACTTTGGCCTGTTTCAACCACGCTCGACCGAACAGAAGATTATAGTCGAGGCTAGATTCTGGTAGTTCTAAGACTACGAAAGTCATTTTAAACGTGGCACCCTGCAAAGTAATGGGGACATTCCTTACGAGTCCCACCGGATGGACTCGGGATTGATCTGCCATTCTGACAAAGAATTGAATGGGCTTGATTTGGGTCCACCCTAACTTCTTACAGAGAGCTGCAGTTGCTATGTTCACACCGGAACCGCCATCAATTAACACTTGCGTAATCTTGTGATCTGGTTCCAGGTCTTTGGTTTCCATACAACTCTGATATTGAGTTTCAGGCATTCTTGTTTTAGGGAGGGCCAGGATGGTCTTCTCCAGGTGGCCTGAGCTACCTCTATGAGTTTTTTGCAAATGCCCAGCCTCTCCTTTTCTAGTTCCCCTTGTGGGTAAAGTTTTTCATGTTGTTCTAAGTTTGCTCCATTCTTGATTCTAGCTTGGTAAGCTTTCAACCACATGTCTAAATCATCCGGTTTTGGGTCAGCTAGAATTGATCCTGGTTTCTCTGGCTCTCGTGATTGTGGTGGAATAGAAACTTCTTCCTGGATCTCAGGTTCTTTTGATGCCTTATTGTTGCGCGTATGTCTCTTGTCTTCCTTGTTTTTGTTTTTCATCCATTTTTCCTTAAGTTTTTCTCTCCGTTCTTTCCACTTTTGACTCTTCGTTGCTTCGGTATTCTCGTGTAGGTCCTTTGAATCTTCCACAACTTGAATTCTTGGTTCTAGGTTTTTACCCTTCCTTTGTTCCAGTTTTGCTCGTGGTTTTTCCTACTCTTTTGTTTGCACTCGTGTGATCGCCTTCAATGGTACTGTGTATTCCTTGTCACTTCGTGATGCTTCTATGACTTCGATCACATTAATGGGTGCTGTGTCCTGGATCTTATTAGGATTTTTAGGACAATCTCTGAAGAGATTTTCTTTTCCACAATCACTACAATACCCTTCCCATGTCCTAAGAGGTGGTTGGTTGTATGGTCGAGTGCATTCTCTGATGAAGTGGTCTCCTCCACATCTATAACATGGTCCTCTTGGCATAGGTGGTCTGAGGGGTGGTCTTAAGGGTGCCTGAGCCTTAGGTGTAGTGTACATTAGTGTCACCACCTCTGGTCCATAGACATTGTCATACCCTTCGTACCCGTAGTAGTGTGGATCATAAGTTTGTTCGTACTCAGACATGTTAGCATCATAGGGATAGTACTCTCCCTGAGATGACTCGTAACCTGGGTTTGTCCACTCTAAGCTGGTCATAGGTGATGCTGGCATGATGGATCTTTCTAGGTTTTCCTTTGGTTGAGCGTACTTGACCGGTACCACATGTTGAGGAAGTGGTGGTTGTGGTCCTAACATCAGTTGAGTATTTCCAAATTGTGCTGGTTCATATGGTCTACGTGCTCCTACTGGTCCTGGGTAAGGATTATACCTAGGGATCTCCCTTCCTGGTTCTCTCGGTGGGTATCCATATGGCCGATACTGGGGTGGTTGTAGAGGACGAGTCTGCCTATTGAATGGGCAATTTTCCGTGGTGTGATTGGTGTATTTTTGTTCTATGTGACAATACGAGTGTGCCCTTGAGATCCTCTGCTAGATTGTCTTCTAGGTCGATACACTCTTGAAGACATTCACTCAGGGTATGTAACCTCTTCACATAGACTATCATTCTTAGAGTCCCATTCGTTAATCCATCCAAAAACAATGATATCATTTTTTGTTGCATCGGTCTTTCTGCTACAGGACATCTATCCACATAATGGTTGAATCTTTGGGTAGCTGTTTTCATGGTTTCATTAGGGTTCTGTTTAAAACTATGGATTAAAGACGAAGAAGTGTGTTTAATCCCTCTTTTAGTGAACTCCCCTATGAATTCTTCAAAGAATTGCTCCATATTTCCAAATTGGTTGGGGTCTAATGGCTGGAACCAAGTCAGAGCTCTTCCTGTGAGGATGAGTCCAAATGACTCATACTGCACAAAGAAGTCATCCACTTTTTCAGCTCTTAGGACTTGTTTAAATTCGGCAATGTGGTCGTAGGGTTCTCCCAATCCATCATAATGATTCCTCACACATTTGGCCACCTGAATAGGTCTTAATCTTCTCATGGGTTTTGGCTGTCTAGGAATTATTGGGAAGGCGGGGATTGTTGGTCTAATTGGGGGTATTCCGGGTTGCACTCCTATTGGTGCTCGTGGCCTTAGTGGTGGTCGATATTGATTACCTACTCCAGGGTGGGTCTGATCGTGTGTTTGCACTTCGGGTGTTGTGAATTGCACATGAGTTTGGTTTGGAACACTCCGTTGGCTTGTTTGTCCCGACATTGTATGCTCTGTCTCTTGTTGTGTTTCGAAGGGGTTCTGAGAGGTGGTTGCCTGCTCTCTCTGAGGGAATACAGGCAAACCCATATACTTTAGTCGAGATATGTCTATGGCATCCACCAACCAATACCTTCTTTGGTGCTTGTCTAGTGTTAAAATGTAGGAGGGGCTTACATTTTACAGAAGATACAATCATTCATTCATGCATTATATGACAAAATGAAGCAGATGATAGACAAAACATACCAACAGCAAGTAGAGGCACCACGAGTCCTACCAAACATGCACGCGCTTTTTTCTTTTATTGAAGTCATATATACAAGTATGATATACCTTTTTGGAGGGGGTTCACACCTCCTCATGGAAACCCTTTGGCAAGCCTTCAAATAGACCTTAGTCCATGAATTTTAATAAGAATTTCCAACCACAAGATGATTAAAATAATGCGCATCTAACACTCATCTAACATTGGCACGCACGGTGGACTCGAATCCCACACAATGCTTACCAATGTCCTAGGTTTTCTAAATGCTTCTACCCTATGAATCATTATCCACCAACCAAAGTGTGTGGCCCAAATCCACGGTATGGAAGGTAAAACAATGCCCATACAATTCCGGACAAATAACATATATGAGGGGCAAAGTACAGTGCCTGGGAGTATGCCAAGATATACAATCTACTCCTCATATATATAACAAGCCGCCCTCCCTAAAGTATGCTTCTATATGAGAGTGCAAAAGTGGTTGGATGATCCTTTATTATCAGATCCAATCTTTATAAAGGATGAGATACATCATGTATGGATACATTTTGAGGTACAACAGGAGCCATCTGATAGGATACAAAAGATGAATTTGACTCCAAAAGAGTGAGGCAAGGGGTACATAAAATATTATCCAACTAGTCCTTGCTTCAAAAATGCATCCAAACATGTCGTCAAAATGATCCCAAGCATCAAGAGTCTCCCCATCAAGTTTCCAAGAGTTAAACTTCATTGCCACATGCTGTTCTTTATGTATATTGAGGAAAATCTTCCACGTGAAAACCGCATGGTCAAATCCTACAAAACCTTCAAACAACCAAATGCTTCCACAAAAAATGAATAGCATTGTGTCATGAATGGATGAACCCATATCTTTTCTCCATATGAGAACACTAAGATAACATGCAAATATGGAATGAGAGCTAGCAATGTCAAGCATCATCTTATAAGAAATACACGTGCTCAATGCACAATCCCAACCATAATACTTCTCATTCAACGAAACACTACCCAAAGCCACAATCTCATCACAAGGCTTGGTAAGTACACCAATCTTACACTTATGGGAGTCCTTCCAACCATAATTTGAGTCAACTTCGAAAGAAAATAATGGGTTGCATTGATACGGTGGTACATCCTACTCATGAAATGTGTAAGCATAACTCTCAATCAAGATCATTGCATCAACATGAGCTTTTGTGAGTTCATTTGCATTTTGTTTCATATTTATGGAAGGTACATCTCGTATGTTGAGCAAAGCATGTGAATTATCCATGTTATAGTCATTAAAGAGAATTTCATATTCTTTAATCGTGTTTGCATAAGGGGAGATTACTTCATCATTATGATCAACATAAGCAGGAAAGATAGGTGGAGAAGAGGGATCATAGGCACAAGCATGATCATGATCACTTGTAGTATCATCATAAAGAGGAGGATCCATCATAAGGTCATTATCCATAGCAACATTTTTTAATTTATCAACATTGTAAATTATGTGTGTATCAGTTGCATGATCGATCAAACCATCATCACAAAACCCATCATGCATACATGATTCATTAGTAAGAGATGCAAAGATAGGATGCAAAGAGGAAAAACCATCATCGTTCTCAAAACCAAGAGATGCCACTTCAATTTGTGGTGGAGCATACACATTATTATTTGTTAGGGATGCATTTTCATCGTGGAGATGGGGAAATGGCATAAATTCATCACTTTGTTGCTCCTTTAATGCATTTGTTTCTTTATCAAGAATGGGGGTACGAACACAGAGGGAATTTGGTTGATGATGGCAAGGTGAGGATGCACTGGTATAACTCACACATGCATGCATAAAGTCATTAATTCTATTTAACATGTTGTGCAATATATGAGGATAAGCACAAGTGCGCCGAGAAGAAGGATTTCCCCAAAGTTTATGTCGAGCCATAACTTTAGTGTGAAAATTTTCAAACTTACCATGCAATATGATATAAGCATTTTTATCGATTTGTGGACAGAAAGAAAAAAACTCAGCCTCATGTTACCGTTAGTGTCCATGTGAAAGGCCAAATGGCCACCTGACACTTCTTTGTATATGTTCTTTAATAAAACATATAGTGGCCTGGTCAGTCACAGACTAAAAAGTTCGACCGCATTTGTAAAACCTAAGAAGTCTGTCTTCGTGCTCCCTGTGTACTGTGGTTTCTGCGTATTCTACAACATCTGTGCGTAGTACTGTGTGTGGCGACCAGAGCTCGGTTTTCTACTTTGAGCATATCGTCGTGGAGCTCTCGAGAAGGAGAGTCCAGTGTGGTGCACGCCATCAAATTACTTCACTGGTATCAGAGCAGTTCGAGGCAAAAAGCTTTGTACCTTCTAAGGCGGCGACCAAGGCATAGACCTTGGCATACCTTGTCATCCGAGTCACCGAAGTCACCGTTGGCGCCGTTGGCTGCGCGCGAGGGAGGACCTCAACGATCAAGGAATATAGAGGTTCCCGGTACTTCCCGGGAGGTCACCCATCCCAGTACTGTTCCCCCCAGAGCTCGCTTAACCGCGGCAATCTCTTGCCACTAAGCTACACTCTTGTGGTGTTTGAAGAAGGGGAAAGACTAAGGTTGGCATTACCTTGAACAAGTTTTGGTCCCTCAAAGCTTCATTTTTGCTTTTAAAGCCTATTTCTGAAGCAATTTTGGGGTGTTTTTGGAGCCATTTTGGAGTACTTTCGCACGTAGTTCTCTTCACACAGGTCCAAGAACATCAAGAAGAGTGTTCCTTGTACTTCTCAGACAATAAATATCAACCTTTGGGGCTGTATTTTCAGCCACACTCGTAAAACTACAGGTTTCTCGAGGGGCTTTCAGTTTTGGTGGGAGCAGTCGCTGCAAATTTATGCAGGTTTTTAAAGCCTAAAACATCAGAGTTGACAGACACTTGCAGGTGTTATTGGCTAGTTTTTTGGGCTGTGTATTCAGCCTTTCAGTGTCATTTTACTGCATATATTGAGCACATACACACCATGTACGCTTCTGTGGATACCGCTTATGTACGTCCATGTGGGCATTGATATAGCGGTTACGTTCTTTGCATAAAGCCTTTTACGTTTGATAAAGAGGGTCGTGGTGAGGTTTTCTTAACTGGGAGACACCCAGATGTCGGGGTCTCTTCGGTGATGCAGGTGGAAGACTTACCCAGCCTCGCCATAGGAGATGTATGATAGTTGTTCATAGGTGCTCGATAAGCCTAGTTGGCTTCTATTGGGTAACTGATTATATGCAGTGGAGTCAGTGATTCACTATGCAGGTAGACATGTTAGTACTTGCAGTTTTATGATACTTTGACACTGGTCATATACTAATTTTGCAGAGGATACTCTGGCAAAATTTTTCCAGATTTCTGGTTTAGTCAACTATATAGTGGTCGATTTACTCCTTGATACACTTATTTGTTGGTGTTTGGACTCTTCTAGCTCCATTATCATTCTATTCAGTTCTCTACGATCATGGCATCAGAGGTCTCAGGCACATCCGGTGGATCAGGGTCTAGTGCTAGCGTTCCGAGGAGGAGCTATAACTTGCAGGGCAAAGACCATTTTGAGATCCGAAAATTTGATGGCACAAACTTTGCTCTATGGAAGAATCAGATTAAAGATGTGCTGATTCAAAGAAGGCAATGGAAGCCAGTAAATGGGATTTCAAAGAAGCCTGCTGACATGGATGAAGATGATTGGGATGAGTTAGATGAAATGGCCAGGTCTACCATTCGCTTGCACCTAGCAGATAATGTTTACTTTACAGTATTAGACTGTGAAAGTGCAGAGGAGCTTTGGAAGAAGTTATGCAATACATATGAAAAAGAGACGGCATCAAATAAAGTATATCTGATGAGAAAATTATACGACCTTCGTATGAAGGACACAGATAGTGTTGCTGCTCATCTAAATGAGTTTGATGCCATATTCTCCCAGTTACAGGCTCAGAAAATGGATATGGACAATGAAATGAAAGCAGTATTGCTGTTATGCACCCTGCCATCATCATGGGATACATTTTGCACAGCTATTAGCAATAGTGCACTAGGTGGTAAACTCGTCTATGATGACATATGTGGAGCACTCTTGAGTGAGGAGATTCGTAGAAAATCTATGGTTGGCACTCAGAGTGGAGATGCATATAATGTTCGTGATTCTTACCAAGGAAAGAATCAACAACGTGGCAGGAGCAAGAACAAGGAAAAGAATGGTCAACGGAATAAGAGCAGAAGTAAATCAAGGAAGAGGGATATTGAATGCCATTATTGTCATAAGAAAGGACACATGAAGAAAGATTGTTATGCATTAAAGAATGCTAAAGGTAAAGGACAGAATGTTGATGGGCATGTTAAACAGTTACCTGCACCATCTACTTCGACTGTGAAGATTGAAGAAATTAATGCTATTTCTGATGATGCTGATGTGTTGACACTTGATAGTACTGTGCCATCTGAGGCACTTATGGCTGATTCTCTTTCCCACACCTGGCTGCTAGATTCTGGTGCTTCTTTCCATGTGACACCACATAGAGAATGGTTCTCTAATTATGCAGCAAAGTCTCTTGGTACCGTGAGACTTGGTGACTCTTACCAGTGTGATGTTGTGGGGATTGGAGATGTGGTTGTGCAGTTCATTGACGGTTCAAAATTTACTATGCATAATGTACGCCATGTACCTCAGTTATCACGCAGTTTGATGTCAGTTGGTCAACTTGATGACCTTGGTTACAAGGTGGTCTTCTATGCTCAGTCCTTTCGTATATCAAAGGGCAATATGGTTATTGCAAAAGGAAGGAAAGTTGGCTCACTTTACCCTTTATTTGTATCACAGAAAGAACACTTGTTAGCTGTTACTGAACAGCCTATGGCTTGTATTTGGCATGGTCGTTTAGGCCATATATCTCGTAGTGGAATGGAAAATCTTTCTCGTTCTGGCTACTTACCTGTGTTATCTTTCTCTGATTTTTCATTTTGTGAGCATTGTCAATATGGAAAGCAAACCAGAAATGTGCATAAAACGCACATTGACTCTTCAATTCAGCCTTTAGATCTTGTTCATACAGATGTGTGTGGTCCTATGCCCACTAGGTCCTTAGGTGGTTCTCTTTACTTTGTTACTTTCATAGATGATGCTACTAGAAAAGTCTGGGTATATCCTATCAAATCGAAGGATGATGTATTCCCTACTTTCAGAAAATGGCTTGCTTCAGTTGAGACTGAAAAAGGAACTAAGCTTAAGGCTTTACGTTCAGATAATGGGGGTGAGTATACCTCACATGAATTCAGCCTTTTCTGTCAGTGTAGAGGGATTCGTAGAGAGTTTACAGCTCCTTATACCCCAGTACAGAATGGTGTAGCTGAGAGGATGAATAGAACTATTCAAGATAGAGTAGTCTCTATGTTGCATCATGCAAACCTCTCACAAGGTTTTTGGGCAGAAGCAGTATTGACTGCAGTTCATGTGATTAACCTTTCACCTAGTACTGCCAAAGGTCTGAAAGTGGCACAAGAGTTATGGACAGGGAAACCACCATATTATGATCATCTTCGAGTTTTTGGGTGTGAAGCATATGTTCATATACCCAAGAATCTTAGACAGAAGTTGGACCATAAGTCAAAGAAATGCATTTTTCTTGGATATGGTCGAGAAGGACAATTTGGATATCGCTTATGGGATCCTGAAACACGGTCAGTGATCAGAAGTAGTGATGTCATTTTTAATGAGTCTAAGATGCATAAACAGCCGATTAAGGAGGTTGAAGTGAGAAGAGTGGTGTTTGAGGATACTAGTCCTCCGGTTAGCATGCATAAAAATGCTGCACATAGGGATGTTCAAGAGAATGTCCATTCAGATCAGTCTGCACATGTTCCTGTTCAGCAACCATTGAGACGTTCTGCACGTGTCTCATATCCACCTGATAGATATGTTCCAGGTTTAGATTTTGTTATGCTAACAGATGCTGGTGAGCCCTCTTGCTACAAAGAGGCTATGCAGACAGAGGATCATGTCAAGTGGGAGCGTGCCATGAAGAGTGAGTTGGATTCTATTCACAAGAATGGTACTTGGGACTTAGTACCTTTGCCAAAGGGAAGGAAAGCTTTACCATGTAAATGGGTATATAAGCTGAAATTCACATCAGATAGTGCTTCTCCAAAATATAAAGCACGACTTGTTGCAAAGGGTTTTAAGCAACAACATGGTGTTGATTTTGAGGAAATCTTCTCCCCAGTGGTCAAGATGACTACTTTGCGCATGTTGCTTGGATTCGTTGCAATGGAGGACTTAGAGCTAGTCCAAATGGATGTGAAAACAGCTTTCTTGCATGGAGATCTTACAGATGAGATCTATATGGAACAACCAGAGGGTTATGTAGTTCCTGGCAAGGAAAGTCTAGTTTGTAAGCTCAAGAAGAGCTTGTATGGACTTAAACAGTCTCCTAGACAATGGTACCAAAAGTTTGATGCTTTTATGAAGTCCCAAGGCTATTCTCGGAGCAATGAGGATCATTGTCTCTACACAAAGAGATGTTCTGATGGCAGCTTGATATGCTTGATACTTTACGTCGATGATATGTTGATTGCTGGGAAGTCCTCTTATGATTTGTCAATTCTCAAAAAGAAGTTGAGTCAGACATTTGATATGAAGGATTTGGGGGATGCCAAACATATTCTTGGCATGCGCATTACTCGTGATAGGAGTAAAAGATGCATATACTTGTCTCAAAGTGAGTACATATCCAAAGTACTTCATCGATTCAATATGCAGGGTGGAAAGGCATTGAGTACACCTTTACCCACATATGTGAAATTGAGCAAGGATGACTGCCCCAAATCAGATGAGGAAAAGGAATTCATGACCAAAATTCCCTATCAGTCTGCTGTTGGTAGTCTCATGTATGCTATGGTAGCTACGAGACCAGACATTGCATTTGCAGTGGGAGTTGTGAGCAGATATATGTCTAATCCTGGCAAGAAACATTGGGAAGCGGTCAAAATGATTTTGAGATATTTGAGTGGCACTAAGGACAAGTGTCTATGCTTAGGTAGAGGGAAAGCATCCATTATTGGTTACACAGATTCTGACTATGCTGGTTGTGTAGACAATCGTAAGTCTACATCAGGGTACATTTTTCATTTTGCTGGAGGTGCTATCTCTTGGAGATCTCGTCTTCAAGAATGTACAGCTGTTTCCACCACAGAAGCAGAGTATGTTGCAGCAAGTGAGGCATGTAAGGAAGCATTGTGGCTTTCTCGTCTTGCTTGTGATATGGGTTTGCCTCAGCATGTACCTCACTTGCTCAGTGATAGTCAGAGTGCCATTGCTTTGGCTAAGAATCCGGTCTATCATGCAAAGACCAAGCACATTGAGGTGAGGTATCACTTCATTAGAGATTGCTTAGCCACTGAGAGCATTATTCTTGAGAAGGTTCACACTCGAGATAATGCTGCAGATGCTTTGACTAAAGCTCTACCACAGGATAGCTTTCGACACTGTTGTCACTTGATGGGGGTTACTTGATTCTTGATCTTACACAGTCACTTGTATACTGTGTAACATGCCCATCAGGTGGGAGGTATAGTTTGTATACTTACACTCAGGTATTCTTTATCATTCTTTCTTTTTTCTCCCATAGTTACTCTGGCCATATTGGCCTTTAGTGGGAGATTGTTACCGTTAGTGTCCATGTGAAAGGCCAAATGGCCACCGGACACTTCTTTGTATATGTTCTTTAATAAAACATATAGTGGCCTGGTCAGTCACAGACTAAAAAGTTCGACCGCATTTGTAAAACCTAAGAAGTCTGTCTTCATGCTCCCTGTGTACTGTGGTTTCTGCGTATTCTACAACATCTGTGCGTAGTACTGTGTGTGGCGACCAGAGCTCGGTTTTCTACTTTGAGCATATCGTCGTGGAGCTCTCGAGAAGGAGAGTCCAGTGTGGTGCACGCCATCGAATTACTTCACCTCATAGGCCATAAGATCTCTCTCCAAATCCCCAAGACAAACATAAGTGCACCAGGAAGGATTTCGGCAAGAAAATGGGACATCATCATCAGACCAAGCCATATAAGTAGATGGGTAAGCAGGAAAAAAAATGCACTGCACACTTACAGATGCACATGCAGCCTAAATTTCATGGCAAAGACAAAATGTCATATGGCAGGGAAATTTTTGCTTCTACCTTTCATAAGAGGTAGGGCCAAGGACAGACCAAAAGGCCTGTCAATTTTAGGCCCTGGTGCTGCCACTCGTCAGTTGGAGATCCGTAGCGCTTTTCATTGCATGGTGTAGTGGTGCGATTGGGAAACCTCCAAAGGAGCGCATCATTATCGCCGGTGTAAGTGGGTCACTCAGCAGCCAATGGTATCAACAACACCCGAGATGGCATCGTAAAACACGGAGACAGTGGAAAATTGAGGTTTTAGAGACTCTAGTCATCCAGATATTGCCAGACTACGTGAACATCGGGCTCGACAGCGTAGTGCAACAGAAAACATGGGAACTCAGAAACGATCAGGGAGACAAGCGCGAGCGCATTTTCCAGGTCACATGGGCAGGTTGGTGGCCCCAATCGATGCAGCAGCGCCGAACGGTTGTAGGCCGGGACCCCGGGTCGTTACAAACTACCAACGAAAATCATGTGCAGGTAGCGTACATGGCCTCTTGACTAGCATCCGAATAAACAAAATGGACAGGCATGGACGGTAATAAACAATCATTGCTGATTCGCTGAAGACAAAGGTCAAGCATGGGACCAAGAGCCACAGATGTGCAGAGCACGATCATTGCATAGGCATGCCGCGGAGCAATCAAGGGATTGTGGGGACGTTAACATATGGGCGTGCCAGTGTTAAAATGTAGGCGGGGCTTACATTTTACAGAAGATACAATCATTCATTCATGCATTATATGACAAAATGAAGCAGATGATAGACAGAACATACCAATAGCAAGTAGAGGCACCACGAGTGCTACCAAACATGCGTGCGCTTTTTTCTTTTATTGAACTCATATATACAAGTATGATATACCTATTTGGAGGGGGTTCACACCTCCTCATGGAAACCCTTTGGCAAGCCTTCAAATAGACCTTAGTCCATGAATTTTAATAAGAATTTCCAACCACAAGATGATTAAAATAATGCGCATCTAACACTCATCTAACACTAGGTATGTTACTCTAGACTCGTCTTCTGGATCTTTTAGCTCATAAAATGTCATCGTACTTTCTTCCCTTCGTTGAGTAGGTGAGTCAGTTTGGAGTAACAAGTCTGATCCGTGGATCAAATAAACTTCTAGTAAGTAATCACCTTGAGGTATCAAGTCCCCTCTCAAGACTCCTGTTACTATTGACTTGCCTCTAGGGGTAGTCACCAACTCCTCAGGGTTCGGTCTCCCTGAGTTTTCTTGTCCTACTAACTCTTCCCTCTCATTGATCAAATCTGGGTATTCTATTACTACATAGATGTGACCCAGCTTATCCACATACATCCCTCCTTCATATTTGACAGCTGGCCTGGGCACAATTGTGACACTGGTGGAGGTCATCATCCGAGCAACTGATCTATTTAACCCATCCAGGAAGATAGGAATCTCCTGGGCATTAGTAGACACATATTGCAAGGAGGTGCCGTACTCTCCTTCCACTGCAGTCATGAAGTTTGTCTCGAGAGTAGGACCTTGCATGTCTTCTAAGGCCATGGGTATCTCCTCCTCTGAGTCACTAGAGGTATCTGAATAGGCAGAGCGGTGACTGACCTGAGCGATACTTCCTACGGATGATATGACACTTCTCTAGCTACTTATAACCCTTTCTGGCCTCAAGCTCATTCACCCTCCTGGCGCTCTCGTGACCTCTAATACTCTCCCTAAGTGGTGTTGGGGATGTAAGGGTCATGTGACCTTACCCCATATTTATATATATACATCATATATAGAGCATTGCCTCAAGAGAGATCATTATGTGGGTTTCGAGGCTCCCACGCATGTCCGCGCGTCGTTCCTCTCTTCTCTCTCGTTCCATCTCCTCCTTCCTCCTCTTCTTCTGCACTCCAAACCCCTTCATTGGTATCAGAGCATGTTGAAGGCTGGTGTGCAAGAAGCTTCAATGGAAGCTTAGGTGAGAAGAGGTAAAAGTGCAGGTCGGCATCTCTTGACAGTAGTTCAGTATTTCGGTCATAACTCGAGCTAGGAAGCTCGGATTGACGCGTTTTAAAGTTCTGTGCGTAGCTAACACAGAGAGCTACAACTTCACAGAAGGGCGCAAAACCTGGTTCGGACTTCTGAAGTGCCGAAAATTCGAAAAACGCAGAGAATTGTAGAAGGCGAATCTACATTGAGTAGGACAGCAGGTCGGTTTTTTTGTCATAACTTGAGTTCTACAGCTCGGAATGCGATGATTCAACTTGCTGCTCGTAGCTTGAAAAGTTAGCTACAACTTTGTAGAAGAACTCAGATTCAGATTCCCAATGCAAGGTCACCGAAATTGCAGAATACAGAGCAGTACTGTTGCAAGTGAAAGTGAAATTGACAGCAGGTGCTTATTTTGAGCATATCTTGAGCTATACACCTCCGATTGAGGTGTTCTTTATGTCGTTACGTAGCCAAGAAGTGGATCTTCAAGTTTGCTGAAGACCAAAAGTTCAGATTCAGAGGTTATCACCTCTGAAACAGCAAAACACAGAGCAGTACAGTTTTGCCCAAACAACCCTAATTGCACTTGGAGGTTGAATTTGCTTTGGAACTTCTTCGAGAGAGAATTTATGGTGTGCAAGCTCTTATTTTCAGAGCTTCAAGACATTGTACATGTATGATCATTATGGTAGCTCCTCCATATGAGAGTAGAGCATGATCTTGTTACATGTTTGACATGTAAGATGACATTGTGGTATACTCTTTTTTGAGGTTTATGTCATCATGAGTTCGATCATGGATGTATAGTGGCATTGTGGTCTATATCTTGCTTATGCCACTTGGTTATGGATTTACTTGCCGGTTGCACATACTTTTATGAGAGTTGATTTTGGATCTTGTTTGGTACTTGTATCTTTTGTTTTCTTTGCAGGTACATGATCCAGATTGGAGCCTCAGTTACACGTTTGTTTGTCACCGTTATTAGCATTTGTTCATTGATTGATATGTATTTGCTATTGTGATTCTTGGCATATGTGGATGGTGATTCCCACATGGTTATTTTGGTTCTAGAGTCCATGTTACAGAGGAGATGCTGCCGAAATTTCATCGGCTTTTATGCTAGAAAGGAGCTCTAGTGGATCTTGAAGCTTGTGCGATAGCTTTGGATCATTGTCTATCTCCATTCACTTGGACTTGGTCACAGGTTATTTGTGACAGGTTGGACCATCTTGCAGGATTTATTCTTGAGTGGGAGTTGTATTGCCATTGTATTGGCGTGTATTGCCATTAGTTTTTTGGCACATGTAGTTGCCATTATCTTCTTGATTTATATCAGTGACACGTGGTGAAAGATTATTCATTGTTCTTTGGTGATTGGTTATCTTGTTTGATTGCTCAGTTTACAAGGGATACTCTGTCGAATTTTTCCCAGGATTGTTTCACATCTATTTGGTCACTTTGGAGACTTGGTGAGCAGGCTTATGCTCATGGTTTTATGTGCATGCTAGATGCATGGTTATGTGACAGGTGGTTCACATGGTTTCTTCTCCATTGAGACATATGTGATGTGAGTTATGCATATGGATATGCAGGTGTGATCCTATTCAGGATAGAGTATTGTTCCAGTCTCTTGTTACATTGCTAGTCTTGGATTGCCAGCATGATGTCTTCTCGATTTGATGGCACTGACTTTCCGAGATGGAAAGCTCAGATGTGGCATACATTGGTTCGTGCAGGGTTACATATGTATATGCATAGAGATGCACAGAGGCCTCGTGACATGCCCGACCATGTATGGATGGATATGGATGCACTGGCCAGCTCCACTGTCCGATTACAGCTTGTGGATTCTATATATGAGTCTGTTATGTATGAGGAGACGAGTAGTGCATTATGGCAAAGACTACATGACATGTATGTGAGTCCATTGACTCATGTGAGACATAGATCACATCGACGACTTCGATGTTGGCATTGTGGTCATGAGGGCCATATTCGACGACGTTGCTTTAGGCGGATGCGACGACGACGTCAGAGATATGCACGTGATGCAGGTCAGGTAGTGGTTTCAGGAGATTCTATGGTAGTTGATTATGCTAGTGATGGTGATATCACTTTCTCCTATGGTTCATCTTTGGATTCCTCTTGTTCATTGGATAGCACACATATGGCTTGGTTGCTTGATGCATTAGCCACTTTTCATGTTACTCCACATCGTGAGTGGTTTTGTCGATTCTCAGGTGAGAGTCGTGGATGTGTGCAGTTGCCTGACGGTACGACATATGACATTGAGGGTGCAGGAGATATATGCCTTATGCTACCTAGTGGAGCATCACTTATGCTTAGACATGTACGTCATGTGCCTTCATTCCCTATGAGCTTGATTTCAGTTAGCCAGTTACAGGAGAGCAGATGTTATGCATTCCTTGGTGAGCATCATTTTCAGTTGCAGTTGGGACAGCTTATGCTTATCAGAGGTGCCAGGATTGGGCACATGTATCCACTGCAGGTACTTCATGTGAGAGACAGTCTCGTCTCAGTGGGAGTTCAGCCTTATGTGCGATGTGAGACTCGTCATGTCTCATTTTGTCTACCTACACATATGTCTATTGACATTCATGATGCACATGTATGGCAGGATTCAGATGCTCAGATGGATGCACATGTAGAGCATGTTTTGGATGCTCATGATGCTTATATAGAGCATGATTTTGTTGATCATGTGGATGCTCATTTGGAGCACACTTTGGATGATCAGTTGGATGCTTTAGAGCATGATGTGGATGCTCATGTAGAGCATTGTGATGATACTCACTTAGAGTTAGATCATCAGATGGATCTTGGTGTTGATGTTGTGCAGTCAGCTCATGTGGAGCATGATGATACACTTGGTGTGGTAGAGCACGATAGCTCTCATGATACACAGTGTATGGTAGAGCATATTAGCTCTCAGGATGCACAGCTAGATACATCCTTGGTTGATAGCATGGCTGATTTAGATGCTGAGGAGTCAGCAGTTATGCAGTCATTCTTGGATTCGCTCATGCCAGATGTTGACATAGATATGTCAGGACATGTTGGTCTTGACGATGGTGCTTTGGATGCCTTGGATAGAGGCATGGCTGACATGCTTAGGTTAGCCAGGATAGCACATGTTTCGTCAGCATTCGGGAGTCTGATATACGAGTTATTATGCTCGAGACCAGACATTGCAGTTGCTATTGGAGCATTTGCACTTGGAGTTGTCAGTCGTTCGATGATTGACACATGCATAGAGCGAGTGGGAGCTTTGCAGGAACTTCATGAGTTCTTGCATCAGTCATATGTGAGCTCGACTCTTATCGATATGAGTCTAGAGCAGTTTGAGGTGCATGGATACACCTTGTTCGAGGCAGTTGGTGTAGGCTGATCTGGTATGGGTAGAGATCCGGACTCTTCCTGTACATTATTGTATAGTCCTACATCATTCTTTGTGTATGTTACCACTTACGGTCACATTGACCCTTAAGTGGGAGATTGTTGGGGATGTAAGGGTCATGTGACCTTACCCCATATTTATATATATACATCATATATAGAGCATTGCCTCAAGAGAGATCATTATGTGGGTTTCGAGGCTCCCACGCATGTCCGCGCGTCGTTCCTCTCTTCTCTCTCATTCCATCTCCTCCTTCCTCCTCTTCTTCTGCACTCCAAACCCCTTCAAGTGGCTCCTCAAATGCCTCAATTTCACCCTTGAAAATGCTCAAAGAGTTTTGGACGATACCACTTTGGCGATACTGCACTAGGCGATACCAGGTTGTCGATGATACAATACCACTTCAAGACATGATACGATACTAATCCTTGTCATGATACGATACCAAGTATGTTCACGATACGATACTTGGGAAATCCACAATACGATATCAGAGGACTATACGATACGATACTATGGAAAACAAGCGATACGAGACCACTCAAACAGACGATACGATACCTCGAAACTACATGATACGATACCTGACTTTGTCACGATATGATACCAAGTATGTTCACGATACGATACTTGGGAAATCCACGATACGATATCAGAGGACTAGATGATACAATACTATGGAAAACAGGTGATACGATACCACTCAAACACACGATACGATACCTCGAAACTACACGATACGATACTTGACTTTGTCATGATACGATACCATGTATGCTCATGATACGATACCACATTATGGATGATACGATACCAAAATTATCTGTGATACGATACTGAAATTCGACACGATGCTAGGTCAATGATACGATACCGTGACCGAGATGATACGATACCAAAGTGGACCGCGATACGATACCACTTGGTAATTCATGATCGCGATACCAACTAGGCGATACGATACCAAAAATGGTATCGCGATACCACAGCTGGCAACCAGCGATACGATACTTCGGCGAGTATCGCGATACAAGGGAATTTTTGGTATCGCGATACCAAAAACTCAACCGATCACGATACTCCAGCCAAATCACCTCCAAATTCAAAAATCTTTTCACCCCTTGGCTCTTTTCTCACCCCTCTTCACTCCTACACCTCTGTTTCACAAAGAGAATCCCTCAAAACACTATGTCCCACCCCGAGATACCGTCCGGACCTTTAATCATGTGTAAGTGCAAATTTTAGAAGTTTTTGAGATTGAGATTTGAATGTACCTTACCTTGACGTTGTTATGATTAGGTCTTTGAATTCACTAGGTAAGTTTGTGCTCTGTTTGCACGATCTCACACTGACGATACCAGTCGCTGCTCTCAGACGATACCAAACTGAAGCAAGTATCAAATGAACTTCTATTTTTTTATTTTTATAGTTTTTAGTGACTGAAGCCTAACTACACTAATTTGGCAATTTTGTTTGAATTTTTTCTTGATAATTTTGACTTACTCCTACTCCACTTCTCTTCCTAGTCTAACCCTAACTCTTTATCCTCTCTCTCTCCAACCCTAAACCTAAAAACTCATTACACACATCCGAGATGTGAAGTAACAAGTGCTGAAGCGTCGGACTACTTGCCACTGAACGAATTCACTCCTACAAGTACGATTTCATCACTCTAGAACTATAACCATCACGAAGGCACCTTGGTTGAGTGTGTTCCCCGGCAATGGTGCCAAAAACATTGTACCTAAGTCACGAACCCTTAGGGACTTGTGCCAAGGAGACTAAATCTCGTTTACCACACAAGTGCGTATAGTGGGGAATTGACACATGCTTATTTTTCAATCCGACGAACCAACCTAACCAAACATATGAGGACATGTGCACACATGATGGAAAGTGGTTCAGCTAGCATGCATGAGAAAAGACTAACCTACCTCTCTAACTCACTTAACTACTGAAAGTGCTTGCCACGATACCACTTACAGGAGTTTTCACTAAAACAAGGATATCTCCCAGCTTAGAACTCCGAATATGACCAATAGCAGGTTCATTTCGAAGCTCTCAATGAGACGCTTCTATTGGAGGTGTTTCACTTGATTCTGACAACTGTGCTTCAAGTTATGATAGAAATAGTGAATGGCGAGAAACACACACACTCACTCCACCACTCTAGCTTGCTCACACATACACTACAGCAGCTCAAAAGTGTTGGGGAGGGGTAGACAACAGTCTTACACACACATTTCAAGCCTCACACAATTTAGGAGCTCTCCTTCTTCACAATGGCAAAAAGTCTTTACAAAGAGTCACAAAGTGACTTATATACATGTGCCCTAAAAAATGGTCCTTTCACACAAGTGACCAGCACTTTATTGACTAGTCTCTGTTCTCCTACTATTTTACAAGAAATATATGACAATGGCTTGGGATTATGCATCTAGATGACTCCTCTAGTGCATTTACATGGCTTTTTAGGGAATTCCTAAGATTTTGAAGAAGAAAAATGTGCCCATTAATTTAAAAATTTTGGGGCTCCTCTTTTGTGCCTCTTTTCTCTGCAACACTAGTCGAGAAAGGAAATCTGCAAGGGCATGTGCTGATCCCGGGCGATGCACAACCTCATAATCCAATTCTTGAAGTAGCAACACCCATCGAGCTAGTCTGCCACCTAAATGTTGTTGGTGTACCACATAAACCAAGGCCGCATGATCCACATGGGAGGTGAATTTGCATCCTAGCAGATAGTGCCAGAATTTTTTCACCGAATAGACTAGACCAAGGCATTCCCCTTCAATAACATAATAATTTCGTTCAGCAGCTGCCAAATGGTGACTGGCATAATAAATAGGACGAAACCAATTGTCATGTTGCTGCATTAACACACTACCGATTGCAATATCAGAAGCATCCACAAAGACATGGAAAGGAAGTTGCCAATTAGGAGCCTATAAAATAGGAGCATGTGTAAGAAGAGTTTTCAGGCAATCAAAACTCAGTTGACATTCCTGCATCCACACAAACTGAGGGTTACTAGTAATCAAATGATTAAGTGGTATAGCCACATGAGCGAGCCACCGGAGATGTCGACCATGCCACCGTATTTGACTAATGAATTGCATAACTTCCTTTGGAGTCACAGGAGGAGGTGCATTCAACACTGCTCAAAATTTATCAGGGTCCACTTGGATTCCTTGTTGTGAGATAACATGACCGAGTAGCTTGCCACAAGCAACTAAAAAGATGGATTTATTGTTGTTTAAACAAAGATGGAACTCTTGATACTTGGAAAAGCAACATCTTAGGTGGTAGAGGTGAGCCGATGTATCACAAGATAACAAAAAATTTTCCAAATACACCCGCATAAACATAGTTAAGTAGGGAGAAAAGATTTCTTGCATGCATCGCTAAAAGGTTCTTGGAGCATTGCAGAGATCGAACCACATCACTATGCAAGCATATACTCCCCAATTTGTAATAAACACAGTCTTAGGAATATCCATTTCCACCATGCGTACTTGATTGGAGCCACTATAACCATCCAAAAAGGAGTACAGTTCGCATCCTGCAACATCATCTAGCATAGTGTCCAAGAAAGGCAATGGAAAGGGATCGGGTACCGTCGCCGCATTCAGTTTCCGATAGTCCACACTGACGCGTAATTGTTTATTTTTCTTTGGGACGATGACAATAGGAGAGATCCATTCGGCATACTCAATGGGAACAATGAAACCTACTTTCAATAGCCGATCGAGTTCAGCTTTCACTTGTGCAACATAAATGGGATTCATTTGGTAACTGTGTTGTTTAATTGGTTGAACATCCTATTTCAGCATCACCCGGTGTTGGTAGATACAAGGATCCAATCCCTTCATATCGAGATAGTCCCAAGCAAAGACATCAAAAAATTCCCTCAACAACTGTAGTAAGTCATTTTGAAAAGTCTCACGTAATCCAGCCTTAATCTTGATCGGGTGCAGGTAACCTCGTCGCCCGAATTGCAAGTGATTAGTTGATCTTTCAATACATAAAACTGTCGGGGCATGGACATATCTTTCGGTGGAGGGAGTAACGGTTTAAGATCAGCAACATCCAAAACTTGATCCACCATTGGTTCCACTTCGTCAGTGAGAGGGACTACCGTACAAGCGGCCGGAGTCCGCACAGGTTCTACCACGTAAGGTCGTGCATGTAAATTTCAGGGCCTCATATCATCCAAGTGTACAATGTATTCCCGGTGATTGCTTTTAAAAATAAGTTCGTGTGCAGACCAATCCTGTAACACTTTTGCTTGTTTTAGCCATGGCCTCTCGAATAATAAGTTGTAATCTAGGCTTGATTCGGGTAATTCCAAGACAACAAATGTCATTTTGAACATTTCTCCCTGTAAGGTAATGGGTACATCACACACCAAACCCACTGGATGTACCCTAGATTGATCAGCCATTGGTACAAAGAACTGGAGAGGTTCAATCTGAGTCCATCCTAACTTCTTACATAGTGCAGCTATAGTAATATTAACCCGTGAACCTCCGTCAATCAATACTTGTGTAATTTTGTGGTTTCTATACCATACCGTAATTAAATGAACAACATGATCCACCATAGAATCAATTTTTGGGCTGATGGTTGTTGTAGCAGGTGTGCAAGAAGATCCTCGACTAATGTGCTACTGAAATTGTTGTCGAACACCAGGAACCAATGATAAAAGTTGCCCCAATGGGATCATAATAGATGCTTTTGATAAAATATTCCACATAGAATCACAATGCGGCGTACCCGGTATCACATCTGGTGTGTCTTCCGGTTGTAATTGGACTGGGTCCATCTCTTTTGGTGGGGTATTCTGTATTGTCTGCTGGAGCACTAGTGCCAAATCGGGAAAGACAGTTGGTTCTTGATTGCCCACATGCTAGCCTTAGTAAACATCCGCTGTTGTTCTCGAATTCCTAGTTCAAAAATCTCAGCAGCTGGGTGCAACTTCTTACCGGACCGTGTTTGAAGTGCTACCGCTTGTGTATCTATCGGTGAGATGTATACCATATTTGGCACTGGGTGATGTCGTTCTTTTCTTCCCTTATCATATTTGGATGCTTCTTTACAATATCTATGGATATGTCCAATTTCTCCACAAAAATGGCCTCTTGGTGGTGGGAGAGATGCACTTTCACCGGATTGTCCCGAATTCCAACAAGGCTATCCAAAATTATTTGGTCGTGGTCCTTTGTAATTTTTGTAAGTTTGATAAGAGGTATTCCTCAAATGCGATGGTACGTAGTGAGCGGACGGTTGTCCTTGCTCCTATATTATGGCATTTACGATCGGTTTGGGCTATACTTTTGCATTATACAAGAAAGCTTTGGTAGAATGACTTGTCGCATTACAAATAGCACTGTACATTTGATTTAGGTGCACAAGCTGAAGTAGTATGCCCCCGGTTCTTACATTTAGTGCAATAGACGTGTTTCAATGCTTCATCGTTCGTACTCTTAGAGGCTTTCAACCAATCCAAATCTTCGATAAAACCACCAACCTTATGTTCTAACTATAATGCCATAGCAATGACTGCATCCAAGGTCATACTGCCCACACATCGAATAATCATAACTTGTTTGAGTTGGGGGTTTAGTCATTTAATAAACCATTGGGTAATCACATCATCCGGTAGATTAGCATGCGTTGAAGGCCACTGCCGTAGATGAGTGCAGAAGAATAACACTGCATACTCTTGCACACTCTGGTTTGGTTTCTGTTTATTGTTTTGTAAGTAATCAAAAATTTCAGTCGCATTTTTCTTTAATCAAAAACATTGTAAAAAGGCATTCTTAACATTGTCATATTGACCGAAATGATTAATATTGTATTCGATTAACCAACGAGTAGCTTCATTAACAAGGGTGGATTGAAACACTATGGCGTTATATGCCGGATCCACTGGATAGTTGAGTACAACATAATTAATTTTGAAAGTACAAACATGAGCATCAGGATCATCACCTAGAGATCCACCAAATTTAGTATATGTGACTTCGGCAGGTATTAGTCATGGGGGTATGACCTGCTGCTGTTGTTGTTGTTGTTGTTGTTGTTGTTGTGCACTACTCATGTCCTCTGAATCAAGAGGAAGTATCAATTTGGAATTACTTGAACGGGTTGATTCTGATTGCTGCTGTGTCATGTAGTCGCTTTGAGTCATATGGTATCACTGACTTAATCACAAACATCTGATTTCAACTGCCATTCATTGTATTTTGTATCTAAGGTGAACTTTTCACTAGAACTTTCACCCACAAATGTACTAGTACCACCGAAATCAGAACAAAAAAATGGGTGGTCATCAAAATTCACCAAGCTATCATCGAAATCACTGCCTATTCCACTAACCACACTTTCAATGGATTGCATGGGTTGAAATTCTCGTATACTCTGTAATCTTTGGACAAGTAAATACTGGGGTGCCACTCCACTAGTCCCTGTATCACGCTTTCCTTCAGATGATTGTCCTTCTCCACTACCACCAGAGGGTGTTCCCAATGTGCTAGTAACTTTCCACGGATGCTGATCACTTCGGTACTTCAGATAAGATTCATTGGAACGTGTTATAGGCATATATCATAGAATTCTTTCTTTCTTCCAACCTTAATCTTCCTTCAAGCTGGCTATTCCACGCCCCATGGTCGGCACCATTGTTAACGGCCTACTAAGATAAATCAACTCCTGGGTTCTTGGGATGTTCAAGGGTCTCTATTACAGAGGCCCTATGTGTATTTTCCCAGATAAAACATTCCCTACGCAGTGTTACTCATCACTTTACTCTGACTATTTCCCAACAGACTTGTAAATAGTAATTTCATCACCAGACTTTTTAACATTAAGCGAATTACTTCACCGCGATACAGTATGTCACTCAATTACGCAGAATAACACGGACTTCTTCACAGACATTTGACACACAATCACAATTAACTTATATCTTCACCAATAAAGTATTATGCAGACAAGATCACTGAAATAGCTTGATAATCAAAATAGTAAATGACCATTACACCAGTATGAGCAAAACTTGTGCTGAAAACGATCCACAGGCACGCCGCTCATACCCATAGTCCGGCATCGTGCTTCTGTTGCATCTCTGCTTCCGCACACCTTTTCATTATCAAAGAGTTACAAATGTTATGCTACATCCTTTCAATGTGCATCCAATAATTCCAATTACATTTTCCAATAATTACAATTACATTCCGGCAACCTAACAAAAAGTAGAATGGCTTCTTTGTATCTTTTTCTATTGGAAAGGAAGGGACATGCAAACAATAAGAAGTAAGAGTATGTTATGCATAATATGGATGTATGTTTCTATGAACTCTAATTGGATTGCATTGTCTACAACATCAACTTAAATTGAAGTGTGACAACATCTACTTAAATCAAAGTGTGAGGTTGATGATGATCTCTCTCTCTCTCTCTGCTACAACATCTCCTTAATTCCAAAGAACTTAATAGAAGATTAAGAGAAGTAAACTATACACAAGCAAACTATATAGACTACATGTAATATAAGCTCAACGTTATCTTGTTTATAGCCACAAGAAGCACAAATATTGGTACATATTTAGCTAGGCATACCCTATTAGTCTTTACATTTAGTTTGGTAAGAGAAAAAAGATTATATTTACAATATGGTTACAAAGACTAGATTAATCAAGTTGATTCTAGTATAATTACCTAAAAATGGGTACCTAATTACATTTGGTTGGGAAATATTGTACCTCAATTCAATTTGGTTGCACCTAGTTCCATCTAATTACATGTGGTTAAGGAAAGCAAGATGTGTATAAATAGAGACGGCAAGATGAGTCTCATTTTACATTGAGTAGAGAACTAGGAGAGAGCATAGCATATAGAGCAAGAGCATGAAACTAGCTTGAAACGTGGGGACCCCAAGCAATGGAGAAAAGAATAACAAGCAAGAAAAAGCACAGGTGAATCTCTTTGCCCTAAAAAAAAGATTCCAAAGATATTGCATTTTAAATTATGGACATTAGTAGTTATTTTTTAACTTCATACCTCCCTACCATAGTTTTAATGTGCCTTCTGTAAAGTAAAAACAAATGCAATAGGCATTGCCAAACAATAGATTTCAGGGTCAAGTTGATGCTAGGCATTGACTTGTAGCATAAAGTTGATGTCGAGCATTGACTTGTAGCATAAATTTGATGTCGGGCATGGAATTGGAGCTAGAACTCAATTTCGAGCATTGACTTGACCTAAAAATCTATAGTTCACATTGACTTTTGGGTTCTTTCTAACTCTTTAAAATCCATAAGAAAACCTATAGTAACAAGGTATAAAGTGAATGCACTTCTCGCATAGATTCGATGTTGGGCATCGACTTTATGCTACAAGTCGATGCTCAACATCAAATTTCTACTACAATCGATGGCCAACATCGACTTGTTACTAAAATGTGTGCTAATCATTTTCCATAAACTTGATGCCCAACATCGACTTTATGTTAGAAGTCCATTAGTGGATTATAGACCATTTGATCATTCAATGATTGTGTGGCTCCAATTTAGATCACAAAAAGAAAGGTTCCAAAAGGCATGAGCCATTAGATTAGCCCAAGATCTGAGGGCTACGGATCACCCCCCATCACCCAAGACTAGCTCTCTCATGAACCCTTGGATCCTCCTTTGATCGGATGGATGTGAACTGCAATCGAAAGTAGATTAGCTGGAATTGCAGACCATCGTTCAATCTTGAAGAAATCGAACAGCTAGGAATGTGGATCAGCTAGAAATGCGGATGCCCATTCGATCTTGAACAAATCTGATGGCTACGAAGAATCTATGTTTTTCATATCAGCTCCAAATATGCTACATTGTTAGATCTTGAGCAATGAAGGGTTTCGATTGAATGCACATTTGATAATTCTCTCTTTGTTATTCGACTACACAAGCAATCATTATGGTCTCCCACATCTTTTAATCTTGATCGTTCAAAAGAGCATATGCAATGGTGCAAATCAAATTCGACCCACACTTCACTTGAATCTATTTTTCTCCTATATTTTAATAGAGAAAACCACCAGTGGTATCTTGTGTCCCCTTAATCCTCTACAATTTTAATTTTATATTCCCTAAAAATTAGGCATCCTTACAAGGCCCATGCAAGGCTCACGTAGATGTAAGTTATGACTTAATTTTAATCCCTAAAAATTAGGGATCTTTACAAGGCCCATGCAAGGTCCATGCAAGGTCCATGCAAGGCTAGACATTGAGCTATGCCTTAGATGTAAGCCATGCATAAAATGATGCCCAACATCGACTTGTAGCACAAACTCAATGTTGGACATTGACTTCTAGCCCGACATCCAGTCTAAGGGCATTGAATCTATATGGTAACTTGATCCTTACAATCCTTGTTGGTGTAGGGAATCTGAGAAGATGGACAAGCAGTCTATCAGGAACTTCAAAGTTAAATTGACCACATGGGAGGGTTTCAAAGAGGTCATTGATGCATGGGGAGAGTGGTCAAAGAGGACTCCAAGGAAGGACTCATCTAAAAAAGCGAGCAACCTAGGTGGCCCATCATCCACTAGCCATAGTATTGTGAATCAAAGTGATCTTCGATTGAGAAACGACACTCTCCTCAGAGATATGGGCTGGTCTACTAATTGGATTATGAAGATGAGGACTCTTATAATCTGCTTCTTCTTGTTGAGACAACAAAAGGTTTGAGAAGTTCCATATGAAATATGGGTATATTTTGTCCAGATTGTTGTGCTCCGATGAGGCTTGCTAAGATTTGCAAGGAGTCGAAGAATCCTATAGTGGATCTTATGCCTTGGATTTAAGGAAACATTATTCCATAGTAGAAGCAGAAACTAACACCCACAAAATTAAAAGGGAAGCAATCTATATAGAAGAAATCACAAAACAAAATGAGCTAAACAATAGATACAGATGAGTCAACACAAATCTTTGATTTGGATGATGAAATCATTGCACCTAGGGGAGAGCTTGCATCTGGGATATTGATGATAGAGCAGAATAGGATGAGGGAGGAGATGATAAGAAATAATCTTGTAAGGCAAGGGCAGGTTTTCCATCTGCCAATCAGTGTAATTCACAAGCCACCTATCCACTCACCAATAAGCAGGCGACCTCTCAAGATAAGAGAGTCCCACAACCTTCATGTTCAAAATCTTAAGAAGAAAATGAAGATAAATTCTCATGCAATTGTGGTTCCCTTTCTAGTCATGTAATAGATACAGATGAGTCAACACAAATCTTTGATTTGGATGATGAAATGATTGCACCTAGGGGAGAGCTTGCATCTGGGATATTGATGACAGAGCAGAATAGGATGAGGGAGGAGATGATAAGAAATAATCTTGTAAGGAAAGGGCAGGTTTTCCATTTGCCAATCAATATAATTCACAAGCCACCTATCCACTCACCAATAAGCAGGCGACCTCTCAAGATAAGAGAGTCCCACAACCTTCATGTTCAAAATCTTAAGAAGAAAATGAAGATAAACTCTCATGCAATTGTGGTTCCCTTTGTAGTCATGGTGGACTCAAAGTAGTGTAAATGCACAGAAGAATTTAATGAGGCCAATTTTGAAGATTATATGTATTATGTGATAAGAGGATCACACTCTACAAAAGCCCCAAGGAAGCTCATCATAGAGCATCCAAAAATGTACTTCTTCAAGTATGCAGATTGTAAGACATATGTTGTTTTGACAATAGAGGAAGCCAAGATTCTTGCTTGGGATCATAATAACAAAAATGATTATAGAGGGATATTACATCCAAACCTCAAAAGGCAATGCCTAAAGGAGGTCGGAATAGCTTTTAATGAGAATCTAAAATTTAATGCACTCAAAAAATTTGTCTCATGTTCCAGCCAGCATTTAGGATAGGAGAAGTTTGGGAGCTTCAAGAAAAAATTTGTATGGTGTCCGAGAATAAAGAGATGAAGGGGCAGAAACAAAGAAACGTAAGAATTGAGCCCCAAGTGGATGTGATGAGCAAGTCTAAGAGGAGTGCCTTTACCATTGAAGAGGTTGCAGAGGATACAAAGCT
Source organism: Ceratopteris richardii (assembly GCA_020310875.1). Taxonomy (NCBI): domain Eukaryota; kingdom Viridiplantae; phylum Streptophyta; class Polypodiopsida; order Polypodiales; family Pteridaceae; genus Ceratopteris; species Ceratopteris richardii. The sequence goes on along the minus strand of CM035424.1, from coordinate 24,246,443 downwards.
TAAACCCTAGAGGGCCCTATAGGATATAAAGCATGAGACTCTAATTGTGTCTACTCTCTTAAGGGTTATTTCAAAGCAATTGAGCCTCAACAAAATGGTCCTCAATTTAAACATGTAGGTATCCTCACTCCCATGTTTACACAATATATTCTGAGCCCTCTTTGGTTAACATTTTCCTTTATTGCACTCAAAGTGTATATGAAGATTCAAGAATTCATGATGAGGAGACTTGGGTGCTTCTCATGGGAGGATGCCTAGGCAGAGTATCCAACAACCTCCTCTTACAAGGAATTATCTAAATATTTCATTCTATTCAGAGATTGGGTAAGACCTTTTGTTCTTATGAGTAGATATAGTAATCTTCATATTATATGTTTTCTTTCAACACTTGGTTGGCATCATTCTTGAACCACTAGTGAAATTCCACTGTCACATATTGACTGGTGTCTGAAAGTCGATGTCGGGCATCAAGTTTGTGGTGGATATTGATACTCTATGATCAGTGCATGGGAATTATGTTCAACACCATTAAACTGAGATTTGGATTTCATTTGCAAAAGCCTCCAAGGAATAGGAAGCTTGGTGAGGCCATCGAGGATTACTATGTTTCCTTTCTTGCTCACATACAAAGGGCAAGGCATGAGAAGTCAATTGTTAAAGTGAAGGATTTTTTTTTTGATGAGGTGGCCTCTAGACTCAAAACATTTTTTTATCCGATCAACCCCCTCCATACTTTGTAATATAGTATTTTTTGTGAGGATGTAAATAACATTTGTAGCATAGACCCAAGAAAGCATTATGCACTTTTAATAGAAAATATTCCTTATGGATTTAGAATGAGGGGCTCTCTTAATAATGATGATCCTCTTAAGCATCCATAGATCTTGAAGATGGTAAAGGATTTTGCAGAGCTTACACCCTCCCTGCTCTGGAGGATTGCTATCTTCCATAGTAGAGATGAGTATTTCTCTCTGTTAACAGCTCTAAACTCTAGGTGTCATGTTGTTGAGTGTCTAACTTAGTATGTATATCTTTGCATTGTTTATTCTCTCTTAATATAATGATTATAAGCTTTGAGCATTGAACATGTAGGTTCAAGACAAACATTAATCTCATGCCTCACCACTGGTTTTCGAGTGCAACTGATGAGTTCAAGTAAAAAGCATGTAAGGGAGCACTATAATGAGAATGGGCTTCCAAAAATTCTCATGTTTTTTGTTGTAACAAAGAAGCTAAGACATGTGGCTAGGGACAAGATTCTTGTGAAAGCCTATAAGAATCCACATAAATTAATCATGAGGCTCATAGAGCTGTTTAGCAATGATGATGATAGGATATTGGATTTATGGTCTCAAACATGTAATCAAACTTTTATGTGGATATTTCTACAAGGATGATGAAAACAATTCTAATGCATATGTTCATTATATGTACTACATTGGCATGCTTATTGAAGATGTTTAGGCACTACATAGCAGTGGAGAAGGATAAAGCCTAGGTAAGTTTCATCCAGATGCATATAAATAGGCTGAATGAGTGTCTGAATGAAGACCAAGAAGTGGGTAGAAAGCACATCGACAACACAAAGAGATGCCTACTTGCATCAAGGGAGTCGATGCCACCTTTAGAAGATGAGCATGGATACACGCCTGAGATGGAGGAGCTAAGTATCAAGGAGACCATAAGTCAAGATGTACAAACTCAAGATGATGATGCCATGCATGTAGATAAGTAAGAGTATAATGAGCTACTATTGTGAATTGAGCCATTGGCTTCTTGTAGAACATTCTTGTAACTAATTCTTAAAGCTAAGGAGAAGTCAGTTTTATACTTTGTCTTTTCTTCTAGGTTGATCTTGGTTTGCTTTATGTAGAGGGATTAAAATGTGATGCTATTTCCCTCTAAATCTCTTGTAACCTGTCTTTGTTTTACAATTATGTATTGAAATGAGTATACAATTTTCTTCTTTAACATTTAGATATTTTATAGGGGTTTTGCTAACATCTATTTTGTGGCATAGAAGTAAAAACTAAGTATTATGTGATTGATATCCCCACTTGAGCTTTCAATATATCGGCTCGTTTTGTGTAAAGAATAGCCCTCATGGAAAAGTAGTTTTCTAAAGTATGCCATTTTTTAGTTCATTTTTTATTAGAGGGATTGGATGAAGTATTTCGAAAACCAGTTTGCATGCTCGTATGGAGGAACACATTTGCATCTACATTAGCAAACTAGAAAGTATTCAAACTTTGCATGCTTTTGTTGGTACTATGCTTATTTTGCATAGAAACAAAGGAGAACATGACATAGTTCTTGTTTTTTATGTCTCAATATTAAAGGAAATGTTGAAAAATCAAGTGCAAAATCTCAAGTTCCGAGTGGACCAGATGTGTCACCAAGCAATTGTTCCAACTCAAACCCATGGAATGGAAGATTTCATGGTCTAGCAAATTCATCAACTACATCAAAGAAAGGTAAAAAAAGGTTTCTATTGGTAATAAAGCATGTATAGGTTTTGAATACATTGATGGAGAATCAAGAAGTTTAGAAAGAGCCTTGATGAGGAACTTGGATTGCGCTATGTGAACACTCCAGGATTAAGAAAGGCATATGCAAATGACACAACAAGAAGGAGTGACCTAGGACCAAGAAGATCTGGAAGGATGCATAATTCAATGCAGCAATTAACATATGATGGCTACATGGCTCGTCATTGTGCTTACATGACCATGGTAATACAAGATATTGAACCTTCTTTTTTTGAAGGTGCAATTGGAAATGCAGATTGGGAGAAAGCTATGGATGAGGAAATGGTTGCACTCTATGGAAATGGAATATGGAAGCTGGTTCCATTGCCTCACCGACAGAAACCCACTAGGCTGCAAGTGGGTTTACAAGGTGAAGCACAATGCTAGGTATAAAGCACAATTGGTAGCAAAACGATATGCATAGACACATGGTAATGATTATGAAGAGACTATCAGTCCTATAGCTAAAGTGGCTATCATTAGAGTACTTGTCGCATTGGCTACAACAAAAGAATGGATTTTGCATCAGTTGGATGTGAAGAATGATTTCTTACATGGTGATTTGCAGGAAGAAGTGTACTAGACCAGCCACAAGGATATGAGGATTCTAAGCACCCAAAATATGCTAGTAGTTGAAAAAGTCTTTGTATGGGCTTAAACAAGACCCTTGTACTTGGTATGCAAGGAGTGTTGATTATTTAACCACCATTGGATTTTCTATGTGTGATGTAGATCACTCATTATACACAAGGAAGGGTGATGATGGCATCAGGATTGTGGCTATTTATGTTGATGAATTGATTGTAGGTTGTTTAGCTAGTCAAAGTCAAAGCGATCAAAGTCAAAGTGGTCAAAGTCAAAGTGGTCGATTGCAAAACTAGTCAAACATCAAAGTGATTCCATTGCAAGCAATGCAGAGATGGTGCACAAGTGCAAAGAAGGTGTAAACGCCGGTGGACTTATTCATATATTTAAAAGAATATTTAGAAGATATTATTTTAGTAATTTTCTCTAAAAATAATAGATCACTTTAGAAAGCGACGTTTTTGTAAAAATAATAGATCGCTTGAAAAGCAAAGATTTTGTAAATAAATCAGATTTTCATAAATGCATGCTTTTTGAAGTGCCACCCTCATGTATCTTCTATTCAAGAAGTAATGAAAAATACCCATAAACACCATGCTTTGATAGACTCATCCGTCAGAGTCTGTGGGAGGAGATCATACCCAATCCACTGTCAATTCTCTTATCTCTTTCTATTCTCTGAGTACTTTTCTGAGATTTCATCTATTGGATCTGATCAATAGTGGTATCAGAGCCAAGGCACATCTGTGAGGTGGTTTCTCGACATCTGATTGTGATTCGCATCATCCATTCCATTTGCAATTCAACATCTATCTCAATCGTCTGCTCCAGTCCTAGGTTTTGGTTCTATATAAGGCCATGGATCCTACCCATAACATCGAGGATTTTGGTACATCACCCCTACCCGGGGTATCACCTAAGCAACAGTTGGAACTTTTGTAGCAAGAACTCCAAAATGCTCAGAACGAACGCGGTGCTGCACTCCAGCAACTGCAAAGTGATGATAATAACCTAGTTAGGGTGGTGAAGGCCATTATCACTGCTCAAGAACAAGGCATGTACTCCAAGATTGTGTGAAAAAATTTCAATTTTTTTGATTCGATGGGCAAAAGGATGGCCAATTTCTTCTTTCATGGCTATCCTAATTTGATGATTTTGATTTTTATTCTGATGAATCATATTCTGAAATTGAAAAAGTGAAATTTGTTATTAATTATCTAGTGGGTAGGGCCCACTTATGGTGGAATGTTTTGCAACATAGCACCGATCGCCCCACCACATGCTTCACATTTCAAGAAAAGATCAAGGAATCCTTCCTTCCTCCTCGGTTCCACTTACATGCTAATCGATCATGGACAACTTTTGGATGGAAAAGATGGAGACACTGTGTCTACTTACATTGAAGGTTTTTGGCAATGACTACTTCTTATTCGATCACTTGAAACGATTCTTGAAGATACCTTGCAACGAAAGTATGAAAATGGTTTGGAGATGGGAATCCAAGCCAAGCTCAATACACTATGTCCGACGACTCTCTATGAAGCTTTTTCTTTTGCACATGATGTTGAGAAGAAGTGTCAATCCATCATCAAGTCCATTCGCTTACAACAAACACTTCAATGACAACAACCAATCAAGCCCAGTTTTCCCTTCAAGCATTCTTTTACTACTTTCTCTTCCCCTACTTTTTAATGCCCACCTACTTTTCAGTGCCCGCATCAATCCAATTTCACACTAGTTTACAAGCCAACCGCCTTACAAACTACCAAACCTCTAACCCTTCAAACTATGATGATGGATGCTCAACAAAAGAGGCCCCGTATCACTTTTTGGCATTGTGGTAAGTTTGGTCATACTAAAGTTAAATATAGGTTCCAAACTAATGACATGAAGCCTATCAGAGTTCACATACACAACATAGAGGTGATTCTTGAAGACATTCAACCTGATTGGACCAAAGAAGCATTGGAAAAGGATCTAAGTACCTTGGGTAACACAGTTTCTATTCATTCTTTACTTTGCATACAAGGTACTATTAATGGTAAAGTTGTTAATATTTTACATAATGATGGTAGTTCACATGATTTTATTTCTCATACAATAGTGCAAGCTCTCCAATTACATCCATTTCCTTCTATGTATAATGTTAAGGCTACATTTCAAAGAAATAGATATTATGTTATAAGTGAAGTGCACAACGTTCAGATTTGTATAGGTTCATACATAGATGAATGCACATTCTTAATCGCTTCCTTGCAGTCCTATGATATTATACTTGGTATGCATTTTCATCATCACAATCCATGTATTGATTATCATACACACACAATTAGTTTTAAGTTTAACAATCAAGATATTTCTTTGTTTGCAATGCATGAATTCCAACCATATCCATTAATTAGGCATACTCAAGCAAAATGTGCATTTAGGAAAGGCTACAACTCATGTATTGTTTTGGACAATAACATAGTTGATTACACACATACACTTGCTAATGCACATAAGTCATTTATGGATTCTTAAAAGAATTGTTTTTATTGGAGTAAGACAATAAAAAATTGATGATTATATGAAGCTTAGGAGTGAAGAATTGAAGAAAAGATTGAAGCTTAAGAGCATGAAGTGAAGTAGAGGTTCAGAAAGAGATGGTCTATATACACATGTATATTAGCTTTGTAAATACTTCACAAATACTTGAAGTAATGATGAATCAACACTCATATGTATATATACACTTTTATATGGTCATAATATATATGAGAGATGAAGTATAGATGATATAGAGAGGAGTGGATCATAAGTTGATATGAGAATTATCCATCAGATGTAAGATGCATTAAATAGAAGAAGTTTTCTAAGAATTGGCCATCAATCTTTTATCCATTTCTCCTTCTGTGCTCAATCATTATAGAAATCCTTTTGTACATGTCTAAGTCCATATTTAATGCATCTATGGTCAAGTTTTGAGAGTCCAATTGCAAACAGGCTAAGAGAATTATGAGTAGGAACATTTGTATGTGTAACTGTGTTAAGGTATAAAGAGAGAAGTTACTTGCAGGTACTCTCCTCAACAAAGTGGTGTAGCAGAAAGGAGAAATAGAACTCTTGTTGAGTTTGCAAGATCAATGATGAAAGAGAAGAATTGCCCTAATTATTTGTGGGTTGAGGTTGTAAATACAGCCACTTACTTGGTTAATAGGCTACCATGTAAAGCTTTGCAGGGTATGACACCATATGAAGCTTGGTGGGGTAAGAGACCTACATTAGATCATTGCAAAGTATTTGATAGCTTAGCCTATGCTTATGTTCCTTCTCAATTAAGGCATAAGTTAGAACCAAAAGCTGAAAAATATGTGTTTATTGGTTATGATGATAAACAAATGGGATAGAGGTTGTGGAGTCCATCTACAAAGCAATTCCTTGCATCAAAGGATGTCACATTTGATGAGCAAGGTACTTGGTACTCAGGTACAAATAGTGCTTATGCAAGTCTTGAAGAAACATTGAATCAAAAGAAAGGTAAATCAAAGGTTCAAATTTCTAACGAAGAAGAGAATAGTGAAGTACTAGTTGAAAAGGAGGGAATGCCAAGGTTTGATCCAGAATATGATGAACTAGAAACTTCAAGGAGTGGATAACTCAGAAGATCATCAAGAGACAAAAGGCAACCATAAGATATGACTACGATACTTCATTTTTGGCACCGAAAGATTATGCTTATATATTGAAAGCAGATGAAGACCCATCTACATATGATGAAGCTAAAGGAAAGGAGAATTGGGAAAAAGCTATGAAGGAAGAGTATTGCACTCCTTGAGAATGAGACTTGGGAACTGGTACATAAACCAATTAATCAGAAGGTAATTGGATGTAAGTGGTTTTACAAAACAAAAAGATTTGCAGATGGAAGTGTGTCTAGGTACAAAGCTAGACTTGTCCTCTTTCTTGGATTCTTGAGCTGGTATGGCATATATCATATATGTCAATTCCTTTCTTAATGCATGTATGAAGGCTTTGGCTCTGACATGTGTTGGGTTCTTCTGGATATCTTGACGGATGATTTTATTCTTTTCCCAATTAATGTCTGGATTATGTTTCTTTAACCAGGGCATTCCAATGATAACTAGATGTACTGGGCTCGATATTACATTGAAACATATATGGGATTCATGGTCACCAAGGTGTACTCTTAATGGTCTCATTTCCATGGTTATATTCCCAGATGCTAGGGGTCGACCATCTACTACTTCAGCTACTACTGGTTTGTTCTTCTGAAGTACAGGAATTCCATGTTTCTTAACCAATCCTTCATCGATGAAACATGAGGAGGCTCCAGAATCTACTAGGGTTGTAAGGGAAAGGGTCTTCTTTGGCCATGATTAACTTGATAGGTGCAAGATATGTTTCTATGGGTGTAGCTAGAATTATGAGACCCTTTCTTATATCATGGTCTGGTTCTACGGTCTCTTTTACAACTGGACTTCCTCATTTCCCTGCTCTACAAGGGTGGTTGCGACTCTGGAGTTCGTTCTCTTATTGGGAAAATTAACTACAATATGGCCAAGGTTTCCACAGTACAGGCATAACTTGTTATCTCTACTTCTCTGTTTCTCTTGTGGTGTTAGAGGTTGGAACCTAGTCACATCTATCTGCATAGGTTTGGGAATAGACTCATTTCTAGGAGTGGGCTCTTCCATTGGCAAGGTCTTCCTTCTATTTGTTTTTCTTGTTTCCTTCCAAAAAGATGGTTATCACATTGAATAGCTTGGTTGAGGTATTCATTCAATGTCTTAACCTCTAGCATCATGAGAATAAGGTCCTTTACATCATCTCTTAAACCCCATCTAAATTCGCTTATGAAATTATCTTCATGCCAAGTGAGGTCACATATCAAATTTCAAAATTCTGATGCATAGGTAGAGGCAGGGCTGTTACCTGGACATAGCTTTCAGACTTTTGTTTTTGCCACTCGACTCATTTCTGGATCTCCAAATGTGGCAGTGAGCTCTTGAAGAAACCCCAGTACTACCATATCCTTCTCCAAGATTGGGGCAAACCATGATAATGTTTGACCATAGAGCAAGGTTCCAATAAAACCGACCTTGGATGCATCATCAGGGTATCTATCAAGCTGCATGTGGATGTACAATTTGACTTGTTGTAGGAACCCTTGAAACTTTGTGCGATCACCATCAAACCTTTTTGGCATGCAAATTTTGGGTTCTTGCATGAAAGATGACTAGGACCTTGGTTCACTTGAATGCTTCCTTGATTCGCCTAAAGATTCCTGACTCGTTCTTGTAGTTCTTGTATAAGCATGCCTACATGCACTGTATGTTCCGTCTCGACTTGTGTCTGTCTATGAGTTAGGTCCTTGATTTGTTGTTGAAGAATTTGAAGTGATGCCACAATCTATTCATAAGCATTCTCCATGATGCCTAGTCTTGAATAGAAGCTAGACTTGCCAAACTGTCAGGGGAGCACTAGATTGTGCTCTCTGGCTACAGTAGACAAGATTTTGGAAATATGCTTCTAATTACAAGAATACCCACATAGGGAAAATAGTACAAGAATATGTAGATGATACAAGAAGTCCCACAACCCGGGACTGATAGGTATAGATAACTCAACTAGAGATGATACAAGGGATCCCACAACCCGGGATCGTAAGTATGGAGCAAGATCCTTGGATTACAATAACTTCCTTTTGGGAGATGAACTAGATACAAAAGAGAATGCAACAGGATCTCATACTATGAGATTAGAATAGGACAAGACTAGATGTCCAGGATACGAGGCTGGACAAGACTAGAGCAAGAGACAAGACTAGAACTCGAACCGGAACTTGAAAGTACCTACTTGGTGATTAGGAATCCTTGAGCTCCCAAGACTGACATTCGCAAGACTGAGTATGTATGTGGCCAAGGCCTCCTTATATAGGATTTCAAGGGCCATTCTCGAGGGCAATTGCGAGTTGATAACATCATCAATGATGTCAACAATTCGAATAGGACCTTTGAATGTTAGAATTCAGCAAATAGACATTCAATCTTAGGGTTTTAGCATGTTTCAGACACAATGGAAACATTGGTTTTTCCTAAATTTGAACCAATCATGAGATATAGGATCCACATGGAATCTGAGGCTTAGGATGGTTTCCTTTGTCCATGACAAAAGCTACCCTATACTTAGCCTCACAACTGGAAGTGGACACAATACGCTACTTCTTGCTCAACCAAGATATGCATGAGCTACCAAGCATGACGCAAAATCCACTAGTGGACACACAAGTGTCATAAAAACCAGCCCAGTTAGAGTCACAAAAAGCATGCAAATCTAGTAGTAGTGATTCCCCCTTGGGATAAAACAAGCCAAGTAGCCAGGTGCCACTCAAGTAGCAAAAGATGCGCTTAACCGCTTGCCAATGCTTGACACCTAGGCAATGCATAAATTTGCTCATCTGTGACTCAACAAACTGAATATCTGGCCAAGTAATGCATAAGTAAATCAAGTATCCAATAGCATGCTGATAGAGAACACCATCAATTGCATATCTAGCTCATTAAGACTCAATTGTAAACCTATCTCCATAGGAGAGGCAATAGGTTTACAGTCTTCAAGGCCAAAAAACTACAATAATGTGTCAATATGTTTCGTTTGACACAAAGCTATTCCGTAATCAACTTGCATAAACTGAATGCCCAAATAATGATGCAAATGCCCCAAATCAGACATCTCAAATGAGGCATGTAGATCAACCTTGAAATTAGCAATATGCTTCTCATGAGGACCAGTGAGCAGCATGTCATCAACATACACAACAATGATCAGAAGCACATCATTAGCACGCTTAACATATAAAGTGCTTTTAGTTGGAGTGTTCTCAAAACCATGTGCAATCAGATAGGCATATATCTTTTTATACCAATCACGTGGTGCTTGCTTTAAACCATATAATGCCTTCTTTAACTTGCACACTTGGCTTTCATGCCCTTTCTGCACAAAGCCACGGGGCTGAAAAACATACACTTCTTCATGCAAGTCACCATTCAGAAATGCATTTTTAATGTTCAACTGATGTACATTCCAACCATGATGTGCTGCAAGTGTACATATGCTATGAACAGTAGTCATTCAACATGTAGATGCAAAGGTCTCATCAAAATCAATGCTTCTTTCCCACGCATAACCCTTTGCAACAAGCCTAGCCTTATACCTGTCAAATGTTCCATCGGGTTTATGCTTTAGCTTGTATACCCACTTAGTGACAGTGGCCTTCTTGCCAGGAGGAAAGTCACATAAAGGCCAAGTATCATTTTTCATGATAACATCATATTCAGATTGCATTGTAGCCATCCAATGTTCAGAATTTTATGCTTCATCATATGAAACAAGTTCAATCTCATAAGAGAGACTAGCGGTGCATCTAATTTGCTATCATACAAAGTCTGCACCAACCATTTTGGCATAGTTTTTGCCTCCTCAATATCAACTCTCTCATCATCAAGTGCATCATGTAAGTCTACATTAGAAAAAGAATGATCTGCATCATCACATGAAACTTGTAAAGGCTGAGAAGTTGCCTCATTAGGACAAGCACTAGATTGTCCACCTGTAAAAAGAGGTAGCAAAGTATCATACATATCTTTGGAGGTAACAGATATCTCTTTCGTACATGAAAGTAAAGATTGAATAGCATCTTCCAAAAAAATAACATCACGGATTACCAAAATGCATTTAGTATGTGGATGATACAAACGATAGCCTTTGCTTTCAGAACTCTACCCAACAAAAATACATGTTACTACTTTATCATCCAATTTCCTACGATATGTTCAGGCACTAATGCATATGCAAGACAACCAAAAACATGCAGATGAGCAATAGACAGCTTGCGACCATGCCAAGCCTCATATGGAGTGAAAGACTGCAATGTTTTATCGGGACATATGTTAAGTACATATGCTGCACACATAAAAGCCTCAAGCGAGAAACTATGTGGTAAAGCCTAAATCTTGACCATACATCTTGCCATCTCCATAAGTGATATGTTCTTTCGTTCAACAACTCCATTCTATTGAGGTTTATATGGCACTATACACTGATGCTTTATCCCATGTTCAACAAAAAATGCATTGAAGTCAGAAGACATATATTCCCCCCTCGATCAGAATGGAGGATGCCCATTTTACATGCTGACAGATTTTTGATCAAAACCAAAAACTGTTTGAAGCACATAAACACTTTCGACTTTGCTTCGAGTGGATATACCTATGCATGCCTGGAAAAAGCATCAATGAAATTCATGAAGTAAAGATAGTTTGCCAAAGAAGGTGTCTGCATAGGACCACAAACATCACTATGTACAAGTTGCAATTTTTTAGTAGCTCAAACTGAGCCATCTTTTGGGAAAGATGAACGCTGCATTTTGCCCAAAATATAGCCTTCACAAACATGTTTACCGAGTGCCTCAAGTTTGGGCAAAGAGGACACCATTTTAGATTTCTATAGGCATAGCAAACTAGCGATATTCAGATGACCAAAGCATGCATGCCAAAGCTTTGCATCTAACATAGCCTGAGAATCATGTACTGCACATGTTGAATCATCCACAGATTTTTCATAATCTATGAGCTTATACAACCCACAACATAAAATGCCAGAAGCAATAATCACATCTCCATTTGACAGATCATGAACTGTACATCTATCATCAACAAATTTCACAACCAAGACAATCTTGGCTAATGCTAAAACTGATAACAAATTTTTCTTGATCCCTGGAATAAATAAAGCATCCAACAAAGTGAAAGAACTACCATCAGTAGTAGTCAGAATGATCTTACCAACTCCCATGATAGGATAAGAGGAGTTGTTGGCGCATGTGGTAGTATTCCCTATAGGGGTGGCTCAAGTGAAGTGAAGAAACTGTGCTGCAAGGTAATATGTTTGGTTGCCCCACTATCAAAATACCAAACATCTGAGTCTATTGCAGACATACACTACTCATGAGAAGATGGGTCAAAACTGCAAACAATAGTAAACGCCCATTCTTCATTGTTAAAATGCTCTTTTACATTACAGGCATTTTAAGTTCTTTCGCGTTCTTGGGAGTGGTAGGGGTCTGATAAATCAGAGGCCCCGTAACTTGATTTTCCCAATTACTTTATCCAAACCGCAATACGTTAACATTCAACATTCTGTATAATCCGAATTACTACCAAAACTCTGGTTAATCCTCTCACAGACTTACTGTTCATACTCAAGTTAATACTATTCATAGTGTATCACGTAGCAATTACTGACTACCGTCGCACATACATATATCAACAACATAACCTTATGTGTAATCACAAAGTAATGAACTTAACAAAGGTAAGGACGACAATACTCAGACTTCACGAACACTACACTACGGCTTCTCCACAGATCGCAATCGCCCAGACAGGCAGTCTGGCGATCTCGCTTGTCGTTACCGGAGTGTCACCGCAATGTCTTTTTATTAGTTGATAAGTCGATACATCTCTTCACACGACCTTTCGGTTCGTGCGGAATAGGAAACCTTTCAGTTCGTGCAGGATAAGAAAATATAGGAATAATGAAAATACGAAATGCCAATCCGGCGGCTTACACTGGCATGCACGGTGGACTTCCATCTACTATACCCTGTATATACATGGCTCTGGCTAACTTAAAGGTTCTAGAAATCTTTTGTTTCAGCGAGTCCAACATCTTTTTTAAAGTCTCCGGTTCTACGAGCCGAGGATCAGTTCTAACTAAGCTTGCCGCAATTACTTGGCTCATCAGAATTTCATCCTGTGTTTGCAAAAAGGCCTCTTGCAGGTAGAAATCATTTGCAAGGACGGCGTCTCGACTCAATTTCATGTCTTCAACCTGATTTTTGATTCTGGATAAACGATCTGCTTGAGCATCCAACTGTTTCTCTCTTCTCTCTAACTCTTGAGACTGATATTGAATGGTCCTGTAATAAGCATCCCTTTCCTTTCGAATTCTGGCTGCCTCCTTCTGGAGTTGAGCTGTTAAAGTCATCTGGGTTTTAAGAGCAGAATTTGCTTCAAACAAATTGGCATTTGCTCTCTGGATTTCTTCATTAGTCCACTTGGCTAAATCCGCCATCTCCTGTCCTTTCTGCACAACTTCATCTAGCTATACTCGCGTTTCTTCTAGTAAATTTCCAAGTGCCACGTGAGCATTCTCTTTATCTTGGACTAACTGTTTCAACTGGGAAATTTTTGCATCACAAGCACTTACTAAATCATCTTTGGCTTTTGATTCAGCCAACGCAGCATCTCTTTGACTGATCAACGAATCATGTTCGGCAAGTCTAGCCTGGAGCTGTTGAATTTGTACATGCAAAGCATGGTTTTCAGCCTTCATTGCATCTACTTCCTCTTGCAATGGAGTGATATCCGCTTCTAATACATCAACTTTGTGTTGTAGTTCTTGTCTAAGATTGTCAGTAACCTCCTTCATCTGCATTGGTAGTTGCTGCGACAATTGGATCAACATACTACCCATGGATGCTAACTTAGTAAACATGGGGAGCGGAGGAAGAAGAGGAGGAGGAAGTGGTTGGGATGAAGAAGCTGACAAGAGGTGATGGGAAGATGGTGGAGAATAGTTAGGTGAAGAGGATGAAGTAGCAGTTTCATCAGGAACAATCGGTTGAACAGGGATAATGGGTTGAATGGGGACAATGGGCTTGACCAGAGGCATTGGTGGAGGAGTGAGGATAAGACTGTTGGGCACCAACACTATTCCAGCATATTGCTGCGGAGTCACTGCAGTCCGGTCAATTACAACATCGACCAAGGTAATAACTTCATTTATTATCTCTGCAACAATGGCTTGCACATCTTCTGGAATCAAGTGCAGAGAATTCGTCCGAGAAGAGTTTTCTTTGGAATCAGCAGTGGATGCACTGTGTTCCTGTTGCCGGATGGGAGAAGACTGGGTACACAAATCAAGGTGAATTGAAGTGGCAGTGTCATGAAAAATTTCTTCTTCATTTCTTTCTGCTTCATTTCCAGCAACGGAATCTTGTTCTTGACTTTCAGAGGTGCTTATCCTTCTGCGTTTCCGGCGAAGGAGTTGGAAGATATCTTCATCATCATCTTCTTCGTCTTCGAGCATTTGGGCAGATTCTTCATGATACAAAATTGGATCTCTTGGCGGAGGTTGCCCGGCTTGAATGGCGGGGAATAGAAAGGTAATGATATGCGGTAAATGTGAACGCGGAAGCTCTCCCTTGTTAACATGCTTAATAACCGTAACGCATTCACGGTGAATGCGCCGGAAATAGAACGAGGCAAAATTAATAGGCTCACGAGAAGCCATGTCAATCATAGAATAAAACGGACGAGAAATCCCATAAGTACGTTTTTGTAAATTCAATATGACAACTAAGAATTGTAATGCGGTTCGGTCTGGATCAGGGCAACACAAGATGGCATACTCATTCGATGAGTGCAGTGGGAATAATTCTACCATAGTAGCAATAGGAAGGAGAGGACCATTCTCCACGCCTTCTATGGGCAAGCAGAATGCTGCAGCGAATGATGCTAATGTAATTACGACACGAGATGGTAAACATGTAATCGGCCAACTCTGCTCGGTAGCAGGAGTGGCGGCAATGGCTGCAATAATCTGTGCATAATACGGGTGACACTCCACTGAATGCCAAGGCAATTCAGCAAAGTTTAGCAGGCTACGAATACACAAGAACTCACTCACGTCATGAGGGAGTCCGTCACGGAAGGTAGCAAAATTAGCTAAAGCTTCCATGATGCGCACTCGAAATCACAAGAACACGAAAACACGGCAAACACAGAAAACACAGAGCACTCAAAGCACACAGACACAATAGCAATTAACATAAAAAATAAGAAGATTAAGTAGATACTCAGCAACGGGAGGCGATCGAAAACCCTAATCATCGTGCGGTATTGAGATGATAACCTTCATAATTACGGCGGGCATGCATGAGCAAAATCAATAACACAATGCGGCGATTAATTATGATTATGTATCAAATCGAGGAGCTTACGGTCTTATTCAACTAACACGCAAAATGAAAAAAAGGAAATAAGTGACACGTGGAAAAACGAAGGACACGTCAGCGAGGATCAGGTGCTTGGTGATACGGCCGCAATTTTGAACCATTGATCACTTTAGGAAGAGGAACTCCGGTCAAGGTAGACAACCAAAAAGTAGCTGGTCCCACTTGTTCACTAATCCGATAAGGACCGAACCACCGTAATTTAAATCTCCCAGCAGAACGATTTGATTTAGCATTATAAAACAACAGAAGTTGGCCCACCGTAAACACAGGAGTCTTGAGGAAACGATCATGAGTCCGAGCTTGCCGCAACTGAACTTCTTGAAGAGTGAGAAAGCTTTCCCAATGCTGTTCATCTAAGTTTCTGAGTGCTTCCAATCGAAATGGCAAAGAGTCGTCGGGTAACAGCTTCTGAGTTATGGCCACGCATAAGCTTGGCACGACAATTTCCATAGGCGTGATTGCTTCCAACCCATAAGCAAGTTTGAAAGGAGTTAGTCTGGTTGCCACTTTGTATGTAGTCTGATATGCCCATAAGACTGCAGGTAGTAATTGATCCCATCTTTTTGGTGATTCCACAATCAATTTGTGAAGCATACTTAACAGCGTCTTGTTGGTACTTTCAGCTAAACCATTAGCATGAGGATAGTACAGGGAACTGAATTACCAAGATTCTTTTCTTCAATAATTAGCATGGATACCAAATCAACAAAATTCAAAATATTTTCCTTAGTCTGTATAGAAGTTCTGAACTGTTTATATGCAGCTCCTAAACCGTGAAGGCACACTTCCACCTTATCATCATCATCTACATTCACGCCAATAGATGCAAGTGACTCACATATGCTTTTGATTTCAGAGTGTAGTCACTTACCGACATGCTCTTTTTCTCCAATGTATGCAGCTCGTTCTTGAGTTGCAATTTTCGTGCCTTTGTCTTAGTATCGTACAATGTGACCAAACTGTTCCAAGCCTCTTTCGGAGTCTTGGCATCTTGTGTATGCCCAATCATGCTATCTTGTATGCTAACAGATAGCCAGTACATTACCTTTCATGCTCCTTGATTCCATTCCTCATATGCTCTTACCTGATCTGTAGTTCGATTCCTTTCTGGTAACTACGGAGCATTTTCATTCTCTCCTTCGATGTACTTCCAGTAGCCTTTTCCCATTAGGAAATTCGTCATTCTGAATCTCCAAGCATGGAAGTTGTTCTTGTCCAACTTATCGTTCTTGTCCAGATTATCGCTCATAAGCTGACTCATTCCATTTGCGTTTGCCATTTTTGTAGCAATTCACAACACTACAGAACACTACAAACAGAACTTCTACTTGAACACTGTCGCACTATGACGTGACAGTTCAAACTCAGAAAAACAAAGTTTTTGTGTATCATCAGTACATGGAATCGCTTGAAATTCTGGATGTGGAAGATATGAGCGTTGTCAAACACAATACAAGTTACAGTTTCTAAAACTGACCTAGTTTTTCTATGGGCCCCACCTTGCGGGCTCGAAACGGAGGTCAAGATGGCTCCGAAACTTTGATCTGACCATGCTGGCTCTGATACCATGTCACGAGGAAGGAGATAAGGAACAGAGTTCACACACACTCTCAATCTCAAGGAGAAGCACACACACAAGTTGAGGCAAGGAAGAATGATCTTCTTCTTCTTCTTCTTCTATTACATAAAAAGGAATGTACAAGAATGACCTAAAAAACAAGAATACAAGTGCAATATATAAAGATCAATACATAAGGAAAAACCTAATGTCCGCGAATGAGTGAGCTGGCAAGGAACAAATGTTCCATGACTCTCAGTAGATAAATCTAATAAAGCTCAATGAAGTATCCCTGACATATACCGGTGTGACCACTATACATGTCAGAGAAACGAAAAACTGGTACGTGTCATCCTGGATCATCACATGTTGTGCTTGATATCTCAACAAATGGAAAGGGGCCTATTCTACATGTTGACAGATTTTCAGCCAAAACAAGAAACTTTTTGAAGCACATAAACACTTTGGACTTTGCTTTCAATGGATATACCCATGCGTGCCTAGAAAAATCATCAATGAAAGTCACGAAGTAAAGATACTTTTCGAAAGAGGTTATCTGCATAGGACCATAGACATTGTTATTGTTAGTGTCCATATGAAAGGCCAAATGGCCACTGGACACTTCTTTGTATATGTTCTTTAATAAAACATATAGTGGCCTGGTCAGTCACAGACTGTAAGTTCGACCGCATTTGTAAGACCTAAGAAATCTGTCTTCGTGCTCCCTATGTACTGTGTTTTTTGCGTATTCTCTAGCCTCTGTGCGGAGTACCGCATGTGGCCTTTAGGAGCTTGGTTTTCTACTCAATGATCAAGGAATATAGAGGTTCCTGATACTTCTCGGGAGGTCACCCATCCCAATACTGTTCCCCCCAGAGCTCGCTTAACCGTGGCAATCTCTTGCCACTAAGCTACACTCTTGTGGTGTCTGAAGAAGGGGAAAGACTAAGGTTGACATTACCTTGAACAAGTTTTGGTCCCTCAAAGCTTCATTCTTTGCTTTCAAAGCCTATTTCTGAAGCATTTTTGGGGTGTCTTTTGGAGCCATTTTGGAGTACTTTCGCAGATAGTTCTCTTCACACAAGTCCAAGAACATCAAGAAGAGTGTTCTTTGTACTTCTCAGACAATAAATATCAACCTTTGGGGCTGTATTTTCAGCCACACTCGTAAAACTACAGGTTTCTCGAGAGGTTTTCAGTTTTGGAGGGAGCAGCCGCTGCAAATTTATGCAGGTTTTTTAAGCCTAAAACATCAGAGTTGACAGACACTTGCAGGTGTTATTGGCTAGTTTTTGGGCTGTGTATTCAGCCTTTTAGTGTCATTTTACTGCATATATTGAGCACATACACACCATGTACGCTTCTGTGGATACCACTTATGTACGTCCATGTGGTCATTGATATAGCGGTTACGTTCTTTGCATAAAGCCTTTTACGTTTGATAAAGAGGGTCGTGGTGAGGTTTTCTTAACTGGGAGACACCCAGATGTCGGGATCTCTTCGGTAATGCAGGTGGAAGACTTACCCAACCTCGCCATAAGAGATGTATGATAGTTGTTCATAGGTGCTCGATAATCCTAGTTGGCTTCTATTGGGTAACTGATTATATGCAGTGGAGTGAGTGATTCACTATGCAGGTAGACATATTAGTACTTGTAGTTTTATGATACTTTGACACTTATCATATGCTAATTTTGCAGAGGATACTCTGGCAGCATTTTTCCAGATTTCTGGTTTAGTCAACTATACAGTGGCCGATTTACTCCTTGATACACTTATTTGTTGGTGTTTTGACTCTTCTAGCTCCATTATCATTCTATTCAGTTCTCTACCATCATGGCATCAGAGGTATCAGGCACATCTGGTGGATCAGGGTCTAGTGCTAGTGTTCCGAGGAGGAGCTATAACTTGCAGGGCAAAGACCATTTTGAGATCCGAAAATTTGATGGCACAAATTTTGCTCTATGGAAGAATTAGATTAAAGATGTGCTGATTCAAAGGAGGCAATGGAAGCCAATAAATGGGATTTCAAAGAAGCCTACTGACATGGATGAAGATGATTGGGATGTGTTAGATGAAATGGCCAGGTCTACCATTCGCTTGCACCTGGTAGATAATGTTTACTTTACAGTATTAGACTGTGAAAGTGCAGAGGAGCTTTGGAAGAAGTTATGCAATACATATGAAAAAGAGACGGCATCAAATAAAGTGTATTTGATGAGAAAATTATATGACCTTCGTATGAAGGACACAGATAGTGTTGTTGCTCATCTAAATGAGTTTGATGCTATATTCTCCCAGTTATAGGCTCAGAAAATGGATATGGATAATGAAATGAAAGCAGTATTGTTGTTATGCACCCTGCCATCATCATGGGATACGTTTTGCACAACTATTAGCAACAGTGCGCCTGGTGGTAAACTCGTCTATGATGACATATGTGGAGCACTCTTGAGTGAGGAGATTCGTAGAAAATCCATGATTGGCACTCAGAGTGGAGATGCATATAATGTTCGTGATTCTTATCGAGGAAAGAATCAGCAACATGGTAGGAGCAAGAACAAGGAAAAGAATGGTCAACGGAATAAGAGTAGAAGTAAATCAAGGAAGAGGGATATTGAATGCCATTATTGTCATAAGAAAGGACACATGAAGAAAGACTGTTATGCATTAAAGAATGCTAAAGGTAAAGGACAGAATGTTGATGGGCATGTTAAACAGTTATCTGCACCATCTACTTCGACTGTGAAGATTGAAGAAATTAATGCTATTTCTGATGATGCTGATGTGTTGACACTTGATAGTACTATGCCATTTGAGGCACTTATGGCTGATTCTCTTTCCCACACCTGGCTGCTAGATTCTGGTGCTTCTTTCCATGTGACACCACATAGAGAATGGTTCTCTAATTATGCAACAAAGTCTCTTGGTACCATGAGACTTGGTGACTCTTACCAGTGTGATGTTGTGGGGATTGGAGATGTGGTTGTGCAGTTCATTGATGGTTCAAAATTTACTATACATAATGTACACCATGTACCTCATTTATCACACAGTTTGATGTAAGTTGGTCAACTTGATGACCTTGGTTACAATGTGGTCTTCTATGCTCGGTCGTTTCATATATCAAAGGGCAATATTGTTATTGCAAAAGGAAGCAAAGTTGGCTCACTTTATCCTTTATTTGTATCACAGAAAGAACACTTGTTAGCTGTTACTTAACAGCTTATGGCTTGTATTTGGCATGGTCGTTTGGGCCATATATCTTGTAGTGGAATGGAAAATCTTTCTTGTTCTGGCTACTTACCTGTGTTATCTTTCTCTGATTTTTCATTTTGTGAGCATTGTCAATATGGAAAGCAAACCAGAAATGTGCATAGAATGCACATTGACTCTTCAATTCAGCCTTTAGATCTCGTTCATACAGATGTGTGTGGTCCTATGCCCACTAGGTCCTTAGGTGGTTCTCTTCATGTTGTCACTTTCATAGATGATGCTACTAGAAAAGTCTGGGTATATCCCATCAAATCAAAGGATGATGTATTCCCTACTTTCAGAAAATGGCTTGCTTCAGTTGAGACTGAAAAAGGAACTAAGCTTAAGGCTTTATGTTGAGATAATGGGGGTGAGTATACCTCACATGAATTCAATCTTTTCTGTCAATCTAGAGGGATTCGTAGAGAGTTTACAACTCCTTATACCCCAGTAGAGAATGGTGTAGCTGAGAGAATGAATAGAACTATTCAAGATAGAGTAGTCTCTATGTTGCATCATGCAAACCTCTCACAAGGTTTTTGGGCAGAAGCAGTATTGACTGCAGTTCATGTGATTAACCTTTCACCTAGTACTGCCAAAGGTATGAAAGTGGCACAAGAGTTATGGACAGGAAAACCACCATATTATGATCATCTTCGAGTTTTTGGGTGTGAATCATATGTTCATATACCCAAGAATCTTAGACAAAAGTTGGACCATAAGTCAAAGAAATGCATTTTTTTTGGATATGGTCGAGAAGGACAATTTGGATATTGCTTATGGGATCCTGAAACACAATCAGTGATCAGAAGTAGTGATGTCATTTTTAATGAGTCTAAGATGCATAAATAGCCCATTAAGGAGGTTGAAGTGAGAAGAGTGGTGTTTGAGGATACTAATCCTCCAATTATCATGCATAAAAATGCTACACATAGGGATGTTCAAGAGAATGTCCATTCAGATCAGTGTGCACATGTTCCTGTTCAACAACCATTGAGACGTTCTACACGTGTCTCACATCCACCTGATAGATATGTTCCAGGTTTAGATTTTGTTATGATAACAGATGCCGGTGAGCCTTCTTGGTACAAGGAGGCTATGCAGATAGAGGATTATGTCAAGTGGGAGCCATGAAGAGTGAGTTGGATTCTATTCACAAGAATGGTACTTGGGACTTAGTACCTTTGCTAAAGGGCAGGAAAACTTTACCATGTAAATGGGTATATAAGTTGAAATTCACATCAGATAGTGCTTCTCCAAAATATAAAGCACGACTTGTTGCAAAGGGTTTTAAGCAACAACATGGTGTTGATTTTGAGGAAATCTTCTCTCCAGTGGTCAAGATGACTACTTTGCACATGTTGCTTGGATTCGTTGCAATGGAGGACTTAGAGCTAGTCCAAATGGATGTGAAAATAGCTTTCTTGCATGGAGATCTTACAGATGAGATCTATATGGAACAACCAGAGGGTTATGTAGTTCCTCGCAAGGAAACTCTAGTTTGTAAGCGCAAGAAGAGCTTGTATGGACTTAAACAGTCTCCTAGACAATGGTACCAAAAGTTTGATGCTTTTATGAAGTCCCAAGGCTATTCTTGGAGCAATGAGGATCATTGTCTCTACACAAAGAGATGCATTGATAGCAGCTTGATATGCTTGATACTTTACGTCGATGATATGTTGATTGCTGGGAAGTCCTCTTATGATTTGTCAATTCTAAAAAAGAAGTTGAGTCAGACATTTGATATGAAGGATTTGGGGGATGCCAAACATATTTTTGGCATGCGCATTACTCATGATAGGAGTAAAAGATGCATATACTTGTCTCAAAGTGAGTACATATCCAAAGTACTTCACCGGTTCAATATGCAGGGTGGAAAGGCATTGAGTACAACTTTACCCACATATGTAAAATTGAGCAAGGATGATTGCCCCGAATCAAATGAGGAAAAGGAATTCATGACAAAAATTCCCTATTAGTCTGATGTTGGTAGTCTCATGTATGCTATGGTAGCTACGAGACCAGACATTGCATTTGCAGTGGGAGCTGTGAGCAGATATATGTCTAATCCTAGCAAGAAACATTCGGAAACGGTGAAGATGATGTTGAGATATCTGAGTGGCACTAAGGACAAGTGTCTATGCTTAGGTAGAGGGAAAGCATCCATTATTGGTTACACAGATTCTGACTACGCTGGTTGTGTAGACAATCGTAAGTCTACATCAGGGTACATTTTTCATTTTGCTGGAGGTGCTATCTCTTGGAGATCTCGTCTTCAAGAATGTACATCTGTTTCCACCATAGAAGCAGAGTGTGTTGCAGCAAGTGAGGCATGTCAGGAAGCATTGTGGCTTTCTCGTCTTGCTTGTGATATGGGTTTACCTCAGCATGTACCTCGCTTGCTCAGTGATAGTTAGAGTGCCATTGCTTTGGCTAAGAATCCGGTCTATCATGCAAAAACCAAGCACATTGAGGTGAGGTGTCACTTGATTAGAGATTGCTTAGCCACTGAGAGCATTATCCTTGAGAAGGTTCACACTCAAGATAATGTTGCAGATGCTTTGACTAAAGCTCTACCACAGAATAGCTTTTAACACTATTGTCACTTGATGGGGATTACTTGATTCTTGATCTTATGTAGTCACTTGTATATTGTGTAACATGCCCATCAGGTGGGAGGTATGGTTTGTATACTTACACTCAGGTATTCTTTATCATTCTTTATTTTTCTCCCATAGTTACTCTAGCCATATTGGCCTTTAGTGGGAGATTTTTACTGTTAGTGTCCATGTGAAAGGCCAAATGGCCACCGGACACTTCTTTGTATATGTTCTTTAATAAAACATATAGTGGCCTGGTCAGTCAGAGACTGTAAGTTCGACCGCATTTGTAAGACCTAAGAAGTTTGTCTTCGTGCTCCCTGTGTATTGTGTTTTCTGCGTATTCTGCAGCCTCTATGCGGAATACTGCATGCGGCCTTTTGGAGCTCGGTTTTCTACTCCGAGCATATCGTCGTGGAGCTCTCGAGAAGGAGAGCGCACTGTGGTGCATGGCCATCGAAATACTTCAGACATCACTGTGAACAAGTTGCAATTTCTGAGTAGCTCAAACTGAACCATCTTTTGGGAATGAGGAGCATTGCATTTTGCCCAAAATACATCCTTCATATACATGTTTACCAGGTGCCTCAAGTTTAGGCAGAGAGGACACCATTTTAGATTTCTACAGGTGTAGCAAACTAGCAAAATTCACATGACCAAAGCATGCATGCCAAAGCTTTGCATCTGACATAGCCTGAGAATCATGTACTACACATGCCAAATCATTCACAAATTTTTCATAGTCTATGAGCTTATACAGCCCACGACATAAATTGCAAGAAGCAATAATCATGTTGCCATTTGACAGATCATGAATTCTACATCTATCATCAACAAATCTAATAACCAAGCCAATCTTGGCTAATGCAAAAAATGATAATAGACTTTTCTTGATCCTTGGCACAAATAAAGCATCTAACAATGTAAACGAACCACCATCATTAGTAGTCAGAATGATCTTACCAACTCCCATAACAGGATAAGAGGAGTTTGTAAGCCACCGGATTGGTAATTGTAAACCTTTTCCTTTTCATATTCCGCACGAACCGAAAGGTCGTTGCGATGAGTTGTAACTTTTTATAAAGCAATGAAAAGACACTTTTGATGACAACCAGAGGATCGCCAGACTGTCTGTCTGGGCAAGACGTTCTGTGGAGTTTCCGTAGTGTGTGTTTGAGAATTCTGCGTACTGCTGTGTCTTTCTGTTTTGTTTGATTATCTGCACTTGTACGGTAAAGATTGAGTTACGGTAATGTCTACATTAAGTGAAGTATTGAATCGCTGATTTGTAAGTTGTTTACTGTAAGTCTATGTTACGGTAATGTTTATCCCTGTGTTGTGTACTAAGATGTATTGATTGTAATACGAATAGTAATTCTGTAGAGGAATGAGCCCGAGTTTTCTGTTAAAAAGTTGGATTAGCAGAGTTGTTTTGAACGAAAGGTCATTGAGTGAGTTGATTTGGGAAAATCAAGTATAGGGCCTCTGATTATTCAGACCCCTTCCACTCCCAAGAACCCGCATAGAGTTTAAACGCGTCTCTGACGGCAAATGCGCATTTAACATTGGTGCCGTCTGTGGGAAAGTGGCACCAGAGTGTTGCAAAGAGATTGTCGGAAGGTAGCAACAAAGTGTTGCAAAGTGATTGTGGGAAGGTAACCATTGATTGTGAATCGACAGTAAGGTAGAAGTAGTACGCAAGAGTTGAAAAAGGTGATATATGCCGGTTACTCAGTCCGGTGAGTCGTATCCTAAGTACAGACAGCCTTGGGCGATACCAAATTTGCGAAGGACACCCCCCAGGAGGAAGAAGCACAAATCGGTTAGGTCTGGTCGTCAAAGAAGCGAAGCACATTAGTAGTGATTCTGGTAGCGTTCCGGTGGAGCATACTGCAATTCCTGTAAATTCCGGTGAAATCTCAGTGCAGTCTGCATAAGATACAGTAACTTCGGAGTCTACAGGAACGCAGTGTGTAGTTGATCCGACACCGTCTGGTCAAGATTCAAATCTCTCTACGGATAGAGGTGTGTTATCCAGAGAATTCATTGAAGGTGAAAGAGTACCCTGGATTGGGGAAAGCTCCACTAATTCCGGTGGCAGTTCGGTCCTGGGTGCAGAAAATTTACAATTTTCCGGTGACAGCGTTATACTTCTTGGTGAATCTTCATTCCGGACACCACTGTTCGGAGCAAGTTTGCCTACGTTGGATACCGCAGAAGAGGATAGGCTATTCGAATTAGAAATTCGTAAGAGGTTGAGCGCTATTTTCAAACCGGAAGGAGAGCAGTCTAGTCATACAAACTCTGAAGAACCGGAACCACATCCTTAGAACTCAGGAAATAGTAACAGTACCGCCACTAGCACCATGAGTGGGCAACAACAACACAACAACAACAACAGCAGCAACAGCAACAACTACTTCCACCTCGACTAGTTCCAACAGGAGTAACATACACCAAATTCGGTGGATTTCCAGGTGATGATCCTGATGCTCATGTACGCACCTTTGAAATAAGTTATGCAGTACTTAACCATCCACCTGATCCGGCATACAACGCCATAGTATTCCAGTCAACCTTAGTTAATGAAGGAGCGAGGTGGCTTACAGAATATGATATCAACCATTTCGGCACCTATGAAGCGGTAAGGGATGCGTTTTTGCAGAGATTCCAGCTAAAGAAGGCCCCTGCCGAAATTTTCGATTACTTACAGAACAATAGACAGAAGCTGAATCAAATAGTGCAGGAATATGCCACCCTATTCAGAACTCATTTGAGACAACTACCTCCGGCACATGCTAATTTACCGGATGATGTCATCACTCAGTGGTTTATTAATGGGTTAGCTCCACAACTAAAACAAATTATGATCATCTGTTTTGTGGGAGTTATGACACTAGATGCGGTTATTGCAATGGCCTTGCAGCTCGAACATAAGGTTGGAGGCTTTACCGAAGACCTGGAGTGGTTGAAAGCCAGTAAAACTGTTGCAAAAGATCCGGCTAGATAGATGTACTGCACCAAGTGCAAGAATCCAGGGCATACCAGTACCACATGTGCACTTAATCAGATGTATTGCGCTATCTGCAATACAACCGGACATTCCACCGAAAACTGTGCATATAACGCCAAAGTGCAGGGACCAGCAACTGTAAATGCTATCATACAAGAACCGGGGCAGCCAGCCACTCATTATGTACCATCTCAAATGAGAAATAATCAGCAACAAGGATACAGAAATTATCATGGACAACGGAATACAAATTACAATACAAATCGTTGGCAGACAGGAACATCACAGGAAGGTAATTCTTTGCCACCCCCTCGCTGTCATTTTTGCGGTGAGTTAGGCCACATACGCAGATTCTGTAAAGATGCAGCTGAATATGATCAGAGGAAGAAAGAGCGTCAGAACCCTATGACCAATATGGTATATATTTCACCAATAAAAACTCAGGCCGCAGTGATTCAAACAAGATCTGGGAAGCAGTTACAACCAGTAGCAGAAGTGTTTGAACCTGGCATCCATGAACAACAGAGAATGTATGACAAAGCTAGTCAATGGACCACCAAAGAGCCTACAGTGTTTCCAGATCCCATTCCGGTAACCCAAGTTCCGTTGCCAAAGGAAGGATCACAGGAACAAGATTCTACCTCTGCAATAGGCGCATCATCTTCAGAACCGGTGAAAAGTACAATTCAAGTAGATCAGGCATGGGAAATTTTATCTAAGGCGTCCATTACTCTACCTCTTGGACAATTACTTACACTAGTACTGGGAGTTTGGCAGCAAATCCAACAACAACTCAATCCTGGATCTTCCTGCATTCCAGCGACAGCAACGGTACAACCGGAAGCTGATTCTACGGTGGATCATTCGGTCCCTTTAATTACGGTATGGTACAAAAACCACAAAATTACTCAAGTACTAATTGATGGTGGGTCTGGTGTAAACATAGCCACTACAACGCTTTGTAAAAAGTTGGGATGGACACAAATCGAGCCTGTTCAATTTTTCGTTAGAATGGCAGAGCAATCTCGAGTTCATTCGGTAGGACTCGTATGGAATGTTCTGATAACTTTGCAGGGTACAATGTTTAAGATGACCTTTGTCGTCTTAGAACTACCGGAGTCTAGTCTTGATTATAATCTTCTTTTCGGACGACCCTGGTTAAAACAGGCTAAGGTTATACAGGATTGGTAAGCACAAGAACTAACATTTAAGGATAATCATCATAAATATGTTGTTAAACTTGATGCCATTCAGCCTTGTGAACTCCATGCCAGGCCATATGTAGCAGAGCCAGTCCACATGTTGGATGGCTTATCTGACGATGAAGAAGAAGTATTTTTAAAGAACAATGAAGATCTGATTTCCTTAGGCACTATTGATCTAAAATCTATTGTAGATAACTGGAGTCTGGCAGCTTGTACGGTGGTGCCTGTGACCGAAGAAGTGAAGACTGAAGATACTATTGCTATGGAAGAAGCCGATCTACAACAACTTTTACAGTCAACTGACGATCCACGCAAACCTCGTCAATTCTATGTTCCCGAAGATCAATTAATCACCTATAATTTGGGAGATGAAGTAAATCCACGACGTGTCAAGATAAAGGAAGGATTGTCTGAAGCATTTCAAGCAGATTTGATATAGCTTATTCGTGAGTTCTCTGATGTTTTTGCATGGGACTATCATGATATGAAAGGTCTAGATCCTCGAATCTATCAGCATCGGGTCGTGCTCGAACCAGAAGCCAAGCCGATTAAACAACCCAGCTACCGTATGAACCCTAACTATGCAACACAGGTCAAAGCAGAACTTGATCGCCTATTAAAGTTAGGATTCATTGTACCCATTGAGCACGCTGAATGGATCTCCCCGATTGTAATCGTACCAAAGAAAAACAATCAGCTCAGAATATGTGTCGATTACCGGAAATTGAATGCAGCCACCGTACCTGATCCATTTCCTCTTCCATTTCTTGATACAATGCTGGATAGAGTGGCTGGGCATGAAATGTATTCATTTCTTGATGGTTATAGTGGTTATAACCAGGTTCGAATGGCTGAGCAAGATATACCAAAAACCGCGTTTATTACAAATTAGGGTGTTTTTGCTTGTACAGTCATGTGGTTTGGATTGAGGAATGCTCCTAGCACCTTTCAGCGATGTATGCAGGAAATCTTCTCACCCTATCTTACTTCTTTTATGCAAGTATATCTAGATGATTTCTCTTTATTCGGTAAGATGGTTGCACACCTGTATCATTTATGGTGTTGCTTTGAAAAATGCCGAGAATACCGACTCTATTTGAACCCCACCAAATCTGTCTTTGCGGTTTCTTGTGGTAAACTCCTTGACCACATTGTATCTGCACAGGGCATACAAGTTGATCCAGACAAAATTGCAGCCGTGTTAGAAGCTCTTGTGCCTACTACGCCGAAATAAGTAATGCGATTCATGGATCAAGTCAGGTGGCATGGTCGACCTTTATGGTGGTTTGCCCATTTGGCAATACCCTTAAATCGTCTAATAACTAGTACTCCTCGATAGTTTGATTGGACCCCAGAATGTCAAATTGCATTTGATCATCTAAAAGTTTTATTAACGCAGGTTCCAATTCTACAACCTCCTGATTGGGAATGCCCATTTCATGTTTTTGTAGACGCATCAGATATAGCCATTGGGAGTGTTTTAACGCAACAAACTGATAAGTGGTTCCGGCCTTTCTATTATGTAAGTTGAAGGCTTGCTCCTGCTGAAAAGAATTATTCAGTAACTGCAAGAGAATGTCTTGGTTTGGTGTATTCTGTAAAGAAATTCCGGCATTATTTGCTAGGCCGAAAATTCATCTTTCATGTAGATCATGCTGTGCTGGTGTATCTGGTTAGGCAGCAGCATTTAGGTGGTCGTTTGGCACGTTGGGTTTTATTGTTACAAGAGTTTGATTATGAAGTAATTCATCGACCCGACAGTACACATGCATTAACATATTTTCTCTCTCGGTTGGATTCCGATGAAGCTCCGGTCGGTGTTGATGACACCACACCAACAATTTATGTTATTGAAACGACTAGTGATGAATCTGCACAACCTCCTGTGACACTTACCTACTATGATCAGTTATTAACCTTTCTTACTGATGGATGTCTTCCTTCTCAACCTTCTCCTGCAATGCGCCAAAAAATTACAGTTTACAGTCGCAGATTCCGGTTGTTTGCCGGCCAGTTGTACTATATGGATCACACTGGGGTTTTACTTTGTTGTATTCCTCCACATGAAGTAAACTCAGTAATCGCTCTAGCACATTCAATACCCTCCGGTGGACATTTTGTAGCAGATTTATTGCACCGAAAAATTCTGCAAAGTGGGCTCTGGTGGCCTACTATGTACAGAGATGTATCTCAATTTGTGTAGCAATGTGACAATTGTCAGTGATCTGGACAGCCTTTACAACGCCATTTCTTTCCTTTGCAACCTGTCTTACCTTTAGAACCTTTTCAGAAATGGGGTCTTGAATTTATTGGACCAATCACACCTCCAGCAATCCTTAGCAACAACAAATATATTCTGACATGCACAGATTATGCTACCAGATGGGCAGAAGCTTGGGCTTTACGGTCCACCACAATTGTTTCGGTGGCAAAATGTCTAATGAAGGACGTATTCCCACGTTATGGATTACCTTTGGAACTTGTCACAAATCAAGGGACCCACTTTGTCAACAATTTAATGCGAGTGTTAACACACACTTTTCAGATTCTGCATAAATTTAGTTCACCGTATTATCCTCGTGCTAATGACTTAGCTGAGAGTACAAACAAAACGTTGTTGACTATGCTTCGAAAATTGATTGTGGAATCACCAGAAAGATGGGATTAGTTACTACCTGCAATATTATGGGCATACCGGACTACTTACAAGTTGCCACCGGGCTGACTCCTTTCAAGCTTGCTTATGGATTGGAAGCAATCACTCCAATGGAAGTTGTAGTGCCTAGTTTACGCGTCGCCATAACTCAGAAGTTTATACCTGAAGTTTCTTTGCCATTTCAGTTGGACACACTCAGAGAATTAGATAAGCATCACTGGGAAAGTCTTCTCACTCTTCAAGAAGTGTAGTTGTGGCAAGCTCGTACACATGATCGGTATCTTAAAACTCCAGTTTTTATGGTAGGACAACTTGTGCTGTTTTATAATGCAAAATCAAATCGTTCTAATGGAAATTTCAAGTTACGATGGTTTGGTCCTTACCGGATTGCTGAACAAGTGGGCCCAGCTACTTTTCAGTTGACTACTTTGATCGGAATTCCTCTTCCTAACATGATCAATGGTTCAAAGTTGCGACCATATCATCAACCACCTTTTCTCGCTGATGTGTTCTTTGTTTTTTTTTTCCCCGTGTTATTTACTTTCTTTTTTGTTTTTGCGTGATTAATGAAATAAGTCTATAAATATCCTCGTTTTGATACCTAATTATAATCAACAGCCACCCTGCATTATCGTTCTGCTCATGCATGCACACCGTAGTTATGAAGGTTATCATCTCAATATCGCACGATGATTAACAATTTCGATCGCCTCACACTGCCACTTAATCTCTTTTGTTTCGTTGTTAATCGCTATTGTGTCTGTGTGCTCTATGTGCTTTGTGTTCCCTGTATTCACTGTGTCTTTGTGCTACGTTGTGTGCGCCTCATGGAAGCGTTAGCCAACTTCGCTGCGTTCCGTGACGGACTCCCTGCGGATGTGGGTGAGTTCTTGCGCGTCCGTGGGTTGTCCAATTTTGCTGAACTGCCTTGGCATTCAGTGGAATGCCACCCATTTTACGCCCAGATCATTGCCGCCATCGCTGCCACACCTGCTATGGAGCAGAGTTGGCCAATTACCTCTTTACCATCTCGTACTGTAATCACTCTACAGTCATTTGCTGATGCATTCCGACTCTCTCTGGAAGGACGAGAAAATGGCCCTAACCTTCCGGTCGCTACCATGATTCAATTATTTCCCAGATATTCTTCGAATGAGTATGCCATACTCTGTCGACCTGAGCCTGAAAGAACAGCTTTACAGTTTTTAGTACCTATCTTAAACCTGCAAAAACGAACTTATGGGATATCTCGCCCATTTTACTCAGTGATTGATATGGCTACTAGAGAGCCTATCAATTTTGCTTCCTATTTTTTCTGGCGCATTCACCGTGAATGTGTTTTGGTTATTAAACAGGTTAACAAAGGAGATTTGCCGCGATCACATCTTCCGCACATACTCAGTTTTCTGTTTTCGACCATCCAAGCAGCACAACCGCCTCCACGAGGTCCAATTTTATATCATGAGGAATCTGCTCAGATATTGGAAGACGACGAAGAAGATGACAAAGAAATCTTTCAGCTCCTCCGCCAAAAACGCATCAGGATTAGTTCGTTTGACAGTCAAGTGCAAGGGTCTACCGCAGGTGATAAAGCATACAAACCTATTATCCCTATTCCACCAATTGTACCTGATGCACCTGATTCCTCATCCTCTTCACCTAACTACTCTCCACCCAATTCTCATCAACTCCTGACAACTTCTTCATCTCAACCACGTCCTCCTCTTCCGGTTCCTTCGATTCCTATGATTTCTGAGCTCGCATCCATGGGTCAGATGTTGATTCATTTATCGCAGCAACTACCAGCACATATGAAGGAGATTATTGATAATCTTAGAGACGAATTCCAGCATAAAGTAGATATTCTTGAAGCAGACATTAGTCCACTCCAGGAAGAAATACATATAGTAAAGGCAGAAAATCATGCTTTGCACAAACAAATATTACAGCTCCAGGCTACAATTACCGAACAGGAATCATTGATTAATAAGAAAGATGAGGCGCTAGCTGAGATTCAAGCAAAAGATGATTTGTTATGTGCTGCTGATGCAGAGATCCTGTAATTAAAATAGTTAGTCAAAGATAAAGAGGATGCCCGCATAGCACTGGGAAATTTGTTAGAAGAGACTAGAGCACAACTGGATGAAGCAGTACAGAAAAGATAGGAAATGACGGCTTTACTAAAGCAAACCAATACGGAGCTAGAGTTTGCAACTGCAAACCTATTTGAATCCAATGTTGCTCTTAAAATCCAGATGATGTTGGTCGCTCAACTATAGAAGGAGATACCAGGGATAAGAAGAGAAAGAGATGCTTATTACCGGACCATACAATTTCAGAATCAAGAGTTGGAAAGAAGAGAGAACCAACTGGGTGCTCAAGTAGAAAGACTATCTAGAGTTGATAAACAGATTGCAGACATGAAAGTGAATCGGGATACAACTTTATCAAATGATTTTTACTTACAGGAAGCCTTTTTGCAAACACAAGCAGAAATTTTGATGAGCTAGGTAATTGCAACCAGTTCAATAAGAACTGATGCTCAACTAGTAGAACCCGAAATCCTGAAACAGATGTTAGATTCATTAAAAAAGAAAATTGCCAGAACTTTTAAGTTAGCTAGAACAATGTATCTACAGGGTATAATAGATGAACCATAGAATTTTGTATACCTACGGGTTCAAGTCCACCGTGCGTGCTAGTGTAAGCTACCGGATTGGCAATTGTAAACCTTTTCCTTTTCATATTCCACACGAACTGAAAGGTCGTTGCAATGAGTTGTAACTTTTTATAAAGCAATGAAAAGACACTTTCGGTGACAACCAGAGGATCGCCAGACTGTCTGTCTGGGCGAGACATTCTGTGGAGTTTCCGTAGTGTGTGTTTGAGAATTCTGCGTACTACTGTGTCTTTCTGTTTTGTTTGATTATCTGCACTTGTACGGTAAAGATTGAGTTACGGTAATGTCTACATTAAGTGAAGTATTGAATCGCTGATTTGTAAGTTGTTTACTGTAAGGCTGTGTTATGGTAATGTTTATCCCTGCGTTGTGTACTGAGATGTATTGATTGTAATACGAATAGTAATTCTATAAAGGAATGAGCCTGAGTTTTCTGTTAGAAAGTTGGATTAGCAGAGTTGTTTTGAACGAAAGGTCATTGAGTGAGTTGATTTGGGAAAATCAAGTATACGGCCTCTGATTATTCAGACCCCTTCCACTCCCAAGAACCCGAATAGAGTTTAAACGCATCTCTGACGGCAAACACGCGTTTAACAAGTTGTTGGTGCATGTGACAGTATTCCCTATAGGGGCAAGCTCAAGTGAAGTGAAGAAACTACACTGCGAGGTAATATGTTTGGTTGCCCCACTATCAAAGTACCAAACATCTGAGTCTAGTGCAGACATACAATGTTTAGGAGAAGATGGGTCAAAATTGCACACAATAGTAAACACCCATTCTTCATTCTGCAC
Organism: Ceratopteris richardii; assembly: GCA_020310875.1. Lineage (NCBI taxonomy): Eukaryota > Viridiplantae > Streptophyta > Polypodiopsida > Polypodiales > Pteridaceae > Ceratopteris > Ceratopteris richardii. The sequence continues at coordinate 24,213,489 of CM035424.1, read as the reverse complement.
TAGATTAGTAGACTGTGTTTTTGGTGTAGAGGTCTCTGCAACAACCATTCCAACCTCTTTTTTCTTTGCCTCTTTTGCAGCCACTTTTGTCCAATTCTTTATCACATGATCATTTGCTTTACAGTACTTGCAAAACAGCTTTTACTTTCCTGTTTTCTTGTCTTCTCGGTCACCCTTCTAGCTTGATCTGCAACACACATAATGGACCTGTTCTACTTAGACTTATCTTCCTGCAATAGAACAGAGATTAACTCCTCAAATGTTAAGGCATTTGGATTGCCTTTCATCATCAAACAAAGAGTGGAAGAAAAACTCTGATATGAATCAGGAAGACTATTCAGAGCAGTCTGCAGAAGTGAACTGTCAGGTAAGACTTCATCAGCAAAAATCAACTGTTCCTTCAAATCTTTGATCTTTGTCACAACACTGTCCATGGAATCACCTTCATTCATGTGCTCACTCTCCAAATGTTTTCGAAGGTAAGCAACATGAGCCTCATTCCTTGCCTGATATAAAGTGGTAAGTGTATCCCAAGCATCCTTAATTGTTCTACAAGAGTGAATGCAAGGAATAATGACACGCTTGATAGACAAGGCTATCAATGCATGTGCCTGAGCATCTTAGCCATCCAACCAAATTTTCTCTACAGTAGGTGTAGCAAAAACCACACCACAAACAGGAATTTGTAGAATATCACCATCTTCGATACCATCTAAATCAACCTCAGTACCTATATTTGCAGGTGTAATAGAACGTTTTTCAACATCTTGCACAATATTCCACAATCCTTTTGTGAACAATACGTGATGCATCATATAAGCCCATAATGGGTAATTCGTACCATCCAACTTATCCTCAATATTCAACATATGAAATACATCACTGCTTTCAGCCATGGCCACTGAATAAAATACCCTGATGGAGAATATTGATTGTATATCAAAAAATTGAACAAAACTACCTTCTCGAGTTTTGCTAAACCTGTAGACTTTGAGATGCTTATACTGGGGAACTGAAACCTATAAATAACTTTGGCACAAAAAGATGAAATAGCCTACATAAACACTATGATAGTGCATTCAGAGGTAGAATCAAGCTCAGATTGTGATTTTGAAACACAAATCCAAGCCATTTTGATCTACTAATCACCCTGAGTGTGCTCGCCAAATTTTTTATGATTTTGAGACTATGACTGGAGAGGTGTCAACGATGCCCTAGATGAAGCGACGACCTACTCTGATACCAATTGTTGGAGTTTGAGGTCTACGGAAGCACGCGAACAACACAAGGAAGAAGAAGAATCTTGAAGCACAACACAAAATACAGAATGTATTACCACTAGAATGTACAACGATAAGTAACCCGTTAGGAAAATAGGTGTATATACAAGCCAGGGAAAAAACTCCTAAAGAGGGAAAAAAGTGCACCGATAGTCCTATTGTATTCACACACATCACTACCTAAATATATCAACACAACCTCTTTGGTAGCTCATCAAAGATTGGAACAAAAGAAGATCTTATTAGATATACTCAATACTCCACCCTCAAGTAACCACAAATGATCCATGGTGCTCTAAGTTGTAAGGTCCTCATTATGAGGAGAAGCCATTGTGACAGTCCAGACATTTGTGGAACCCCTAACTTCCAAGTTGGATGAGGTCTATGTGGGACCGTTGATGGTAATAGAGGATCTTTTTGAGCCTACACATTAGGTAAGGTAGTCCATAAACTTTTGGGCCATTGGGTTTCCATTCAAGGTGAAAATAAAGGCATTGTGGCATGGTATGGTTTCCCCATAGAAGCTTAATGGGGGAGTGTAGAGGGAGGGCTTGGACGCTTCTACAGGGTCTAGGGGGGCTATCCCCTCAGTCCATAGGGCAAAGACGATAAGACATTTGGTCATTGAGATATTGTTGGATTCTATATTTTTTTGACTATTTTGTATCTCCGGACTATGCTTATCTATACCTACTCCCATTGTAGAAGCTTTATAGGTATGGCCCATGTTGAGCTTTACATAGCATTGTGCACTAGTAAGCCCTTCATCCAGAGTCTGTCTAGATTGCCATCTAAGATCCACATTAGGAGCACACAGGTTAAAACCATCATCATTATAGCTACATTATGCTTGGCAATTTGAGAATTTGATTTCTCTCTCGCTCTCTCTCTCTCTCTCTATTTCTCTCTCGGTCTGTGTCTATCTTTGTCTATGTTTCTTCTCTCAACTCTATCTACTAGACTATTCTGCCGTGCTATTATTTTCTTACATGGTATCAGAGTTGAGGATGCCATGAGTGGTGTAGAAGCAAAAACATATAGGTTGCAAAGGTTTCAATGACAAAAGTGAGAAGATGTCAAGTGATGCATCATCATCTACAAGTGGTTCGTCAATAGGAGTAGGTGGAGCACATGCAGGAGCAACAATGATGTCGATCATCCCAATGTTGTAGATACAACCACCAGCCTGCATGGAAGGTAAACTTGATGGTACCAATTAGACCCTCTAGAATTTTAAAATCAATTCTATCCTTGATTCATATGAGCTTCTTAGGACTGATCATGAGCGCCAAGAAACACATGATCCAAATTATACTATTCAAATGATTCCTCATGATCTTGATCTTACATGTGCTTTGAAATGTAGAAATGCAAATGCATTTTGTGCTCTAGTTACAAGTGGTACTGATAGTGTTATGACTCTCATTCAACATACTATCAAGTCCTATGAAGCATGGAACATATTGAGAAATCAATTTGAAACTTGTAATCAGACACGGATTCAGAACTTGGAGAATTAGCTAGCAATAGAAAGGTTTACTAATGGGCAGACTACAGAGGTGTTTATCACTGGCATAAAGAATCTAGAAAATCAAATGGGAGGAGTAGATGTACAAAATTGAAGTGAGGAGCTAGCTTAGTGTCATCTTTGAATCTTTTCACCAAATTTTGTGTTGATATATTTAGGTAGTGATGTGTGTGAACACTCTAGGACCGTCGGGGCACTGTTTTCCCTCTTTAGGAGGTTTTTTTCCTGTGGCTTGTATATAAGCCTATTGCCCTAATGGGTTACACATCTTTGTACATTCTAGTGGTAATGCATTCTGTATTGTGTGTTGTTCTCCAAGATTCTCCTTTTTCTTTGTGCTATTCGCATGCTTCCATAGATGTCGAACTCCAACAATTGGTATCAGAGCAGGTCCTCGCATCATCTAGGCATCATCGACACCCCTCCAAACATAGTCTCACAATCACACAAAATTTGGTGCCCATAGTTAGGGTGATTACGAGATCAAAATAGCTTTGCTATGTGGTGTCGAAATTGTGATCTGAGCTCGTTTTGCCCTCTGAACGCAATATCGTAGTGCTTGTGCAGGCTATTTCATCTTTTTGTGCCAAAGATATATACAAGTTTCTCTTTTCCAATATAAGCGTCTCAAATTTTGCTACAGGTTTAGCAGAAATTCTCAGGATAGTTTTGTTCAACTTTTTTAGATACAATCATTTTTCTGCATTAGGGTATTTTAGTCATTGGCCATGGTTGAAAGCAGTGATTTATTTCGTATGTTGGTTGTTGAGGATACGTTGGACAATACCAATTACCCATTGTGGGATTATATAATGCGACATGTATTGGTTGCAGAAAAGGACTATGGAACTTTGTGTAGGGTGTTGAAAAACATCCTATTACACCTGCAAATACAGGTATTGAAGCTGATGCAGATGGCATTGAAGATGCTGATATTCTTTAGATTCCTGTTCATGCTACGCTTTTTATTGCACCTACTGTAGAGCAAATTTGTTGGGATGGCAGAGATGCTTAGGCACATGAATTGATAGCCTTTGTCTATCAAACGTGCCATTATTCCTCACATTCGCTCTTGGAAAACAGCTAAGGATGCTTGGGATACACTTACCACATTGTACCAGGCTAGGAATGAGGCTCATGTTGCTTAGCTCTGAAAACAGTTGGAGAGTGAGCATATGAATGAAGGTGATTCTATGGACAATTTTTTGACAAAGATCAAAGACTTGAAGGAACAATTGATTTTTGCTGATGAACTTATACCAAATAGCTCACTTGTGTAGACCGTTCTGAATAGTCTTCTTGATTCATATCAGAGTTTCACTTCTACTCTTTGTTTGATGAAGAAAGGCAATCCAAATGACTTGACATTTGAAGAGTTAGTCTCTGTTCTGTTGCAAGAAGATTAGTCTAGGCAGAATAGGCTCATTATGCATGTTGTAGATCAAGCTTTCCTGGCTAGTCAGAAGGGCAAAGGTAAATGGAGCTCATCTACTAGTAAGCAGAAATCTACAAATGTTGCACATTTGAAGAAGGAAGACAAAGATGAGAAGAAATAAGAAAAGTAGAAATTCTTTTGTAAGTACTATAAAGGAAACAATCATATCATAAAGAACTATCCAAAACTGGCTGCAAAATTGGCAAAGAAAAAAGAGGCTCGAATGGTTATTGCACAGGCCTCTATACCAAAAATAGAGTCTGCAAATCTTGTGCAAAATGATGTAAGCCGCCGGATTGGCATTTTGTATTTTCATTATTCGTGTATTTTCTTATCCCGCACGAACTGAAAGGTTTCCTATTCCGCACGAACCGAAAGTTCGTGTGAAGAGATGTATCGACTTATCAACTAATAAAAAGACATTACGGTGACGCTCCGGTAACGACAAGCGGGATCGCTAGACTGTCTGGCTGGGCGATTGCGGTCTGTGGAGAAGCCATAGTGCAGTGTTATAGATCAAGCTTTCTTGGCTAGTCAGAAGGGCAAAGGTAAATGGAGCTCATCTACTAGTAAGCAGAAATCTGCAAATGTTGCACATTTGAAGAAGGAAGACAAAGATGAGAAGAAATAAGAAAAGTAGAAATTCTTTTGTAAGTACTATAAAGGAAACAATCATATCATAAAGAACTATCCAAAACTGGCTGCAAAATTGGCAAAGTAAAAAGAGGCTGGAATGGTTATTGCACAGAATAGGTTCATTATGCATGTTGTAGATCAAGCTTTCCTGGCTAGTCAGAAGGGCAAAGGTAAATGGAGCTCATCTACTAGTAATATCATAAAGAACTATCCAAAACTGGCTGCAAAATTGGCAAAGAAAAAAGAGGCTGGAATGGTTATTGCACAGGCCTCTATACCGAAAATAGAGTATGCAAATCTTGTGCAGAATGATGTAAGCTGCCAGATTGGCATTTTGTATTTTCATTATTCCTGTATTTTCTTATCCCGCACGAACTAAAAGGTTTCCTATTCCGCACGAACCGAAAGGTCGTGTGAAGAGATGTATCGACTTATCAACTAATAAAAAGACATTGCGGTGACGCTCCGGTAACGACAAGCAGGATCGCCAGACTGTCTGTCTGGGCGATTGCGGTTTGTGGAGAAGCCATAGTGCAGTGTTCGTGAAGTCTGAGTATTGTCGTCCTTACCTTTGTTAAGTTCATTACTTTGTGATTAACACATAAGGTTCTGTTGTTGATATAGGTCTGTGCGACGGTAGTCAGTAATTGCTACATGATACACTGTGAACAGTATTAACCTGAGTATGAATAGTAAGTCTGTGAGAGGATAAATCAGAGTTTTGGCAGTAATTCATATTATACAGAATGTTGAATGTTAACGTATTGCGGTTTGGATAAAGTAATTGGGAAAATCAAGTTATAGGGCCTCTGATTTATCAGACCCCTACCACTCCCAAGAACCCGAAAGAACTTAAAATGCCTGTAATGTAAAAGAGCATTTTAACACTGGCGCCGTCTGTGGGAAGATGACCATAGATTGTGAATCAATAGTAAGGTGGAGTAGTACGCAAGTGGTGTAGAGGTGATATATGCCAGTTACTCGGTCCGGCGAGTCATATCCGAAGTACAGGAGAGACCAGCATCCCTGGACAGTACCAAATTTGTTAGGGACACCCCCAGTCGGCAGAAGCATAGCCCGGTTAAGTCCAGTTGTCGAAGGAACAGAGTCTTAAAGGGAAAGAATTACCCAATACACCGAGAAAAGCTATGTCCACCATCCCGGACTTAGAAGCCAATTGGCCAAAAGAACTGTGGAATAGAATTCGAGAAGATCAATGGAAAAAGAATGGAGTTGTAAAACCCCCTTTTGAGGAATTAGATGTGGAAGATTATCAACCCCAACCGAACTTAGAGGAAATATATGAAGAAGTTTCGAAACTAGACCGAAACAGAGAGGAGACTCATAGCATTTCCACCTTACCTAACTACACGAGAGAATACGAAAAAGAGTCATTAATCTTCCATGCACCCACAGTACGAGGAAAAGGAAAAGGAATATCAGATAAGAGTTCACACAACTTAACCGAACTAAAGAAGGCCAAAGTACAATGCCACTTGACTGTGGAAGAACTACTTCGTGTTAAACCACACCTATGGAAACAAATAGCGGGACAATTGGAGTTAAATCAGGAGAAGAATGAGAAGGAAAACAAGGGAAAGGAAAGCCCACCTAACATACAAATCCCTATGGATAAGATCGGAGAATTTAGTGAAGGAGATGAAGGTAACACGTGTCTACCTGTCACTTACAATGGCTATATGACCAAAGCCATATTAGACACTGGAGCAGGAGTAGGTATTGCGACCAAAGAAATTTGGGAGAAATGGGGGAAACCTGCTCTACGACCCACTCGTATGAAGCTTCAATTAGCAGATGGCCATGTTGAGAAACCCCTAGGAATATTAGAAAAGATCAAGCTAACCACCTGTGCAGTTGAATTTGAACATACCTAGCCATCTGTCAATTTGGAAAAGCAAGTAACTATGAGATGATATTCGGATGACCCTTCATGAGAGAACTTAGGGTAGTACAAGATTGGGGACGAGACTCATTATACCTTCAACATCAAGGAAATACCACTAAAATAAACTTGCATACTTTTGCATATCGAGATGTACCCCCACTACAATGGAATCGTATACACAAGGAAGAAGATGATCTAACTATTCATAGCCCTGGATCAAGCGATCAATCATGGATGCATGAGGATGCCCAATTATGGATGTGTAAAGAAGCCAAGAAAGAGGATAATAAAAGCCAATTATGGCCAATAGCACATCCTAATTACCGACCCATAGAAGATCCAATGTACATGCCTCAAATCTTCTCGGATGAAACATTTGAACCGCATGGATGGATGGAAATCTTAGCAACCTTGGACGTATGTGTGAATGAAGAAGTCCTGACAATGAATGAATGTGTGGACGAAGAAGGATATGATGTAAACTTGTATATGGTGGTCTTACAAGAAGTCGAAGCAGGAGAAATACTAGAAAAGGAGTGAAAAGAAGAATACGAGAGCATAGAGATGGAACCAGAATTTGATTCAGAAGAACGTTACTTAGAAGCCATTCGAACCAAAAATAAGCAGGAAATGACCAAAGTTTTCGCAATAGAAGCAACCCCCATAGTACCAAAGCAGGAGAAAGGTGCTAGTAAGATCGAACCAAACCTTGATCTTTTTGAGGTTCCGAAGCATTTTAAAAGGTACGAAGTTGAGGAGAGAAAAATAGCTATTGAAATGCCTAAAAGAGAGGCAAGAGAAGGAGAAGCTTACGACAACAAGAAACAAACAAAGAAAATCATAGTGACAGTAGAAGATGGGGCAGAACGATGTACCTACATAGGAAAAGATGTGTCCCTAGATGAGGAAGAAGAATTGGTACAGTTGATCCGGGAATATCGAGATGTATTCACTTGGACATACAAGGATCTCAAGGGTGTAGAACCCTCCATTTGTTCCCATAGAATACCAATGACATCAGAGGCAAAACCATCAAAACAACGCCCTTACACATACAAGGTCTATGCTGCTAAAATCAAAGCAGAAATAGACAAGCTATTAGCAGCTGGATTCATTTATGAAATAGAACATGCTGAATAGGTATCACCCCTAGTGGTTGTGCCTAAGAAGAACGAAAAACTCAGAGTATGCATTAACCTGAAGAAAGTTCATGTAGCCACGATTCGTGATAGCTACCCATTACCCATTACCGACCACCTATTGGAAAGAGTTGTAGGAAAGGAAGTGTATAGCTTCTTAGATGGATTCTCAGGATACAACCAAGTAGCCATTGCTACTGAGGATCAACATAAGACCGCATTCGCGACTGAATGGGGAGTCTATGCTTTCCGAGTGTTGCCTTTTGGACTCACTAACACGCCTGCTACTTTCCAAAGATTGATGTGTCATGTTTTCAAAGAATTCCTGAAGAAGAGTATGGAAGTGTATGTGGATGACCTATGTACATATTCAACTCAAAGACAAGACCACATTCCTGAATTGCAAAAGATATTTGATAAATGTCGACAATATAGAGTCTGCCTGAACCCGGAGAAGTGTGTCTTCATGGTAAGACAAGGGAAGATCTTAGGACACATAGTGTCTAGGAGCGGAATATCTACAAATGAAGATAAGATTAAGGTCATTTTAGAACTTCCTAGACCGAAGAATGCAAAAGAAGTGCAATAATTTATGGGACATTGTGGATACTATCCTCGATTTATCCACATGTACGCCATAATTGCCAAACCCTTGTATGGAATTTTGACTCAATTCACTTGGACTGAGGAATGCGAGAAGGCATTTAACGAGCTAAAAACATGACTCAGCACAGCCCCAATTCTAAAAACACCGAATTGGAACAAACCTTTCCATATTCATGTGGACGCTTCAAGTTATGCAATAGGATGCATCTTAGCTCAACCGGAAGACGAAGGAAAGTTAGATCACCCAATTGCCTATGCGAGTAGACAACTGAATCAAACTGAAAGAAACTATACAAGTACAGAGCTAGAGCGATTAGGAATGGTCTATGCAGTGAAAAAAATTAGACACTATCTCTTAGCCAACAAGTTCAAGTTCTTCATAGATCATCAAGTCTTATTGTACCTAGTCAATAAGCCTTGTAACACGGGAAGACTTGTGAGATGGTTTCTACTATTGATGGAGTTCGACTTTGAAGTAATAGTGAAAAAGGGAAATACCCATATAAGAGAAGATCACCTCTCTAGATTAACACATGGAGAACCACCAAGTGGAGTGCTAGACGATCTTCCAGACACTTATTTGTTTAATTTGGAAGTGTGTCCAAAGTGGGCAGAGAAACTAATTCCTATACTCACTCATTTCCCACAACACTCAATCAATAAAGAGAGTAAAAAGGAAATTTTGCAGTCAAGGAATTTGCACATTATTGTGGGAAGTGTGTGCTATAAGGAACCCAGTGGTGTACTACTGAGATGTGTTGAGGAAGACGAACAAATGAAGCTGATTGAACAAGTCCATGTGAACAAATGGAGGACACACAAAGGAATTCATGGAACTCTAAGAGAATTGAAAGGATTATGTGTATACTGTCTTGTTTAGTTACTAATGAGGTGTCAAACCCATACCTTTCTGGTTCTTTCTTTTCCCTCATAGATCTTCTTAGGCCATGATGTGATGATTTTGCCTCATGTCCAAGTTCCTGCAATTTTGCTTTACCTTTAGACTTCCATGCTTTGACATTTTCCATCTGAGATTCTTCATCATCCTCTGAGGTCTCTTGTTCTTCAATCTTCGGTTGTTCTCTACCAAGCTTTGGAAAATCTTCTTCAAGATCATATGGTAAATTGACCTTCCTGCATGAATCTTCATACCATGAATTGTTTTCATCAAAAACTACATCTCTGCTTACCAAGAATCTTTTGTTGGTAGGGTTGTATAACCTGTAACCCTTTTGATTGTTGTCATATCCAATAAATACACACCTTTCTGCCTTTGGATCCATCTTGCCTCTAACCTGTGAAGGAACCTGAGCATATGGTAAATTGACCTTCCTGCATGAATCTTCATACCATGAATTGTTTTCATCAAAAACTACATCTCTGCTTACCAAGAATCTTTTGTTGGTAGGGTTGTATAACCTGTAACCCTTTTGATTGTTGTCATATCCAATAAATACACACCTTTCTGCCTTTGGATCCATCTTGCCTCTAACCTGTGAAGGAACCTGAGCAAAGCAATACATCCAAAAATGTTACAATGATCTAAGCTTGGTCTTCTTCCATTCCAAGCCTCATATGGAGTCATCCCATCAAGGGATTTTGAAGGCAACCTATTAATCAAGTAAGTGGCTGTAGATACAACCTCAGCCCATAGATAATTAGGTAAATTCTTTTCATTTAACATGGACCGTGTAGCTTCAACAATTATCCTATTCCTCCTTTCTGCCACTCCATTTTGCTCAAGAGTGTACCTTGTAGTTACCTCTCTTTTGATTCCTCTTTCTTGAAAAAAAGAATCAAACTCATGGGAGAAGTATTCTTCCTCTCCATCTAACCTTAGCCTTTTTAGTGATTTACCTGTTTGATTCTCCACAAGAGCCAAATATCTTTTGAAACATGAAAAAACCTCATCTTTGTGTTTCATAAAGAATAGGATAGTCCATCTGCTGCAATCATCAAGAAAGGAGACATAATACCTTGATCCGGATATTGAAGCTTTCTTGCTAGGTCCCCATACATCTGTATGAACCAACTACAAGAGATCTCCATGCATATAACCTTTCTTCATGAATGGTAACCTATGAGACTTTCCAAATTGACATGCACTACACTTATAAATCATATGTTGTTTTGACAAATTAGGGAGTCCAAATACACTTTGGTCCCTGCAAATTTGCTTTAATGACCTTTCACCAATATGCGCTAACCTTTTGTGCCATACTTCCAATTCTGTGAGTGTCTGACTACCTTAAAAAGAGCAATATTTCTAGTGTCTTGTAATTCAAATGTGAACAATCTACCTGCCTTTTCACCTTTTGCAATTCTTTTGAATCCTTGACTTGGATCTTCAACAAATGATCCTGCTTTTGTGAACCTAACTTGCAACCCTTTCTCTACTATCTGCCCAACACTTATCAAATTCTTTGTAATGGTAGGGACATAGAGTACCTTACTGAGTAGGTTGTTGTTTCCATCAGGTGCTTTGACATTGCCTATTTTTTCCACAAGATGTCTTGTATCATCTCCTGTTTGTACCTCATGCTTATTCCTTGGATCTTCTAAATCTGATAGGAGTTCCACATTTCTTGCCACATGATTTGAACAACCTGAATCTATGTAGAAAACATGCTCATCAAATTTACCTTGTGGCATAGCCATGTTCATGATCAATAATGAATCCTCTTTGTTTGAGTCTTCTGTGTAGTTATTGAATTCTCTCCTTCCTTTGTAGCCTCCTTGATAGTTTGAATGATTGTAGTTGTTGTAGTTTCCATGATAATTGTTGAACCTTCCTCTTGAGTAGCCATAACTTCCTCTATTGTATCCTCTGCCTCTTTGATTCCGAGAATTACTAAAGCAATTTTCAGTTGTATTATTGGTTAGTCCACAAATAGAACATGGGTTGGAGACTTGGGATCTCCCCCTGCCTTGTCTACCTCCTCTTCCTCTACCTCTGCCATGTCTTCCTCTACCTGCATAGTTAGCTTGATATGTACCTGCTTCATCATCCACTTTGTTTGCCTTTCCTTTGTTATCTTTGGACTTGCTTTTATCAGTGTATAAAGCTGAAGATTGATTACCTTTAGAGCTTTCTCCATTTTTGATAAGCTTTGCCTCTTGAGTAAGTAGTTGTCCAATGAGTGCGTTGAAATCAGGTACATGCATGTCCATGTACAAATCCATAGCTGTGGTGAATGCTTCCCACTTGTCATCTGCCTTCAAGCCATTGATGACCTGCCTTACAATTTGCTCTTCATCTATTACCTCTCAAATGCTTCCCAACTGATCTGCTATGTCCTTGAGCTTTGTGACAAAATCAGTCACATTTTGTTTGGGAGCCTTCTTGAGAGTTGTGAAATCCAGCCATAGTTGATGCTTCCTAGCTTTAGTACTTGAAGAAAAGAAAGCTTCAAGTGCATCCCATACTTCTTGAGATGTCTTACAACTTCTAATGTGAGGCAACAAAAAATCTGAGATAGAGTTGAGGAGATAAGACCTTGCAAGTGCATCCTTGGAGCACCATGTGCTCAATCTTTCTTGCTCTTCTTGTGTTGGTTGAGTTTTGTTCCTGAAACTTGGCATAACTTCATCTCCAGCCACATAACCATATAAACTTCTACCTTGGAGATAAGCTTCCATTCTTAATGACCAAGCTGAGTAGTTACCTCTGTCCAATTTGTCAATTGATGAAGGAAATCCATCTGCCATGTTGTCTAACCTTGCTCTGATACCACTATGAAGAGATGGATAGGTATGTGCTTGAAGATGAAGAGGTGTTGCGAAATCCTTGATCTACACCAGCCAATTGAACTCCAGGAGTATATGGTGGGCCCTTTTAGCTTGCCAATGGATGTATTAGACACCCTATGTACCTTGGAAGATCACTCTCAAAAAGATAGATCAAAACAGATAAGTTGGAGTTAGCTCAGAGGTGAAAAACTTGCTATTTTGGTTCATACACCTGTCGAGTGTTTTGCATAATTCTCTGAGCACAGCCGCAATTAGCTTAATTCCTCTTGGGGAACTCTAGATAACTTAAAGAGCTAACTTTCAAGAGTAATCTCATAAAAAATAATGAACCACACACTGAGAATGAGTTTTAACAAGTGATGACATCATCCCGATTTTCACGGACTGCTACAGTTTGAGACCAGTGAGCCACACAATGAACATAAATCCAGATTTAAGAAACCAATGATTATGAAACTTTGTATGCTTATACTAGATAGTAAACGAAATCCAACAAGCTTTAAATCATTGAATTTGAATAAGTACACACTGAGAAACAACTCTGACAAGATGAGTAAAAAAATCGGGTACTTGAGAGAGAAGTGAAAATGACAGAGAGGGTTGACTTCAACTAAACATAACTAAAGATTGCAACCTCCAAATGAAATGAAAATTGATGAGCATATAGTAGACTTATAGAACTAATGTTACCAAGTTAAACCACTGAAAATGATGCATCAAGCTTAGAGAAACAATCTCTGCAATCTGACTATGAAAATTGAGAGATATGGCAGTGAGTAGTACACTTCACAAGAACATGGAAATATGAACTCAAATGATCATGAAAATGAAAGTATATTGCTTGTACAATACAATGGAATTACTGATACATATGTGTGCCTTATAATCATACCTTGATATGGCATAAAGGTCAGCTCTTGGAGGTCTTCACATAGGTCTCTCTAACCACGACTAAAACTACCATCTATTTATAGTTGAGTTTGGGAGGCAAACTTCCCTCAATCAATCTCCAATCAATTAGTGATTGATTTGATTCTCTACCTACGACAAATCACGAATTCGTGGCTCCTCTTTCCCTTTTTGATCAAGTGGACTCAACCACTTAAGATTCTCTCACTTTTACATTAAGTAAACTCTTCAAAAGTTACAAGAGGTAGTTCACAAGTGAACTTTACATAATCTTCATTTTAAAGCTTCTTCTATGACTTTGTGGGACTCAAGCCAATACTTAGGCTTGTCATAGACTTGCTCCAACAGGAAACACATTCAGTGAAGGTATCCAAAATTCCTTGAAAAAGTCCAAGATGCATCAAAGATGTGAAAGGGAGTTCACATGCAAACTTTGGAAGAAATCAAGAAAATCCATGGTAGTTGTCAAAGCTGTTCAAATTTTGGAAATTAGGGAAAAAATTTCAATATCTCCAAATCACATGAAAATTCATACACTTGTAAAGCCTATCAAAGGCAGTCTATAGACTGAATTTCACATGTAAATGGATTTTCTAGCACATTGATATGCCATGTGCATTTTGTAAAAAATGTAATTTTTTCACTTAGACCCTACAAAATTTTGTATAGGAATTTTTGTTAGCCATATGGTTTGGCATGTATAAAGATCATATGTGGCTACATATTTTTACAAATTTTCAAGGCTATCCAAGCTTCCTAGACACCTTAATGCCACCTTGCAAACTTCCAAATGTAGTCAAACTTGTATAAAGGAGATTCAGATGGGAGTCTTTTTTGCATATTCCTAAAGAAGACCTTTCAAAACATACCCCTACAATTTTTCATGTTCATCAAAGTATATTTGAAGGGTCAAAGAGCACAAAATCCAATTTTCAAGGTCACCATAGTTTCCTAGAATAAGAAAATTGAAGGCTTGAAGGGCTACCACATGGTGAACAATGATTGAACCATGTTGTACGGTCAAGATGAGCTCACATTCAAGGATGGAGATGTACTAAAGCATAAAGCAAGGAGGATCCAGGAGTTTTTCTCATCGGATAATCCTTTTCTGATGGTCAAAGATCAATAATGCAAAGTTTGTTAAAAAATAGCAGCTTATCTTATTCAAATTGATGTCAGCACTGATCTGACGATCCAGATCAGCCCCAGATCCAATGGTGGAGAATGAAGGCACCTATTTTTCCCCCTTTGCCCTAGATATCATATAAAGAACCAATCCTAGCCATCCATTTGATAAATCCAATGGTTGTAATGAAAAGCAGTTGATCCTAGGGTTGAGAGTTGATTTCTCTAGATCCAAAGGCCCAAATTCATTCAAAAAACTATATAAACCCTCCTCCAAATTCTAGAACATCATTGTTAGGCATCCATAGGGCCCTTGCTAGCACATGGTTTCCTTGAGAAGATCACCCTCAATTGAGCGTGTGAGGATCCAAGGTGGGCTAGTAAGAGCATAGTTCCTACAATCAATTGTAATTTAGAATTCCTCTCTAAGATAGGCTCATAAACCCAGTTTCTCTTTCTCTGCTCACCCTCAGTGGAGTCTGTGAGTGCGTTAGAGCTAGTTTTATGTGTCTTAGACTTCTTTAGAAACACATTACCATCCTAGAAAGACATAGGTTGGGATGGATTCTTACGATGGGTCAATTCCCCAAAGCCTACTAGCTCTATTAATCACTTACAAAATGAGTATATTAGACGCTATGAACAACTTCCTGATGAGGATAAGATAACTTTGGAACCTGAGGTTGTGATCAATTTTCTTAAACTTCTTGATCCTAAAACTCGTAGGGAAGTTGAACGACGATTACAAGAGCAGGATAAGTTCCATGGTCTTACTGACAATTGGCAAAAAGTACGTAAAGTAGTAGAGGCTGTAGCTCATAGACATCAAAGAAAATCCACGCTTTATGAGCAAACTAGTCTTCCTCAAGCTAGGCTTCCACAAACTAAGGAGCACGTTAGAGAACAATCTCATGCTATACTTTTTGACTCTACTCCTATTCCTCAAATGATGGAGCCTACTCAAGGTTTTAAAGTAGAGCCAAATAAAATTTCAGTTGAACAATCTCAAGTTGAAATTCTCACTAAGCAAATGGAAAGACTTATTGCTACACAATCCAATTTGACCAAGACTATAGATGCTTTACAATCTAATTACATCAAAACTTTCCAAAATCAAGTGAACCTAATGTCTTTTTAAGAGCCTAATCAACATGTTATAGCTCCCAATCAAAATCCTCAAGTAGCTCCTACTCAAACATATCAAGTTCCTCCAATGCATAATCCTTCGATGCAAAATCCTCATCCTCATGTGCAAAATCCTCAAATGTATCAAAACATGTATCCTCAAGCTTCTCAAACAACTTTCAGAATCCTCAAAATCAAAATTTTCAAAATCATCACCCGTATAATATGGAAGCTCCTCTTGCACCTCAAGTACCACATGCTGCTCCCCAAGCTCCTCAAATACATCAATTGCCTTATCAAAATCCTAATTATCGTGTTCAAGCAATTCCTTATCAACAAAATACTGAATTTCAAAATCTCCCACCACAAGGTAACCAAAATGGTTTTGTGCGTGGCCCACGTAGGTGTCCTTGGTGTGATTCGTTAGAGCACTTTTTGAGAGATTGTGAAATATTGAAGGTTGCTAAGGAGCAACGACTAGTAATAGACATAGACAAGAAAATCTGTGACTATCGATCTAGGCTACCTTTCCAAGGAAATTATGGTAAGGGAGGAATGAAAAAGCACTATGAAAATATAACAATAACGGATGTAGGAACTAGAGGGGTGAAACTAGAAGCTCTTGATGAACAAGAAGTAGAATCAAGTAAACCCACAAAGGAAGTTGACTTTTCCATAGGGGATCTAGTAAGAGAACGAGATGAGATTAGGAGAATAATAGCTTGGGAGTCACCGATAGAAGATCAATCTCTTATTTCTCACATATCCAATGTAGAAGAAAAACAAAAAATAGATGAAACTAAGCCTAGTGAAAGAAGAGTGACTCAAAAACAAACCTCTGAGGGAATAGAAACCATCATAGAGCAAGGGGAAACATCACAACCCAAAGATAAAAAACAGGAGCCACAACCTAATGAACAAAAACAAGAGGAGAAACAAAAAGGGAAGAAGACAAAGCAAAGAAAAACAAAACCAAAGCCTTTAGACAAACAAGAACAATAAAAAAAAACTGAAGACCAAACAGAAGAACATGAACAAAAACAAGGTCTTGAGCAAAAACAAAAGAAACCAAAGAGAAAACCTAAAGCCATCTTGATTTCAAAAATTGAGAGAAAAATAGATCCTATGGAGATTTTAGATGACATTTTGCTTAAGAGTCAAGTGACTATGTCTTTAGAACAATTTTTCTCTATTGCAAAGCCTGCTTTTAAAGATAAATTTATCGGCCTAATTAAAAGGAAGAGGTTTCCACTTAATCTAGATACTGAGATGCAAGATTCTCTAGATCAAGATCAAGCTAATAAAAATTTCTTAGGACCTATTCAAGGTGACCATGAAAGTCATGAAAACAATCTTGAAAGTCACTTTTAATAAAAATTTTGGTCTAGAGGTACATCAGAGATGCATGTTAAAATAGGAAATGATAAGAATGCTATCACTTTAAATGCATTCGTAGATTCCGACTCTGAAAATCAATGTGATTTCAAGAGAAGTCTATGATAAGTTTCGATGGCCCATAGATAGATATTGTGGATGGCATATGAGAACTGCAGATAATGGTGTAGGTACCGTGTATGGAGCTTGTGCTAGTGTGCCCATATCCATAGAAGGAATCATGGAAGAGTTTCACTTTTTTATTCAAGATAATTGCTCCTATGAAGTTCTCTTAGGTCAACCCTTTATTTGTGAGAGTCGTATGGAAACTAAAGCCATGGATGATGGGTCTACCTATGTTAGAATTAATTCTAAGGATGGAATGCAATCACTTCAAGTCATGATGGTAGGAGTTGTGGGCGATTAAATTTCGCTCTGATACCACTTGTGATGGTCGACGCGGCAAAGGCCCGAACCTTGTCAAGCCTGCGGAATTTGCTGTGCAACCAAAAATTGGTTGCCAAGCTAGAGTGATATTAGAACACCTCTATAATCAACAGTAGCTTAGCAGAGTTACTGTCACTCCAACGTATAGGACTTCGTTTTGAATTTACTGAGAAATTCACTGGGACTTCACCGGACTGTCACCATAATTATACCGGAATCTTACCGGAATCAACTCCTATTCTGTTTGTAATTACTTCAAGTGAGTATACAAGAAGTAAGGAAGTGATGCGTGAACTTCCTTCACTGAGTGAACTCTTTCTAAAGTTTAAGAGAAAACTCCTCCGGTTCAGAATGTCCTTTTTCGGTTAGACTTTGTACTGTGTGTACATATCCATTTCACCGAAATCCTTGAAGAACTGATAGTAGAGATGTCTAGCTATAAGATAAGCTAACTCTCATACAAATCTTTAATTTACTCTACGAGATATACTTCGTTGTTCTACCAGAAAACACGTTTTTTTGAGAAAACTATAACTGACCGAAATATTCGTTTACTCAAATAGTACCGAGGGACACGTTTACTAACGAACTGTAACTGTTAACGGTTAACGAACTTTCTACCGTAACACGAAAATACTAAGAGTTTTTCACATATGAACAGTGCGCGCAAACTTCCACATGAACATGTGTTTTCTATTAGAGAAGATGTGTACAAATTAGCTTGGCCTCTTCTTGCTCAAGCTATGGAAACTCTCCTACACTAAGTAGTTTCTCTTTACCATCTCTCTCAGATGAATACCTAACATTTCAGGTTTCTGTTATTCATCTTTATATACGTGATCTATGGCGTCTTTAGAAAACTTCTCACTCACTCTCTCTTCAGTCTCTATACATACGTGATCTCTCGCGTCTTCTCATTTTCTCATCTCTCTGTTCTCTCCCTCTCTCTTCTTTTTTTAGACCTTTGTATGTGCCTTATTTATACTGCGCGCTCTTCTCACGCACGTTCTAGCTTGCACTTCCCTCTTCTTATTCTTATGCACGTTCTCTCTGTATATACAGTTTGATTCGGTGTAACGAACTCTGATTCTGCAAGATTCTGTACTGTACATAACGGTTGTGAATTTGTCCCTTCATTAAGGCTTTTGATTTTCTGAATATCTGATTCCGCTTCTCTTTATCTTCCTTTGTTTGTACGTCAAATTCATGAGTGATTCTTCAACAGCTCCCCCTGAATCACTAATTTGACTCTTCCTATCTTCATATATTTTTCTTTCTTTTATACCTACCATTTCTTTGAATCTGCTTGTCTTTGTTCCATCCAAGCTCTTTGTCAAAATATCTGCAATCTGATCTTTTGTCGGAGTGTATATTATTTCTATCTCCTTCTCCATTACCTTTTCCCTCAGGAAATGATACTGAATTTCTATGTGCTTTGTTCTTGTATGAAATACTAGATTTGCTGCAAGATACAGCGAGCTCATATTATCTCCATGTATGATGGGTATACCTTGATCAATACCCATGCTTTTGAACAAGGTCTGCATCCATATAGCTTCTTTAGCTGCTTCTACAAGTCCTTTGTATTCTGCTTCTGTAGACGATAAAGCCACTGTGTGTTGTTTCTTCGAACACCAGCTTACTAGCTTATCTCCTAGGTATATTATATACCCATGCATTGACCTTCTATCATCTTGACTTCGTGCCCAGTCTGAGTCACTGTATGCTCTCAGCTTTATATCTGACGTAAAAGGATAATATAATCCTTCTCTTATAGTTCTTTTTATATATCTAAGAACTCTCTGTCCTGCAACCCAATGTTGGAGAATGCATGAGCTGTGAGAGAACTCCCACTGCATAGTTAAGATCTAGTCGTGTTAGTGTAGCGTAGATTAGGCTTCCCACTAACGACTGATACTTTCTCATATCTTTAAGCTCTGCACCACTGTATTTGCTGAGTTTATGATTTGCTTCAAGCCGTGTTGAAGCTTCTCTGCAATTCTCCATATTAAACTTCTTTAGTAGGTTTAGGAGATACCTTTCTTGTGTAACATATACACCATGATCTGTGTATGTGATTTCCATTCCTAGAAAGTATGACAAATTTCCTAGGTCACTAATATGAAACTCCTTTTCGAGTAATCCCTTTACTTCTTTAATTCCTTCATCTGAAGTACCTGTGATTATGATGTCATCTACATAAATACAAATGTAGATCATACCTTCTTCTGTTCTCTTGATGAGTAGACTTGCATCTGCTTTCGAACTTTGGTATCCAAGTTCATTGAGATATTTCACAAGCCTGTAATTCCAAGCTCTTGGAGCTTGCTTCAGTTCATAAAGTGCTTTCTTTAATCTGCAAACAAAATTTGGGTATCTCAAACTTACAAACCCTTTCGGTTGTTCCATGTAGATTTCATCTGATATATATCCATTCAGAAATGCGTTCTTTATATCTAGCTGACTTAGCTTCCATCCTTTTGATGCTGCTATAGCAATCACTGTCCTTATGGTTGACATCTTTGCCACCGGACTAAACGTCTCATCGTAATCTATGCCATGCGTCTGAGCATAGCCCTTGATAACCAGTCTAGCTTTGTGTCTGGCTATCCTTCCATCTGCAAGCTTCTTAACTTTGAAAACCCATTTGTTTCCAATTACTTTCTTACCATTTGGTTTAGGAACAAGTTCCCATGTCTTGTTCTCCTCCAGTGCGCTGAACTCTTCTTCCATTGCTTCTTCCCATTTCTTCTTACCTTTAGCTTCGTCATAGTTCTGAGGTTCTTCATCATCTTTGACCATATATGCATAATTTTTCTGAGTTATATACGAGGTATCATAGGAATACCTTCTGGTTGTCTTCTATTTCTGTTTGACCTTCTTGGTTCAAAATCTTCATGTGTATCTAAATACACATCTTCATCAAATCCCTGTTCATCTTCATTTCTCATACCTGGTCCGATCCTGGACGTACTTGCCTGCATATAGTCCATCTCTATTTACCTATACAATTGATTTTCCTTTCTCTTTTCTTCTTACTTCTTCTTCAAAGTCTTCCGTTGTATGACTTTGATCTGTATACCAGCTCTTCTGTTCATCAAATGTAACATCTCTGGAAACGGTAAACTGTTTTGTTAAAGGACTCCATAACCTGTAGCCCATCTGCTTTTCATCGTATCGATGAACACATATTTCTCTGCTTTTGGTTTGAGCTTATGTCTGAGTTGTGACGGTACATAAGCATAAGCTACTGATCCAAACACTTTGCAATGATCAAGTGTTGGCTTCTTTCCCCACCAGGCTTCATAAGGGGTCATTCCATCTAATGTCGTACATGGTAATCTGTTTACCAAGTATGTAGCTGTATTTACAGCTTCAGCCCAAAGATAATTTGGACAATCCTTTTCCTTTAGCATAGCTCGTGCAAACTCGACTAGAGTTCGGTTCCTTCTTTCTGCTACACCATTTTGTTGTGGTGTGTACCTGTAGGTTATTTCTCTCTTAATACCTGCATTCCAAAGATAGTCATTGAACTCTCGGGAGAAGTATTCTCCCCCTCCATCAGACCTCAGTCTCTTCAGCTTTCGTCTTGTGAGTCTTTCAGCATATGCATGAAAGTGTTTGAAAGCTCCAAACACTTCTGATTTCTCTTTCAAAACATAAAGAGTTGTCCACCTTGTAGCATCATCAATGAATAAAACATAATACCTCGATCCGCTGATTGATCCTTCTTTTGTGGGACCCGATACATATGTATGAATGAGTTCGAGTACTCCGTCATGTTTGAATCCTTTCTTCTGGAAAGGTAACCTGTGGGCTTTTCCCATCTGACATGCTTCACACTTATGTACATTCGGTAATCCCAGTACATTCGGTAATCCCAGTACTCACTGGTTCTGTACATTCGGTAATCCCAGTACTCACTGATTTGAAGTCATAGCTCTAATTCCTTTTTCATTGAAATGACCCAATCTCTTATGCCAGAGATCAAGTTTTGTAATCACCTTTTCACCATGTGTGAGCAACGCTTGGCCAATGTTCCCTTGTACTCTTAAAGTAAAGAGTCTGCCTTCTTTCTTACGAAAGACGATTTGATTATATCTGCTCTCGAGATCTTCTATAAATACTCCTTCATTTGTAAATCTGACCTGAAAACCTTTCTCAACTATCTGTCCTACGCTAATTAAATTTTTTGGTATTGTCGGAACATACAAAACATCGGTTAGCAAATTTGCTCCACTCTTACATTTCACTTTTCCAATTGAATGTACACTATGCCTCGTATTGTCACCTGTTTGAACAGTATGATTGGAACTACGTTTTTCCAATTCCGACATCAGTTCTATATTTCCTGACAAGTGATTAGAACATCCAAAATCAATGTAAAATACCTTTAGGTCTTCGTTATCTGATGTGTTGATTGAGTTCATCATCAATGATGTATGACTTTCATTCTGCGTGTCATTTGCGTAATTGTTGTAGGTGGTGTTGTAGGATTGATTATGTCCCCAACTTCTTGCTCCACCTCTACCATAGCCTCCTCTTTGATTTTGTCTTCCTCTTTGAAGGTTATTCTGATACCTACCGCTTCTGCCTCTGCTATTACTGTTCTGATTTTGATTTGATCCTTGTTGATTGTGCCAGCAATCATGAGCCAAATGATTACTTAATCCACAGATCCAGCAAGCCTTCTTGTTGTTATTCTGGCTGCTTCTTCCTCTTCCAAAACCTCTTGCTCTTCCTCTGCCGGTGCCTTTACCTCTTGCATAATAAGCCTGAGAACTCGACTCTTCTTCGTCTTTTGCCTTACCTTTGTCTTTCTTCTTGTTCTTCATGTACATTGCAGAACTTTGTCCTTCATCTGCATCTCCTTTCAGGTCCTCCTCATATGTGAGCATCAAACCAAGCAACTGATTTAAATCTGGTACAAAATGATTTAAAGAAAGTTGAGTTGAGAGTACGAAAGGTTTCCACCTTTCATCTCCTCTCAAACCTATTAGCAGTTGTGCTATCAATCTGTGATCTTCGACATCTTCATTTATGGATCCAAGACTATCTGCTAGATCCTTCATCTTAGCAACATAATCACTAATGCTTTGACTCGCCGTCTTTTTGAACGTTGTGAACTCGGACCATAAGCTAGCCTTCCTAGCTTTCGTAGTATTTTGGAAGTGATCTTCCAATGCACTCCATATGTCCTCCGCTTTCTCCAGACCTCTAATGCGCACTAGTAGATGATCTGTAACGGTATTATAAATGTAAGCTCTTGTCGTTGCATCTTTCTTCTGCCACAGCTTTAAGGCTTCTAATTCTTCTTTTTCCGGTTGACTATCATCTTCGAAAGTCGGCTTCTTTTCTTCTCCGGTCACATACATCATTAGGTCCTTACTCATAAGTAAGGCTTCCATGTGCATTACCCATGCGGGATAATTATCTCTGTCCAATTTATCAAGTTGGACATGATCTGCCATAATCTTCTTGTTTCTGTTACTTTCGGTGAACTTTTGAGAATCTTTCTGCTCTTCAGAATCTTTCTCGTTCTGGTTCCACTGTTGTGGTTAACCTGCTCTACGATACCAATTTCGGTATGCTGGCTCTGAACCCACTTCTTGGATCTCACAGCTCTGATATCAATTATGGTGAATAACCTGGGCTCTGATACCACTTGTGGGCGATTAACTTTCGCTCTGATACCACTTGTGATGGTCGACGCGGCAAAGGCCCGAACCTTGTCAAGCCTGCGGAATTTGCTGCGCCACCGAAAATTGGTTGCCAAGCTAGAGTGATATTAGAACACCTCTATGATCAACAATAGCTTAGTAGAGTTACTGTCACTCCAACATATAGGACTTCGTTTTGAATTTACTGAGAAATTCATTGGGACTTCACCGGACTGTCACCCGACTGTCACAGTAATTATATCGGAATCTTACCGGAATCAACTGCTATTCTGTTTGTAATTACTTAAAGTGAGTATACAAGAAGTAAGGAAGTGATGCGTGAACTTCCTTCACTGAGTGAACTCTTTCTAAAGTTTAAGAGAAAACTCCTCCGGTTTAGAATGTCCTTTTTCGGTTAGACTTTGTACTGTATGTACATATCCATTTCACCAAAATCCTTGACGAACTGATAGTAGAGATGTCTAGCTATAAGATAAGATAACTCTCATACAAACCTTTAATTTACTTTGCGAGATATACTTCGTTGTTCTACCGGAAAACACGTTTTCTGAGAAAACTGTAACTGACCGAAATATTCGTTTACTAAGATAGTACCGAGGGACACGTTTACTAATGAACTATAACTGTTAACGGTTAACGAACTTTCTATCGTAACACGAAAATACTCAGAGTTTTTCACATACGAACAGTGCGCGCAAACTTCCACATGAACATGTGTTTTCTATTAGAGAAGATGTGTACAAATTAGCTTGGCCTCTTCTTGCTCAAGCTATGGAAACTCTCCTACACTAAGTAGTGTCTCTTTACCATCTCTCTCAGATGAATACCTGACATTTCAGGTTTCTGTTATTCATCTTTACATATGCGATCTATGGCGTCTTCTGAAAACTTCTCACTCACTCTCTCTTCAGTCTCTATACATACGTGATCTCTGGCGTCTTCTCATTTTCTCATCTCTCTGTTCTCTCCCTCTCTCTTCTTTTTTTAGACCTCTGTATGTGCTTTATTTATACTACGCGCTCTTCTCACGCACGTTCTAGCTTGCACTTCCCTCTTCTTATTCTTATGCACGTTCTCTCTGTATATACAGTTGATTTGGTGTAACGAACTTTGATTCTGCAAGATTTTGTACTGTACATAACGGTTGTGAATTTGTCCCTTCATTAAGGCTTTTGATTTTCTGAATATTTGATTCCGCTTCTCTTTATCTTCCTTTGTCTGTACGTCAAATTCGTGAGTGATTCTTCAATAGGAGTGAATCATCCTAGGAATCGATTGTCAATTAGAAAGAAACCTACTGTTACTCAGGGTCATGAGCATGCTTGTAGTGATTGTGCACCTCGATTCATGTTTGGAGCTACATATGATCAAAATTTTAGATTGAATCCATTGTTGATCGAGACAACACTGGATATTGGTTTGACATCTCGCAACCCAACCAATGTGTACAATAGTTTATCACTTTGTTTTCCACATTCTAGATTAGATTTTCTTCATAAGAGTCAATTGTCCAAATCTTTTATCCAAAAAATCCAAAAAAAATTATAAAACCAACAAAATCATGGAACATGATGAGAACATTGAGCATGTGATTGAGACATCCCATTGTTTTTCCACTCTTGAGGAGTTACAATTATGTCTTCAAACAAAATTCTAATTCCCATATTATTCTTCTTTCTTCCCTTGATGAGTATGGTCTTATCCAAGAATATGCTCTCAATGTTGACAAGAGCTCAAAATTTAACAAAATACATAATGGCTTACTTGAAACAAAGCACAAAACTATAGACAAAAAAATCAAACCCATAGCTCAACCATTACCCCAAGGAAGTAATGAAAAAATTATTGATGTGAAAAATGATCCAATTCTTCTCGATAAGAAAAACATAGGATATACATTCACGGATGAGACAATCAAACATGTGAAAATTGGTAGAGATGATGACTTTCATTTTCCAGTGGAGAGAGATAAATTTGAGAGAGTCATATGTAGCCATGGAAAAGCCTTTACTATGTATCCTCATGAGATTGGTTGCATAGATCCTAAGCTAGCTGCACCCATGATAATATTTACTATTCCACATATTCCATGGAATCTTTGCCCTATACGAGTTCCAAAGGCTCACTTACCTGAGCTAATGAAACTACTTAAGGAAGATAAACCTGAGAATTTTAGAGCCATCTTTTGCATCTTACTCAAACAGATGGTTCACTATGCCTAAAAAGAATGGAAAACTATGTTTTATTCAAGATCTCCAACCCATCAATAAAGTCACCATAAGGAATGTAGGAACAAGACCCATTGTAGATGAGTTTGTTGAATCATTTTCAGGACATTCTATCTATTCAATGGGTGATTTATATTTTGGGTATGACCAATTCCAATTAGCAATTGATAGTCAGGACATAACCACAATGAAAACTCCTTTAGGCTTAGTGCAAATGTGTACTTTACCTCAAGGAGAGACTAATTCTATGGCTCATATGATGAGTGCTATGAATATGGTCTTACATGATTTGATCCCTCATATAACTATGCCATTCATTGATGCAATTAAAGGGAATGAGGAACATGTAAAGGACATTACTTTAGATTCATCTAGATGTCGTAAATTTGTTCTTGACCATATCTCTGATTGTGAATAAATATTTCAACAATTTGAAGACAAAGGTCTCACATTTTCTATAGAAAAATCTATTTTTGGTATCAACGAGGTTCTTATTGTTGGATATTTATGTGGTCATTATGGTCAAAAGCCTTACCCACAAAAAGTTGATGCCATTAGCAAGATTTCTGAAACATGTAACAATGTGAGTGGGGTACACATATTTCTTGGTGCTTGAATCTTTTATGTTATTTGGATCCCACACTTTGCTCATGTTGCTGATTGTCTCTATGACTTGTTGAGGAAGAAACAAAACTTTATTTGGACTGACAAACACACACAAGCTATGTGTAAATGGAAGAAATTATTGCTTAAAACTCCCATCCTTAAGCGTGTAGACTATTTTGTTAACAAACCTATTATATTGACTATTGATACTAGTCCTATTGGTATAGGTTGGGTCATAAGTCAAGATGATAGTGAAGGAAATAGATATGCAATTAGGTTTGGGGCTAAAATTTTACGTTAAAAACAACGAAAGCATCCACACATCAAACGAGAACTATGGGGTATGGTAACAACTTTGAAAACAAACAAAGAATATTTCATAGGTGCAAATGTTAAAGTTGAGACTGATTGTTTTCCTCTCATTGGAATGATAGCCAATTGTTCATCTCCTGATATAGCCATGCTTAGATGGATCTCATATATTAAGTTCATAAATCCTGAGTTAGCTCATATTTCAGGTAAGTCCAATTCAGTTGCTGATATGTTATCGAGAGCTAGATTTGATGATGATCTTGAAAGTGATCTAATAAAGAATGTGAAATTAGTTGACTATGTTCCACATATATACATGTATGAGAAATTTCATGAGTCATAGTACGAAGATGAATGGAGAGACATAAGAAAGTATCTGAGTACACTACAACCATTACCTAGCTGGACTATGAATAGATTCCGTAACATTAGGAAATGAGCTTATAATTTTTTCCTACGTAACGGTTATCTTTGGAGACATGCTAAGAGCAAGGTTAAGAATCTACAACGAGTCCTAGGAAAACGAGGTCTTCAGTTGCAAGTAATGAAGGAATGCATGAGACGTTATGGGCGGGTCATAAAGGATTTTTTGGAACATATGAAAAAATTAGAAGTACCTATTATTGGCCTAGGATGTATGTTGACATTAGTAGCTATGTTTCTACATGTTCTACTTGTCAACTTCATTCGTCACTCAAACATAGAGATCCGTTGCATCCTACTTATCGACCCTGTATTCACTACAAGTGGGTAGTAGATCTTGTAACTATGCCTAAAGGTATTGACAAAATGCGTTACATTGTACTTGCAAGAGAAGACTTAACGAAGCATGTAGAGGGACGTGCACTATGATCTAAGACCACTTACAATGTTTGAAAATTCTTGCTTGGAGATGTCATAAGTCGCTTTGGGTACATAGAGAAAGTAGTTGCCGATCGTGCAGAATTAAATGCAAGAGAAGCTAAAGAGTTCTTTGAACATCACGGTATTCGTTTGTCTCTCACTACTGCATATAATCCAGAGGCCAATGGTAAAATAGAGAGAGGGCATTCACCTATTGTGAAATCCATATCTAAAGCTTGTAACGGTGACATCAAACAATGGCCTAGATTCTTACCTTTTGCACTTTGGGCAGATAGAATGACGTGCACATGTACTATTGGGTATATGCCTGCTAAACTCATGTACTATAAAAAACCGTTGTTTCCAATTCAGTCTCATATTTTTGCATGGTCAAATTTGGCTTGGTATGAAAACATGTCTATTGATGATTTTTTGAGTTTGTGCATTAAATAGTTAGAACAAGGTAAATTAAGACTTGATGATGCTGTTGAAAAATTAAGAGAATCTAGAATGAAGGAAAAACATTATTTTGATAAAACTCATTGATTGCGTCCTAAGGCGATTGAAGTAGGAGATTGGGTGCTCATTTATGATAGTACATTTGACTCTCAATATGATGCATGCAAAAAGCTCACTTAACGGTGGTTTGGGCCATACATTGTATCAAAAGTCAACAACAATGGTACGTATGCTCTTTGTGAATTAAATGGTGTTGCACTAAAAACTTTGATTGTAGGAAAAAGGATAAAGCTATTCAAGAAACGTGATAATGATGAATACATTTTGGATGAGGACATTGAAGAAGATGACAACAATGAGGCTGATTCATAAACAGGAGTATCCATGATAAATAAAAATAAAAATAAAAAAAATAAAAATACCATTATTTTTTCAAGTTCATGTTGCTTTGTTTTTTTTTCAAGTTCATTCCACTTTTTTTTCCATTCTCTCTTAAATCCAAGGTAGCTGTCAAAGTTGGTCAAATTTTGGAAATTAGGGCAAAAATTTCAATATCTCCAAATCACATGAAAATTCATACACTTGTAAAGCCTATCAAAGGTAGTCTATAGCCCAAATTTCACATGTAAATGGATTTTCTAGCACATTGATATGCCATGTGCATTTTGTAAAAAATGTATTTTTTTCACTTAGATCATATGTGGCTACATATTTGTACAAATTTTCAAGGCTATCCGAGCTTCCTAGACATCTTAATGCCACCTTGCAAGCTTCCAAATGTAGTCAAACTTGTGTAAGGGAGATTCAGATGGGAGTCTTTTCTGCATATTCCTAAAGGAGACCTTTCAAAAAATAGCCCTACAAATTTTCATCTTCATCAAAGGATATTTGAAGGGTCAAAGAGCACAAAATCCAGTTTTCAAGGTCACTACAGTTTCCTAGAATAAGAAATTTGAAGGCTTGAAGGACTACCACATGGAAAACAATGATTGAACCATGTTGTATGGTTAGGATGAGCTCAGATTCAAGGGTGGAGATGCACGAACACATAAAGCAAGGAGGATCCACGAGGTTTTTTCCTCGGATAAGCCTTTTCTGATGGTCAAAGATCAATAATGCAAAGTTTGTTCAAAAATAGCAGCTTATCTTATCCAAATTGTCAGCACTGATCTAACGATCTAGATCAGCCCCAGATCCAATGGTGGAGAATGAAAGTGCCTATTTTTTCCCCCTTTGCCCTAGATATCATATAAAAAACCAATCCTAACCATCCATTTGATAAATCCAATAGTTGTAATGAAAAGCAGTTGATCCTAGGGTTGAGAGTTGATTTTTCTAGATTCAAAGGCCCAAATTCATTCAAAAAATTATATAAACCCCCCTCCAAATTCTAGAACATCATTGTTAGGCATCCATAGGGCCCTTGCTAGCACACTATTTCCTTGAGACGATCACCCTCAGTTGAGTGTGTGAGGATCCAAGGTGGGCTAGTAAGAGCATAGTTCCTAGAATCAATTTAAATTTAGACTTCCTCTCTAGGATGGGCTCATAAATCCAATTTCTCTTTCTTTGCTCACCCTCAGTGGAGTGTGTGAGTGAGTTAGAGAAGGTTTTATGTGTCTTAGACTTCTTTAGAAGCACATTACAATCCTAGAAAGACATAGGGTCAATGAAGTGGAACCTATCCTCTTATGTGTGACATTCGGTCGAACTGTCATGATGACAGGGTCGTGCAAAGCACCTTTGACCGGTAGAATGCTTAGCTTGACGTTTCACAATATTCATGTATATGTATTATTTGAGTTAGACGTCTGCAGAAGCACGCGAACAGCACAAGGAAGAAGAAGAAGCTTGGAGCACAACACACAATACTGAATGTATTACTAGAGAATGTACAAAGATAAGTAGCCCATTAGGGCAATAGGCATATATACAAGCTGGGGGGAAAAAATGGCTTAAAGAGGGAAAAAGTGCCCCGACGGTCCTAATGTGTTCACACACATCACTACCTAAATATATCAACAAATCCCCCCTGGGAGTGATGCGGTGAACAAGGAGGTGGCACTCATGTATAAGGAAGTGCCAAGCTATGTGGAAATCACTCCACAAAAGGAAGTAAGCCCAAAGCTTTGCAAAAGGCTTCAAACTTCTCCCTAGGCAGAGCCTTCGTGAAAAGGTATGCAATGTTCTCCTGCATGGGTACATATGCCAAGCTGATATCCCCAACAGAGAACCTCTCCCTGACATAGTGATAATGCACCTCAATGTGCTTAGTGTGAGCATGGAACACAGGGTTCCTCGCAACTGCCAATGCGCTCTGACTGTCAGTGAAGATGGTGGTGGCAGAAGTCTGACCAACACCCAAATCAGCCATAAGGCGTCTGAGCCACACACATTCAACTATCGTTGTGAAAGATGCCATATACTCAACCTCACAACTGGAAGTGGCCACAGTAGGCTGCTTCTTGCTCAACCAAGATATACATGAGCTACCAAGCATGAAGCAAAAGCCACTAGTGGACACACGAGTGTCATAGCAACCAGCACAATCAGAGTCAGAAAAAGCATGCAAATCTGGCGGTAGTGATCCCCCTTGGGATAAAACAACCTAA
This sequence comes from Ceratopteris richardii, assembly GCA_020310875.1. Taxonomy (NCBI): domain Eukaryota; kingdom Viridiplantae; phylum Streptophyta; class Polypodiopsida; order Polypodiales; family Pteridaceae; genus Ceratopteris; species Ceratopteris richardii. Next base: position 24,183,488 of record CM035424.1, on the reverse strand, counting down.
GTAGCCGAGTACCACTCAAGTAGCGAAAGATGCGCTTAACCGCCTGCCAATGCTTGACTCCTAGGCAATGCATAAACCTGCTCATCTGTGAGACAACAAACTGAATATCTGGTCGAGTAATGCATAAGTAAATCAAGCATCCAACAGCCAGCTGATAGAGAACAACATCAAATGCATCTCCAGCATCATGAAAGCTCAATCGTAAACCTGTATCCATAGGAGTGGCAATAGGCTTACAGTCTTCAAGGCCAAAACACTGCAATAATGTGTCAATATATTTCGTTTGACACAAAGCCATTCAACCATCAACTTGCATAAACTGAATGCTATGCAAATGCCCCAAATCAGACATCTCAAATGAGGCATGCAAATCAGCCTTAAAATCAGCAATATGCTTCTCAATAGGACCAGTGAGCAGCATGTCATCAACATAGACAACAATGATGAGAAGCACATCATTAGAAACTTAACATATAAGGTGCTTTCAGTTGGATTGTTCTCAAAAGCATGTGCAACCAGATAGACATGTATCTTCTCATACCAAGCACGTGGTGCTTGCTTTAAACCATATAATGCCTTCTTTAACCTAGACACTTGGTTTTCATGCCCTTTCTGCACAAAGCTACGGGGCTGAAAAACATACACTTCTTCATGCAAGTCATATTTCACAAAATGTTGTTTTAATGTCCAACTGATGTACATTCCAACCATGATGGGCTGCAAGTGCACAAATGCTCCGAACAGTAGTCATATGGCATGTAGGTGCAAAGTTCTCATCAAAATCAATGCCTCTTTCCTATGCATAACCCTTTGCAACAAGCCTAGCCTTATACCTGTCAACTGTACCATCAGGTTTATGCTTCAGCTTGTATACCCACTTAGTGCCAATGGCCTTCTTGCTAGGAGGCAAGTCACATAAAGACCATGTACCATTCTTCATTATAACATCATATTCAGATTGCATAGCAACCATCCAATTTTCTGAATTCTGTGCTTCATCAAAAGAAATAGGCTCATTCTCATCACAAAGACTAGATTCAGCCATAGCATAGCAATCTGATGCAAAGGAGGCACTATGAGAGCCTGAACGAGTATGATATGACAAAGGTGCATCTAATTTGTTGTCACGCAAAGTCTGCACCAACCATTTTGGCATACTTTTTGCCTGCTCAATATCAGCTCTCTCATCAACGAGTGCATCATGTAACTCTGCATCAGAAATGGAATGATCTGCATCATCATATGAAACCTACAAAGGCTGAGAAGTTGCCTCATTAGGACCAACACTAGATTCTCCACCTGTAAGAAAAGGCATCAAAGTATCATACATGTCTTTGGAGCTAACAGATGTCTCCTTCGTACATGAAAGCAATGGCTAAATAGCATTTTCCACAAAGACAACATCACCGCTAACCAGAATTCGTTTAGTCTGTGGATGATATAGATGATAGCCTTTACTTTCAGAACTATACCCAACAAAAATACATTTTACTGCCTTATCATCCAATTTTTTGCGATGTTGTTCAGGCACTAGTGCATATGTCAAAAACCAAAAACACGCAGATGAGCAACAGATGGCTTGCGGTCATGCCAAGCCTCATATGGAGTGATAGACTGCAGCGCTTTAGTGGGACACCTGTTCAGTACATATGCTGCACACATGACAGCCTCAAGCCAGAAACTATGTGGTAAAGCCTGACTCTTGACCATGCACCTCGCCATCTCCATGAGTGACCTGTTCTTTCGTTCAGCAACTCCATTCTGTTGAGGTGTATACGGCACTGTACACTGGTGTTTTATTGCATGTTCAGCCAAAAATGCATTAAAATCAGAAGACATATATTCCCCCTCTCGATCAAAACGGAGGGTGCCCATTTTACATGCTGACAGATTTTCAGCCAAAACCAAAAACTGTTTAAAGCACATGAACACTTCGGACTTTTCTTTGAGTGGATATACCCATGCATGCATAGAAAAATCATCAATGAAAGTTATGAGGTAAAGGTAATTTCCAAAAGAGGGTGTCTGCATAGGACCATATACATCACTATGTATAAGCTGCAATTTCTGCGTAGCCCGAACTGAACCATCTTTTGGAAAGGAGGAACACTGCATTTTGCCCAAAATACAGCCTTCACATACATGTTTTCCAGGTGCCTCAAGCTTGGGCAAAGAAGACACCATATCAGATTTCTACAGGCGTAGCAAACTAGCAAAATTCAGATGACCAAAGCGTGCATGCCAAAGCTTTGCATCTGACATAGGCTGAGAATCATGTACTGCACATGCCAAATCATTCATAGATCTTTCATAGTCTATAAGCTTATACAACCCACGACATAAAATTCTAGAAGCAATAATAACATCGCCATTTGACAGATCATGAACTGTACATCTGTCATCAACAAAATTCACAACCAAGCCAATCTTGGCTAATGCAGAAAGTGATAACAGATTCTTCTTGATCCTTGGCACAAATAGAGCATCTGACAAGGTGAAAGAACTACCATCAGCAGTAGTCAGAATGATCTTACCAACTCCCATAATAGGATAAGAGGAGTTGTTGGCGCATGTGACAGTATTCCCTGTAGGGGCAGGCTCGAGTGAAGAGAAGAAACTGCGCTGCCAGGTAATATGTTTGGTCGCCCCACTGTCAAAGTACCAAACATCTGAGTCTACTACAGACATGCACTGTCAAAACTGCAAAGAGTAGTAAACGCCCATTCTTCTTCCTGCACAAGATTAGCAGACTTTGTTTTTGGTGTAGAGGCTTTTGCAACAACCATTCCAGCCTCCTTTTTCTTTGCCTCTTTTGCAGCCAGTTTTGGACAGTTCTTTATGATATGATCATTCCCTTTACAGTACTTACAAAACAATTTCTTCCTTTTTTATTTCTTCTCATCTTTATCTTCCTTCTTCAAATATGCAGAATTAGCAGATTTTTGCTTACTAATTGAAGAGCTCCATTTTCCTTTGCCCTTTTGACTAGCCAGGAAAGCTTGATCTGTAACTCACATAATGGACCTGTTTTGCCTGGACTAGTCTTCCTGCAATAGAACAAAGACTAACTCCTCAAATGATAAGGCATTTGGATTGCCTTTCATCATCAACCGAGGAGTAGAAGCAAAACTCTGATATGAATCAAGAAGACCATTCAGAACGGTCTGCACAAGTGAGCTATCTGGTATAACCTCATTAGTAGAAATCAATTGTTCCTTCAAGTCCTTGATCTTCATTGGGAAACTGTCCATAGAATCACTTTCATTCATGTGCTGACTCTCTAACTGTTTTCGGAGGTAAGCAACACGAGCCTCATTCCTAGCTTGGTACAATGTGGTAAGTGTATCCCAAGCATCCTTAGCTGTTCTGCAAGAGCGAATGTGTGGAATAATGGCACGTTTGACAGACAAAGCTATCAATGCATGTGTCTAGGCATCTTTGCCATCCCAGCAAATCTGCTCTGTAGTAGGTGCAGCAGAAATAGCAGCACGAATAGGAATCTACGGAATATCATCTTGGACACCGTCTTCATCAGCTCCAGCACCTGTATTTGCAGTACTTGTAGTCAGAGGTGTAACAGGACGTCTTTCAATACCCTGCACAATGTTCCATAATCCTTTTGCAACCAATACATGTCGCATCATATAAGCCCATAATGGGTAGTTGGTACCATCCAACTTATCCTCAACAGCCAACATACGGAATACATCACTGCTTTCAGCCATGGCCGGTGACTAAAATACCTTGATGCACAAAATTGACTGTATCTCAAAAAGTTGAACAGAACTGCCCCAATGAATTCTGCTAGACCTGTAATAGACTTCGAGACGCTTATACTGGCAAACAGAAACTGGTATATATCTTTGGCACAAAAAGACAAAATAGCGTGCACAAGCGCTGCGATAGTGCATTCGAAGGCTGAAACGAGCTCAGATCGCGATTTCTGCACCACACAGCAAAGTTGTTTTGATCTAAGAAACACCCTGAGTATGGTCACCAAAAATCGTGCGATTCTGAGACTGCAAACAGAGGAGTGTCAACGGCGCCCTAGATGAAGCGATGACCTGTTTTGATACCAATTGTTGGAGTTAGACGTCTGTGGAAGCACGCGAACAACACAAGGAAGAAGAATAAGCTTGGAGCACAACACACAATACTGAATGTATTACTAGAGAATGTACAAAGATAAGTAGCCCATTAGGGCAATAGGCATATATACAAGCCGGGCGAAAAAAACCTCCTAAAGAGGGAAAAAAGTGCCCGGGCGGTCCTAGTGTGTTCACACATATCACTACCTAAGTATATCAACATGTATGTCAAAACAATATCTTCTAATTCATGTCTCTTGTCTCTTAGTCTCTTATATGTTTTTATATGTCTTCTATCTCTTTCTATGTGTGAGAAGGCTCCACAGTCATGCGTTGAACTAGTGAGGATGATCCATTGAGATTGAGAGAAAAAGTTTCTATTCATTTATACATCATGACCCATATGCATTCATACCACCCACAAAAACCCATGCATATGATTCGGTTTTGAAAGTGTATAAGAAGCTCCATTCTTGGACCATTCTTCCTTTCAAAAATTGATTCATGTGTGTGTTTTTCTTTTTGTTCTCATCATGCATACATCCACAAGAACCCATGCATATGAATTGATTTTCGAAAGCGTATAAGAAGCTCCATTGTTGGACCATTCTTCCTTTCAAAAATTGATTCATGTGTGTGGATTTTTTTTTTCTCATCATGCATACATCCATATGTTCCTCCTTCTCGTAATCAAATCATGACATCTCTCCTCTCCATACCCAACTTCATCGTCACCTTCACATTTTTATCACAAAGATCTTCCAACACTCACTAGCTTCATATACTCTACGTGTGCCACGACCGGACCCAATCCACTCGGATTGCGATCACCTCCACAACATCTAGAAAGCTTTTTGGTTCTTCAGGAAGTACAATTGCGGCAAGTTAAACCCATGATCGGTTCCTTAGGACCCTTGTTTTTACAGTCCGGCAATTGGTTCTTTTTTACAATGCCAAGTCTAATCATTCGGCAGGAAAGTTCAAGCTTCGTTGGTTCGGTCTCTACCGTATTGCAGAGCAGATTGGTCTGGCTACTTTCCGGTTATCTACATTGACTGCCACTCTACTCCCTAAACCCATCAATGGATCTAAACGCCATCCGTATTACATGCCGTCCACTTTGCCCTAACTTTGTGTATGTTTTATTTACATTCATTAGGACCCTGTTTGTTTCAGTATCTTAGACTTGTTGTCTATGCTATGCGCTTTCCGGTTGAGCATACCACCGTCATCCTCCCATTTTGCTTATTTACTTGTGTTCTGCCACCGTCCTCCACGATTAGGCATCTCTTAATGCGCTTTTGTAGTAATGATCCACGCATGTTTCCCTCCACTTGTGATGATTATGTTCTAGACCCCCGATGTCGCCCAATGTTTTCTACTTAATTGTTGTTTTCATACTCTTTTTCTTTATTGTGTTCTTGCACTCTCTGCATTGTGCTTTCTGTAGCTTGTGCATTCTGCTTACTCTCTGCACCATGGAAGCCCTTGCAAACATCACCACCTTCTGTGTTGGCCTTTCCCCCAACCTGTTCGAATTCGTTTGTCCTTGCAGGTTGCTAGCATTCACCGAGTTGCCATGGCATTCCATCAAATGTCATCCCTACTTTGCCCCCGTAATTGCGGCCATTGCAGATATCGCCCGACGGAATCCTGATGGCCTATTACTTGCCTAAACCTGTGCATGGTGGTTACCCTCAACATTGTGGTCGAGATGTTCCATCTCCCACAAGGTGGACGTATTGAAGCTCCCCTTCTTCCATTGGCCACACTAAGCAGTTATTTCCTCGACAGTCCTCCAATGAGTTCGCCATCCTGTGCCGACCCGAGCCCAAATGTTCCGCATTGCAATTTTTGGTGACCGCACTCAACCTCCAAAAACGCACTTATGATATATCTCGCCCTTTCTATTATTTGATTGATGCTGCCGCCCTTGAACCTATCAATTGGGTGTTATTCTTTTTTCGGCACATCCATCGCGAGTGTTAAACCATTATGTTTCAGTTAGCCAAAGGTGAATGTCCTCGCACCCGACTGCCTCACCTCCTTTCATTCCTCCTCCCCATCATGAATACTGTTTCGGACCCTCCGATGGGTAATCTCCTATTGCACGAGGAGTCTGAGGAGGTGATGAGTGACGATGATGATAATGAAGATCTTTTTCAATTCTTCCGAGAGAAACGCAGGAAGGTCAGGCCTTCTCAAAGCCAAATTCATGCCTCTTCTAGTCAGGTACTTCCTCAGGACACAACTTCATCACTGCATGCATCTTCAAACCCACCCTCACGTAAGGACAAAACCATTGAAGACATGGTTATGGAAGATGTTCAACATACCGAGCCAGCAGACAAGCAACAAGAGGTCATACCAAACATAGTGCCAAAAGAGGCGGTTGGTGACATCGCCCATCAAACCACGCAGGACGTGGTCGCTGACTCCCTCATTCACCACGAAGCTGAGCCGGAAAAAGTTGATTCCAATGCGCCTCCATCTCCACCGGTAACAATAGAGAACATCCAATAACCACTCCTTCCCCTTCTCAGGCTCCTTTACCCCCTAGTTCCTCGGTACATCCTTCATCCCCTAATTATTCGGTGGCGGTATCCCACTCTCACCCTATACCCTCTTCACCTGATTATTCTCCCTCTTCATCTTCTGCTACTGTTTATGTAAAACCTTCTCAATTGTTACCAACTTTTTTAGTACCAGATGCATTTGCAGAATTAGCCCAGATCGTGACTTCCTTTTTCATTTATCCAAGCAACTCCCCGCTCAGTTGCATGATTCCCAACAGCCCCTGTGCATTGAATACCAATCAAAAGTTGATATGTTAGAGGCCGATATCGCTCCCCTTCTGGAAGAGGTTTTGGAGCTCTGAGCCAATGAATGCTTATTATAGAGATAGGTTATAGTGAAGGATGAGATTATTACAGCTAAAGATGTGGAGCTAGCTCTCCTTAAGCAGACATTGATTGATAAAAGATGATACAATGACCGCTTTTGGTTGTGAGTTGGCTAATACTCGCACACGCCTTGTCGAAATCGAACAAGCTTCTACAATACTCTCTAACAAGGTACTACATGGTGAAGCAGAACTGAGGAAGGTTACAAAAGAATTGTTCCAAAAAGTTCAAGTGTTAGATGAAGAGATTGGCCATACAATTAAGCTAAAGAAAGAAATTGAAGTGATTCAGAAGGAGCATCAAGATTTTTTTCGGACAATGCAGTTTCGGCAGCAAGAGTTGGATCGCCGAGAAAAGCAACTTGGTATTCAGCAGGATCGTCTTTCACAAATAGATGAAGAGATTGCTGATGCCAAGTTACACAAAGATACAACCATCGCCAACGACTTCTATTTACAAGAGGCTTCTTTGTAGAATCAAAGTGAAGTTTTTCTTTCTCAAGTCATTGCTTCCAGTTTGGTGCGCACAGATGCTCATTTGGTAGAACCGCATGTTCTCCGGGAGATGTTAGAGTCCTTGACACAAAAGATTTCACGTACTTTTAAATTAGCCTGTGCTCAATGATAATTGACCTATTAGGGTTATAGGCGTATATACAAGCCGAGGGAAAAAAAATCCTAAAGAGGGGAAAAAGTGCCCCCATGGTCATATTGTGTTCACATACATCACTATTGAAACATATCAACAAATGCCTCCTAGGAGTGATGCAGTGGACAAGGAGCTGACACTCATGTATACGAAAGCGTCAAGATATGTGGAATCAATACACAAAAGGAAGTAAGCCCAAAGCTTTATGGAAAGCTTCAAAATTATCCCTATGTAGAGCCTTTGTGAAAAGGTCTGCAATGTTCTCCTATGTGGGCACATATGCCAAACTGATCTCTCTAGTAGAGAACCTCTCCCTCACATAATGACAGTGCACCTCAATGTGCTTAGTGCAAGCATGGAACATAGGGTTCCCCACAACTGCCAATGCACTCTGATTTCCAATGAAGATGGTGATGGCAAAAGACTGACCAACATCCAAATCAGCCATAAGGTGCCTGAGCCACACACACTCAGTAGTCCCTATGAAAGCTGCCCTATACTCAGCCTCACAACTAGAAGTGGCCATAGTAGGCTACTTCTTGCTCAACCAAGACATGCATGAGCTACCAAGCAGGAAGCAAGAACCAGTGGTGGACACATGAGTGTCATAGCAACCAACCTAGTCAGAGTCAGAAACAGCATGTAAATCTGGCAATAGTGATCCCCCCTTGGGATAAAGCAATCCAAGTAGTCGGATACCACTCAAGTAGCAAAAAATGCAATTAATTTCCTACCAATTCTTGACTCCTGGGCAATGCATAAAGCTGCTCATCTCTAAGATAGCAAACTGAATATCTTGTTGAGTAATGCATAAGTAAATCAAGCATCCAACAACCTACTGATGGTGAACAAAATCAAATGCATCTCTAGCATCATGAAGACTCAATCATAAACCTTTTTCCATAGGAGTGGCAATAGGTTTGCAGTCTTCAAGGCCAAAACAGTGCAATAATGTTTCAATATATTTTGTCTAACACAAAGCTAGTCCACCATCAACTTGCATAAAGTGAATGTCCAAATAATGATGCAAATCAACCTTCAAATCAACAATCTGCTTCTCATTAGGATGAGTGAGCAGTATGTCATCAAGATAGACAACAATGATTAGAAGCACATCATTTGCACACTTAACATATAAGGTGCTCTTAGTTGGATTGTTCTAAAAAATTTTGTGCAATTGAGTATGTATCTATTTTTTCATACGAAGCATGTAGTGCTTGCTTCAAACCATATAATGCATTTTTCAACCTGCACACTTTGTTTTCATGCCCTTTCTGCAAAAAACCATGGGGCTGAAAAACATACACTTCTTCATGCAAGTCATAATTCAGAAATGCAGTTTTCATGTCCAACTAATGAACATTCCAACCATGATGTGCTAGAAGTGCACAAATGCTACGAACAGTAGTCATTCAGCATGTACGAGCAAAGGTCTCATCAAAATCAATGCCCCTTTCTTGAGCATAACCTTTTGCAACAAGTCTAGCCTTATACCTGTCAACTATTCCATCGTGCTTACACTTCGGCTTGTATACCCACTTAGTGCCAATGGATTTTTTTCTAGGAGGCAAGTTACATAAACACCAATACCATTTTTCATAATAGCATCATATTTTAACTGCATAGAAGCCATCCAATTTTCAAAATTTTGTGCTTCATCTGTAACATGGGGTACCTTAGAGGAGGAGGTGTGAACCACCTCCTAGTTTTATTAGATGGGCTCACACATCAGTGCCATGTGGCACCCATGTGTGAAGCCATGTACAGACACCCTTTGTTGCTATCTTGAATGAGAGATTTAATGAGAAGTAACAAGCAATTGGGTGGAGTATCGAAGGAGAATCTCCATGCTATGTGTTGTATCATCTACCCCAGGACGAGTGCTCGACAACCTACACTCGAGAATTGGCATTTGAGCTAGGCTGGTGCACGAATAGACCCATGTGACCAATGAGTAAGCTGACATGCGAAGGACAGATGGGAAGGTCCATTCACATAGTACCTCAAGTAGTTGCGAGCGCAAAGAGGCATGGAGGCACTTCTCTCCTATCTCCCTCTTGGATAGGAGTAAATTCATAAGAGAGTTTGATTTATACTTGACTTCTCGAGTTTGATTTATACCTGATTTCCCTAGTGAGGAGAGCCTATGTGGGATTTATGGACTTTGTTGTGCATGACCTCAATTCGAATATCCATCCATGGAGGGAGGTAAAATGAGCTAGATTTTCTTAGTTTTCTTAAAATTTGGAGGAAGATACAATCATCTTGTGAGAAAGATTGAACACAATCCCCATGAAAGAAATAAGGATGCAGTCTACACTTTCTTGCAAAGATGGAATGATTTGCATCACTTGAAGGGCACCCCACTTGAGTATCGCGGCTAGAGGTGAGTCTCTTGCTTGGCCCGCATGCTTATAAGTGGTGGATGAGTCTCAAGGAGGCGAATTCTTTCCCTACGGGCTGGACTCAGTTTGGAAATCTTTTCTTGAAAGAGTTTCTTCCTGAGAATGAGGAAGAGAGGAATTGGGATGAGTGGGATAGGCTCGCTTGAAGTGGTAGGCGTTTGACGGTCTACATATCCCACTATAAGGAGATCATACTAAAACTTAAGGGATTAAACAATTTTTAGAAAACCAGAGGGTTTGTTAGGGGCTTAGATAAAGCATCAAGAGAGAGGTAAGAAGAAATTCACCCAAGACATTTGAGGAGGTGATCAATTATGCACAGATATATGAGGACCATTACTGTCCTCACTATACTCTTATGGAAACAGATCAGCCCCTCAAACCTCTTAGTATGAATAAGTTCAAGAAAAATGTATCAATGGGGAAAAACAAAATCTTTATCAAGAAACAAAGATCACAAGGGCCTAGATTACCTTCTGAGTAGTTTGAGAGGGCCAAGAGAGAGAACTTGGATTTTAGGTGTTTGACTCATAGCCATTCATAGTGGAACTCTCCACTCAAGAAGGGGGAAGAAAAGAAGAGAGGACTAGAGAGTAGTATGGCCCCTTATAAGGGCAAAAAGGGGGTCCACTTGGTGCAAACACTTCCTATTCATGGTAGCTCTAGATGCAAGGAGTGGAAGTGATGCATAAGGAAATTGAGCACATATGTTGTTTGACAGAGTCATTATGGTCACCATATTTTGGACACAATGACTTGGTTAAACTTCATGGTAGTATACACGAGAACAGTCATGATAGATGACTGTTCCCCTCATAACTTCATAAACTATGCTCTAGTCAAGAAGCTAAAGATTCACAAGGGAAGGAAAAAAACATATGCAATACTATGGTATCCAATTTGGAAGTCAAGATACACGATTACACTGACCATATGAACTTCCAAATTATGAATATGGAGAGGACAGAACTTGCATTAGGAAGAGAGTGGCTATGGGGATTTGGAGACACACTTAAATGCAATTACCAAAACAACACCCTTGAGTTTGAAAGAAATGGAAGTACATTTTGTATACAAGGAGAGAGAGATGTACCTAGTGCACCTCTGATCTCATCTTTAGAGTTGTATAGTCTTTGTCATTTTAAACATGTACAGGGGATATTTTTGTTGTATAGTCAAGGCTTCTTCATTTGATGTATATTTTCATGCTAGAAATGTAAATATGGATAAGACATTTTACTATTGTTTCTTGTAAGAGTGTGTTGTTAAAGGTTTTAATGATCTTATGTTTGAATTTAGAAATGTTTTTCCCACTCACCTACGTAGAGGTCTACCACCTAGAGAGGGGAGATTGACCATGCTATTGAGGTAGTTACTAACACTAACCCTATTTGTAAGCCACCTTATAGAGTTAGTGTTTCTCAACATGAGGAGGTTGAGAGGCAATTACAAGGCTACTTAGATAAGGGCTTCATTAGACCTAGTAACTCACCTTGGGCATCACCAATGCTTTTGGTCAAGAAGAAAGATGGATCTATGAGATTATGCATAGACTATAGAGCAATAAACAAGGTAACTATCAAAAATAGATTTCCAATGCCTAGATTGGAAGACCTATTTGATCAGTTACATCAAGCTAGGTATTTTATCAAGCTTGACCTTAGATCATGTTATCATCAAATTAGGATTAGGGTAGAGGATGTCCCTAAAACTGCATTGAGGACTATCTATGGGCATTATGAGTTTTTGGTGATGCCTTTCAGCTTCACCAATGCTCCCACCACTTTCATGAAGCTCAGGAGTAGTGTATTACTACCATATCTAGGGTAGTTTGTAGTAGACTTCCTAGATGATACTCTGATCTATAGTACATCAGAACATGAACACTTGGAACACTTGATAAAAGTATTCCAATTGTTGAGTGAAAATTCACTCTTTGCTAAGGAGTCAGTGTGATTTTTTCAAAACAGAGGTTAGATACCTTGGGCATATAGTCTATCAAAATGAAATCCGGATGGATCCTAAGAAAGTAAGGGCTATCATGGAATGGTCACGTCCCAAGAACCTAGAAGAGTTGTAGATCTTCCTAGGTTTATCAAGATTCTATCAAAGATTCATTGAGAATTATGCCAAAATTGCTATCTCGATGATAGAAAAGATTAAATGGAAAGGGAAATCCTTTCATTTGGAGATGAATAGAAGCAAAGTATAGAGAAATTGAAAGTAGAAATTGATATAGTTCCACTTCTGCATATAGCAGATCCCAATAAACCCTTTGTGGTTGAGACTAATGCGAGTAATTTTGCTATAGGAGCAGTTTTAGTTCAGGATGGTCGACCCGTAGCTTTTGAGAGTAAGAAACTAGAAGTTGCTCAGAGAAATTACTCTGTCTATGAGAAGGAGTCGTATGCAATTGTACATGCTTTGAGGAAGTGGCATCATCATCTATATGGTGCCAAAGGTTGTAAGGCCCAATGGGCAGAGACCCTTTAGGAGTTTGATTATGAGCTTAGGTATAGGACGGGGAAGTTTAATGTAGTGGTTGATTCTCTTAGCTGCATGCCTTTGCTCAATGGACTGAGTTTTACTCAAATCGCTAGTGAGCTATTTGAGCCCATTAGAGGGAAATGTAGGCTTGATCTTGCATATTCCAAGATTTGGGAAGCCATAGAGAAAGGGGACCATGATACACGTGTTTCAAGTGAGGATGGTGTACCGACGAGTACTCAAGAAGGATTCAAGTGGAAGAATTATATTCTCCATGATGGATATATGTTATATAAGGGTAAGGTGTGTTACACTTATGTGTTCCTCGAGTAGCTTTGATGTGAACCTTTTCCCTATACATGGACACTTTTTACGCTAGTGCTGGCTAGAGGTTTTTTCCCCATGTTACCACATACTTGATACTCTCATATCTGGTGGTACTTTGTACTTAGGGATATCATTCAGCTCTTACTACAGTTCAATTCATCGATCAATAGAGAGAGCTATTCCAGCCATCGTCTTCTCCATGTGTCTTGCTCTGTTTGTGCTTCTTGTTTGTGCCTCTTGTGTGTCTCTCACACTTCTACGCACACCCAACAGTGGTATCAGAGCAAGTTCAGCTTCTTCTCAAGTTTCGATTTTTCACGTCACGGCGCGCGTGCACTTCTAACAGTGCAAATCGACTTCGGAGCATAGAACTGTGAATTTTAGCAGCCAAGGAACATTTCCACCAGGTGTGGTGGGGTTTTACCCCCATTTCGAAGCCATTCGTGCAATCAGAATTGCCATCAGAGTGATGGTTTGTGAGCTGAAATTTCAGCATTCATTTCAGCTTTCGTCGAAGTGAAGATTTTGTCAAATTCTTGTTCCTTAGTGAAATGGCGGGCAGCAATATACTTGTTTGGCATGCTTCAAGCTGAAGATAAGCTTGATGGGACCAACTATCCGATGTGGTCTTACATGATGAAGCATGTTCTTACTGCAAAACAACTTTGGAACATAGTGGCAGATGTAGATCGAAGACCAGCATGTGCTTCTACTTCACAGTCTACTGTCACAGATGGAGCTTCTTCTTCGAGGATAGTGGTTTCTCCTTCTCCACCTACGCAAGAGCAGCTTAGATGGGATGGAAAAGATGCTCAAGCTCGTGCTTTGATTGCGCTTTCAGTGAAGCGTCATATAGTTCCACACATTCGGTCATGTTCTACATCACGACAGGCATGGGACACTCTTGCTTCTCTGTATGCCGTGCGTAATGAAGCACGTGTTGCATACTTGAGGAAGCAACTTGAGGATGTATGTATGGCTGAAAATGAGTCAGTGGATGTGTATGTGACACGCATCAAGGACTTGAAAGAGCAATTGGCAAACATAGATGAGATCATTCTGGATGCAACACTCATGTCTACATTGTTGAAATGATTACCCGAATCTCCAAGCTTTGCTACTAAACTCCGTTTGGTTGCAAAAGGAAATCCTAATATGTATGCATTTGATGAGGTTGTGTCTCTTCTTTTGCAAGAAGAGCAATCTAGAGTGAATATGAGTGGTTTGATTGAGGGAACGCAAGCACTTGCTATCTCACAAAAGGGGAAAAGCAAGTATGGTTCAGCTTTGGGTTCATCAAAACCAAAGCCTCAAGCTTCCTCTTCCACTCATTCCTCTAATGATGGTGATTTGCAAAAGAAGAAGAGATGCAAATATTGCCGGAAGGTTGGCCATACTATTGAGTAGAAAGCTTGCTAAATGCAATGAAAAGAAGAAGGAATCTGGCATGTCTATTGCGGAAAATTCAGCAAATTCAAAGAATGATGAAGCTAACATGGCTCAAGATTTTTGGGCATGTGTTGTTACATGCCATTATGATACTTCTTTACATTGTAAATGTATGGTTGTGAGTGAGGCTGATTCGGATTGGTTTTTTGATAGTGGTGCTTCAAAGCACATAACATCATGCAAAATATTTTTTGCCTCTTTGAAAGATGCACCCAAAGGAGGACATGTGGTGTGTGCACACAATGCCTCTTATACTATCATTGCACTAGGAGAAATTGAGCTTACGCCTGCAAATGGAGGTGTGATTCTCTTGAAAAATGCATTGTATGTGCCCGGTATCAAGAAGAACTTAATTTCACTTCCGTTGATTGCCAAAGCTGGACTTCATGTACACTTTGTTGATGATAAGTGTATGGTTCATGATTTTAGCAATGGTGATGTTATCGTGATGTCCGGTACATTATGTAATGGTTTGTATCGCATGGATACATACAAGAGGGCTGTCTCGAATGCCTTAGTTGCTCATACTTCTTCCATGGCTGAAATGGAGCTTTGGCATGCTCCTTTTAGTCACTTAAACTTCAATAGTTTGCTCTACTTGCAAAAGAAGGACATGGTTATTGGCTTGCCTACACGAGTCCGTTGAAAAGCATGCAATTGAAGGTTGCATTCTTGGAAAAATGCATCGTGCTTCTTTTCCAAAAGATGGTCATACACACACTACAAGAAAATTACAGCTTGTTCATAGTGATGTATGTGCTCACGTCAAGACTCCATCATTTGGGAAGCATGTATATTTTGTTACCTTCATTGATGATGCTACTCGCCATACATGGGTGTATCCTATGAAAGCAAAGAATGAGGTATTTTCTTGTTTCAAAGCATTTTTCGCTATGGCTGAAAAGTTTTCTTCACAAACGCTTTTGACTCTATGCACGGATCGTGGTGGTGAGTACATGTCACATGAGTTTAATGCTTTTCTTCATGAAAGAGGTATTTCACACCAATGTACGGTGCCATATACACCTCAACAAAATGATACAACTCTACTTGAAATGGCACGATGTATGGTTAAAGGAAAGCATCTTATTGATAAGTTTTGGATGGAAGCGGTCATGTGTGCAAATTATGTGTTGAATCACTGCCCTACAAAAGCATTGAGAGTCATCACTCCTTATGAGGCTTGGAATGGCCATAAGCCTATGGTTAGTCATATGCGTGTGTTTGGTTGTTTGGCATATGCTCTTGTGCCATCACAACAACGTCACAAACTTGATGACAACGCAAAGAAATGTATATTTGTTGGTTATAGTGCTGAAAGTAAGGGATATTGGTTGTACCATCCATTGATGAACACAGTTATTGTGAGTGGAGATGTGGTATTTTCTGAAAATTCAGTTTTCCCTCTACTTGAATGCAAAAAACTGCCAATAGTTAGCTCACAAGATGTGTTCGATACACTCATGCCTTTGTTCCAAAATGGTGCGCTTGACTATGGACATGTAGACCAGCCAACTGAGGTTCAAAGGGCTGAAAAATTCCAACCAAATAGGGCTGAAAATGCAGAGAATTTCCAGCCAAAAATGGCTAAAAAATTTCAGTCAAGAAATGTCCAAACTGCTGGAAATTTCCAGCCACATATGGCTGAACATTTGCATCAAAATACGGCTGAAAATGAGCATGAAATTCAGCCCACGCATGATGTACATATTGAAGATGTTTTACATAATGAACGCATGTCTATCAAGAGTGCACAATCTATGCCAAAGTGGCTGAAACAAACTTTGTAGGACAACAAATTAAGTGCACCTTTACTTGGTAGAACAAGATCAAGCTCTCACCATGCATCAAGTAATTTTGTGGATTATTCTCTTATTGCTACAGCATGTAATGAAGATCCACTCTCTTTTGAAGCTGCATGTGACGATCCACAATGGATGAGTGCTATGCAATCAGAAATGGATTCCATACATAGAAATGGTACTTGGGAGTTATGTGAATTGCCAAAAGAAAAGAATGCCATTGGTACAAAGTGGGTTTATAAGATTAAGAGAAAATCTGATGGTAACATTGATTGCTGCAAAGCTAGATTGGTTGCCAAAGGATAGGCACAACAATATGGCATTGACTATGAGGAAAATTTTGCACCTACTTCATGCATGACTACCATACCGTGGTTGCATTGGCTGCCCATCGAGGTTGGAAAGTGCATCAGTTGGACATAAAAACAGCCTTCTTAAATGGTGATTTGCAAGAAGAGGTTTATGTGAAGCAACCTCCTGGATTTGCTATGAAAGGGAAAGAGCATATGGTTTGTCGCTTGCATAAAGCCTTGTATGGTCTCAAGCAAGCTCCACGTGCATGGTATGACAAAATCCATAAGCACTTGACTGCTCTTGGCTTCACATGTTGTCCGATTGAAAGCACACTCTATGTACGCAAAAATGGGGCTGATCTTATAGTGCTTGTTCTTTATGTCGAGGACATACTCTTGAGTGGGTCATGTGATGCAAAACTTGACATTCTTATGGCTGATTTGCAGCATACTTTTGATATCACTTATCTTGGTCTTTTGAGCTACTATCTTGGCATCCAGTTTGTATCTGTTGAGGGGGGAATTGTTATGCATCAAGCAAAGTATGTTGAAAAACTACTTCAGCGTTTTGACTTTGAGGATTGTAAGCCAGTTTCTACACCAGTTGATACAGGATTCAGGTTCTCTATTGAGGATTCGAGTGATGCATTTGACACTTCTCTTTATCAACAAGCTGTGGGATGTCTTATATATGCATGCAACACAAGGCTGGATATATAGTATGCAGTTTCCCAGTTGAGTCGATTCATGCAGAGCCCTGGCACTAAGCATTGGCAAGCGGTGAAATGTGTGTTCAGATATCTTTGAGGCACTTTGAGTTTAGGTCTCTTTTATGGCAGAGATATTCAGCCATGCTTGCATGCTTTTACAGATAGTGATTGGGCTGGTTGTTATGATACTCGCCTGTCCACTAGTGGTAATTGCTTTTTCCTTAGAGACTCATGCATATCTTGGTTGAGTAAGAAGCACCTACAGTGGCGACATCGAGTTGTGAAGCTGAGTACAGGGCAGTTTTCACAGCTACAGTGGAGTGTATATGGCTGAGATGCCCATTGATGGATCTTTGCATGGAGATTGATGCTGCTACGCATATTCTCACAGATAGTCAGAGTGCTTTGGCTGTTGCACGAAACCTAGTGTTTCATGCATGGACCAAACATATTCAGGTGCATTATCACTATGTGAGAGAGCACCTTCATGCAGGAGATATTGATTTGGTATATGGGCCTACACAAGATAATGTGGCAGACATATTCACCAAAGCTCTTCCACAGGAAAAGTTTGAAGCTTTTCGCAAAGCTTTAGACTTGTTACCTTGTGGGGGCTGATCTATCACTCCCTGTATGTGTTCACATCATTCGCTCGAGGGGGGTTTGTTACACTTATGTGTTCCTCAAGTAGCTTTGATGTGAACCTTTTCGCTATGCATGGGCACTTTTTACTCTAGTGCTGGCTAGAGGTTTTTTCCCCATGTTACCACATACTTGATACTCTCATATGTGGTGGTACTTTGTACTTAGGGATATCATTCAGCTCTTACTACAGTTCAGTTCATCGATCAATAGAGAGAGCTATTCCAGCCATCGTCTTCTCCGTGTGTCTTGCTACGTTTGTGCTTCTTGTGTGTCTCTCTCACTTCTACACACACCCAACAAGGTGTATGTCTTTAGAGATTCTCAGATGAGGTGGAACATTTTGTATGAGTTTCATGAAACACCTAGTGTAGGACACCCAGGATTTAACAAGACTTATGATCTTGTTAAGAGACAATTTTACTTGTCTGGACTTCATAAGGATGTCCTAGATTATGTGCTTAAGTGCACTAAATGCGAGGTCAATAAAGCTAAGAGGTTGAGGATTAGAGGAAAACTCCACCCATTGGACATTCCCAATGGTAAATGGGAGAGTATCTCCATGGATTGCATAATTGGATTACCTAAGACATAGAGAGGACACGACTTTGTCTCGATAATTGTGGATAGGTTAACCAAAATGGCATGGTCTATTCCAACATGTACTACAGTGAAGACACCTGAGTTGGTTAGACTATTCTTAGAGAACCCATAGTGGTTATATGGTCTTCCTTTATATATAGTTTTTGATCAAGATAGGAAGTTTACTAGCCACTTGTTGAGAGTAGTCTTCAAAAGGTTGGATACAAATCTTAGCATGAGCATAGTCGAGCATCCACAGCCAGATGGGAAAACAAAAAGGGTTAACCAAATCCTAGAGGATATGCTTCAAGCATATGTAAATGAAAGGCAAACTAATTGGGAAGAGTACTTACCTATAGTAGAGCTTGCATATAATAGTGCCAAGCACTCTTCCACTGGGCATAGTCCATTTATGCTTATATATGGGTTTTAGCCAAGAGCTTCTTATGCAGTAGGATTGTAGCATGAGAAAGTTCAAGCTACAAAGGAATTCTTGGAAGAGATGAACGATATGCTTAGTCTTGCTAAGGATAGTATTAGTAGAGATCAAAACAAGGCTAGAGCCTATGCTTACCCTCAAATGAGATACAACTTTGAGGTAGGAGAGAAACTCTATCTTAGAGTTCCATCTAGTTCTGAAACCATGAAGACAGGACCTTATCCAAAATTATCTCCTAGGTATTTTGGACCTTTCATAATACTTAAGAAAATAACAAAGATGGCAAAGATGGCTTACCAACTCCAACTTCTAGAGAATAGCCAAATCCATCCAATATTTCATGTTAGCCGGCTTAAGAAAAGCCCGGGTGAATCTGACAACCTCATTCCAGATAGTGAGGTAGTAGAGCCTATTCCTATTCAATCTTTTCCAAATGAGCCTAAGAGCATAATATGCACTCAAGAAAAACGAAAAAGAAGTCACTTATATAAAGAGTGTTTAGTAAAGTGGAAAGATAGTTCAAAAGATAGTGCCACATGGGAGCAGGTGAGCGCCCTTCAGAGATAGTTTCCAAGCTTTATATTACCTTCCCAAGAGTCTTCTTAAGGGGAAGGATACGAGGAAACAACACAGAGATGTGACCATGTACATCGGATACATGGGGATATAGTGGGAGTGTTTATTCCATTAATTCTCTATTTTTGTTAGTTCCAATACCATTTTTTAGGACAAAAATGGAGTTAAAGGGGAAGGAAATGTAACATGGGGTACCTTAGAGCAGGAAGTGTGAACCTCTTCCTAGTTTTATTAGATGGGCTCATACATGAGTGCCATGCAACACCCATGTGTGAAGCCATGTAGAGGCACTCTTTGTTGGTATCTTGAATGAGAGATTTAATAAGAAGTAACACACAGATGGGCAGAGTATCAAAGGAGAATATCCGTGTTATGTGTTGTATTGTCTACCTGGGGATGTGTGCTCGATGGCCTGCAAAAATGGAGGGACTCATGAGGAGAGAACTCAAAATCATCAAACAAGACAGGCTTATTCTCATCAGAAAGACTAGAGGCAATCATAGCATAGCCATTTGATGCAAAAGAAGCACTATAACAGCCTGAATGAGTAAGATATGAAAAAGGAGCTCCTAATTTGCTATCTCACAAAGTTTGCACCAGCCATTTAGGGTGCCTCAAATCACATGAGCAGTCGTGCAGAATGGTTTAGGAATTTACATAAATTTTATGTTCTTGGATTTGTTGAAACATGCGATGACACATCATATCCTATCGTGTACAAGAAACATAGCACTATCTATGGAGGACGAGAAGGTAAAACATCTTGCTGATGTATTACATGGTCTGAATATAACAAAGAATCTAGTTTTGATTGGACAAATGGTTGACCAAGAATCACAAGTTAGGTTCAATTTTGAAGGTTTATATGTAGAAGAGTACAAAGAGAATGGAAGGTTGGTTGCCAAAGGGAACAAAGCTGGTAGGATGTTCACCTTGAATGTGAAACGTCCTGAAATGAATGCAGCTATGTTTGCAAAAGGTGCAGGTGTTATTGCTCATATTGAGAACTGGCACAAGTGAATTGGACATGGAAACTTGTAGAAGCTGAAGTTGATGTAGTCAAAGGAGCTTATGAATGGAGTACCAAATTTCAAGGTTGTAGAGATGCAGAAGGTATGTGCAGCAAGTGAATTTCAGAAACACTCAAGGACATCATTTCTACATGACAAACATGTTAGTGAGAATGTGCTAGAAATAGTGCATACAAATGTTTAGGTTCCTTCAAAGACCACGTCTATGGGAGGATGAAAGTTTTATATCACTTTCACTAATGAACATACGCGAAAAGTATGGATATACTTCATGAAAGAGAAGAGTAAGCTATTTATTGACTTTTAGAATTTCAAGGTTGTGGTGGAAAAGGGAGAGGATATATTCAGACATTAAGATTTGATGGAGGAGTTGAATACATGTCAAATGAGTTAAGTAGTTAGTTAAAAGTTCATGGAATTCAAGTTAGTTTTCATGCACGCACACACCACAACAAAATGATGTTGGTGAATGCAATGTAACTCGTGATCTACTGAAAATAACTTAATTAAAATTGTTATGACAACACTATACACTTATGCTAACTATGCTGGCAAGTTACACTTAACAAAGGACATTCACTTACTACATGCCCTTGCTTGTAGCACATGGTACACCATAGCTCACTTTTGATACCACCCCCTTTGAGTTCCTGCAAATCTTGTCATAGCTGAGCCAATTCTTCTGCTTGGGCTTCCTCTTCCTTTTGTAGCTTCAATGCTTCAATTTTCCTCCTGAACTGAGTCACAACATTCTCCTCCTCTTTATAGGGCTTATTCCTTTTTAAGTCCTCAAGCTCTTTCCTTAGCTGGATTACTGGATCCTCCATTTCTATAGAATAGGGTAGTTGAGAAGAACTTGCTCCATATTGTTGCCTTATTTGTTCCAGTCGTGTAGCTGTATTGATGAACTCTTCTATGGAGGCTATTGGCAACACTAATTCTTTGATTTTACATTGTGTAGTCACCGGAAGTGGTTTAGCTAACCATTTCTTAATAAAGAAATCATGTGGAGGATATGGCAACTTATCCATTACTGCCTTGGCCCTAGTTACAAACTCTGGAAACATTTCACCTGGACCTAGTCTCAAGTTTTCTAGATCCTCTATGATTATTTCGGTAGTATTCCCATGCTGGAATTGAGTTTTGAATGCATCTTTCATTAAATCCCAAGTGGTGAAATGGTTTTCAACAAAATGGATGAACCATTTATCTGCTAACCCTTCTAATGTAGCAGGAAAGAGTATGAAAAAGGCATCCCCTCTTCCCATCAAACCTCTTGTTTCACATAATGCTAAGAAGATCCTAATATGCTTGTCCGGATCTTCCTGAGCTAAGCCTTTGAAATAAGGAAATTTTATATTTAATCTAGAAAGTAGAGTCTCCAAATCAACCTGACCTACCATGTTCTTTACTCATGATGTTGACGATAGTAGACTGGAGGATCTTCTAACAGCCTTCCTTCTTGTTGCTTTGCAAGTGACCCTCAATGTTTGAGACCGGCTTACGGTCATGAGCTATTAATAATTCTCTTAAGATAATAAATATAATTAATAAGAAGATTTACCTCTTAACCCAATGAAGTAGTACTGTTGGCACTTGAATAATGCTTCTCCACACTGCAATATTTCTTCTCCTATGCTCAAATCTCCTTGTGGTCCCACCGCGCGTGCCAAATTTTGTTGGGGGATTCTTGTGCAAAAAGGGATTTGAGTGTTTGTAGGAGAAAAGGAAAAGATATGAAGAAAGATACAGACATTGGAAGCCTCTGTCGATTGATTATAAGAAGACGTATACAACCAATGCTTTTTGTGCAAAATCCCACAAAGTGCGCAATCACAAAGTACAAAATACCCAAGGTTCTTGTTGCTGTCGGACTTCTCTACACCAAGCCTCCACCTTCTCCAAGCTTGCACTTGTGAACACCTTGCACTCAAGCTTCCAATAGGGGGAGGGATGGACGCCTTCTATCAGCACACGCACAGCTACAATGAGACCTTGGGATCTTTGGCTGTATGCTTAGCACTTCTCTACACACTTCTTAGTCACTCTTCATGCACACCTTTAACTTCTCTGCGTTGCATATTGTGTGTGTCTTGCACTTCTGTTCTTGCTTAGCTTAGACTATGCTCACCTTGCTTAGTCCCTCGAGAATAATGCCTTTCCTTGATTTGAGTGTCGATTCACACACGCTCCTAACTGCTAGAGTATCTTACTGCTCACTTTGATGTCCCAAGATTGTCTCCAAAAGTGGGCAACCAACGAATCCCTGTTTTGTCCTGTAGTGACTTTAGACTAAAAAAAAAAATTTAATTGGGAGGCCATAATTTCACTTCTGCGTAAGCTGCCACTTCACATACCTTCACCTTTTGCCTTTTAATTTCTCAAATGTGCACCTAAGAGAGGGTTCACCTGAACCTTCAAAACACTTTAAAAACACTTTTGAACCTTAGGGAATTACAGAAATACCTCTACAACCTGCAACCAACTTTCTGCAATTTTACCCTTTGTGAACAATTAATTGTGCATTACCTGTGCACCTTGACACCCGACTTTGAATGCTTTGACTTCATGCATGTTGACCTTTGACCTTGAACATGTTGACTTTGAATAATTTGACTTTGACCTTTTGACTTTGATTACAATTGACTTTGACCAATATGACTTTTATGGTCTCAACACCAAGCGTCTTCCAAAACTTTTCTAGCTTCTCTGCTCCAAGTGCTTTAGTGAAAATATCAATAACTTGCTCATCTGTCCTCACATAAACAAGATCAATGTCACCTATTAATACCTTCTCTCTGTTGAGGTGATAACGTACCTTAATATGCTTTGTTCTAGCATGAAAAACATGATTTTGTGCTAGCTTGATGTTGCTAAGATTATCACAATAAATGATGATAGGATTTCGCACTTCCACACCTAAATACGCAAGTAGCATCTCTAGCCATGAAGCGTTTCATGTTGCCATTGCAACACCTCTATACTCAGCCCTTGTAGTCAACAAAGCAACAATGGGTTGCTTCTTACTATACCATGTAATAGCTTCACTCCTAAGTGAGAATAGAAGGCCACTAGTAGATCTTCTATCTAGAATACTATGCACTGAATCTACATCAGTGTATCCATGAACCTACAATTCTACACCAACTTTATAAATCAATGCATAATCCAAAGTAGCACTCACATAATGTAGAGTGCATCTCAAAGCATTTAAATGTGGTTTCTTAGGAACTTGCATAAATGACTTTGAAGTCCTATAGTGTAGCTTAGATCAAGTCTTGTAATTGTGAGATATATCAAACTTCCCACAATTTTCCTCTACATAGTAGCGTTTTCCAATGCTTCACTTGCTGTAGTGTCCAGCTTCTGATTTTGATCTAATGGCTTAGAAATCGGCTTAAAATCAGCCATACCATACTTTTGCAGTATACTCAATGCATATTTCCTTTGGGACATCCATATGCCTGTTTCTATAGGTATAAACTCAATGCCTAAAAAATAGCATAGCACACCAAGATCTTTCATGTCAAATTATTGCATAAGGAATCACTTTACCTCTTTAATGCTTTCTTCATTATCACCACCTACAATCAAGTCATCAACATAAATAGCTATAACCATGATGCCATCATCACCCTTCCTTGTGTATAATGAGTGATGTGCATCACACAAAGAAAATCCAATGCTGATTAAATAATCTGCAATCCTTACATTCCAAGCATGAGGGGCTTCTTTAAGCCCATACAAAGCCTTTTGCAACTTGCAAACATATTCTAGGTGCTTTGAATCCTCATATCCTTGTGGCTAGTCCATGTATACTTCTTCCTACAACTCACCATTTAAAAAATTATTCCTCACATCCATCTGATGCAAAATCCATCCTTTTGTTGTAGCCAATTCAACAAGTGCTCTTATAGTATCCATTTTAGCAACAAGGCTAAACATTTCTTCATAATCAATGCCATATGTTTGTGCATATCATTTTTCTACCAATCGTGCTTTATACTTGCTTATGCTACCATCAGCAATGTGCTTCACCTTGTAAACCCACTTGCCGCCTATGGGTTTCTTTCCTTGTGGCAATGGAACCAACTTCCATGTTCCATTTCCATACAGTGTAGCCATCTCCTCATCCATATCTTTCTCCCAATTTCCATTAATAACTGCATCTTCAAAACAAGAAGGTTCAACATCTTGTATTGCCTTGGTCATGTAAGCACAATGAGGAGCCATGTAGCTATTATGTGTTAATCGTTGCATTGAATTACACATTCTTCCATATCTTCTCGATCTTGCATCACTTCTTCTTTTTGTATCATCTGCATATGCCTCTCTTACTCTTGGAATCTTCAGAGAGCACAATCCAAGTTCCGTATGAAGGCTTTTTGTTGAACGGCTTGAATCTCCATCAATGTCTTCGAAACTCATACATGGTCTATTACTAAAAAGAACCTTTTCTTTACCTTCCTTAGATGTAGTCGATGAATTTGTTGGACAAAAATTTCCATGCAATCTTCCACTCCATGGGTTTGAGTTGGGGCAATTGCTTGGTGACACATTTGGTCCACTCATAACTTAAGGTTCTGCACTTACATTTTTAGCATTTCCTTTGTCCTTTGAGTCAAGATTAAGTCCTTTGGCATCTACATATAAGCCTTATATATCATCAAACACCACATCTCTGCTTACCTTCACCTCTCATGTAAGTGGGTTGTAGCATTTATATCCCTTTTGCTAAAGGGAGTACCCAATGGAGAGACATTATTCTACTTTTGGAACAAGCTTTGTCCTGAAATCATTTGGAATATGTACATATGCAATACAACATAGTACTTTCATATGTGATAAATTTGGCTTTTTACTTATAAACTTCTCTTCAAGTGTAACTTGATGTACAATAATAATAAGAGTTTTATGCATGATGATACAACAGTATGCACAACTTCTGCCCAATAGCAATGATGCATATTTTTCTCCTTGCCTTCAAATTCCATGACTTTTTAAAAAACTACTCGACTCATTTGGCATGTATTCACCTCCTCCTTCAGATCTTAATGTCTGAATATACTTCCATGTCTGCTTGCCCACCACAACCTTGAAATTTTTAAAGTGATTAAGCACCTCACTCTTCTCTTTTATGAAGTATACCCATACTTTCCATGTATGGTCATCAATGAAATGACATAAAACTTGCATCCTCCCATCGATGTGGTCTTTGCAAGACACCAAACATTTGTATGTATTATTTGTAGCACATTCTCACTAACATGCTTGTCATGTGGAAATGATGACCTTGACTTTTTACCAAATTGACATGCTGCATATACCTTTTGCATCTCTACAAGCTTGAAATTTGGTAGTCCATTGACAAGCTCCTTTGACTACATCAACTTCAACCTCTACAAAATTTGCATGTCCAATTTTCTTTGCCCAAATCTCTATATCAGCAATAACACCTGAATATTTATCAAACATGATTGCATTCATTCTAGGAATTTTCATATTCAAGATGAACATCCTACCAACTTTGTTCCCTTTGGCGACCAACCTTCCATTCTATTTGTACTCTTCTACATATAAACCATCAACATTGAACCTAACTTATAATCATTGAACTTGACTTGTAATCCTTGGTCAATCATTTGTCAAAGAGAATACAAATTCTTTGTTATATTTAGAACATGCAGTATATCACCAAGATTTTTTACCTTCACATCCTCCATAGATAGTGCTATGTTTCCTATGTTCTTGATAGGATGTGATGTGTCATTGCTTGTTTCAAAAAATCTAGGAACATACATTTTTTGCAAACTGCCAAACCATTCTGCATGTCTGGTCATGTGATTTGAGGCACATAAATCAACATACTAGACATTACCATTTGATTTTGAAACATCAGCAAACATTGTATTCATCATGTGATGTTGGACCATGAACAACTTCTCAGAATCATCTGACTTGTGGATGGATAGTTGTTTTGCTGCCTTTTGTTATTTTGATTCTTCAACTTGCAATCGCATTCAAAGTGACCAGGTTACCACAATTCCAATACCCTTTATTATAATTAACTAAATCATTTGTTTGGAAATTTATGCGGACTCATTGACTTTCCATGCCATTAAAATGTCCTCTACCTTTTGCATTATTCTATTGTTGACCTTGTTCTTGGTTACTATTTCCTCTTCCACTCCCAAAGTCTCTATTTCTACCTCTTCCTTTTCCAGAGTAGAATACCTGCTGAGAACCAAGTTTTCATTGGGAGTTTGAGTCCTCACCAAGATTCTTTTCTTTAGTTATCAACATGGACACTAGATTGGCAAAATTTGAAATATTTTCCCTGGTCTAAATTTAGCAAGTCATAGGATGACTTCAATTTTCTGGGGCTGCAATAGTACTCAGACCCGTGATCATTAAAATGCAAATATCTCAAGATTTAGGAATCAAATGATTATTAAACTTTTTAGCCATATACTAGATAAAATGCTGAATCTAACAAGCCTTAAATCAAAGCAAATGGTGAAGTACACACTAAGAAACAAATCTAACAAAATGATTGTTCTGAGAGAGTGCTGCCAGAGAAGAAGAAAATGAGGTGACACAGTTAACTTCAAATGATCATAGCTGAAGATTGGAACATGCAATTGTAATGAAAATTGGTGAGCATATAGTAGACGTAGAGAGCTAATGTTACTAGTTAAATCACTAAAAATGATTCACCAAGCTTAGAGAAATCATGCCTGCAATCTGATTGAGAAAACTAAGAGATATGGCAGTGAACTGTACACTTCACAAGAACATGAAGATATGAACTCAAATGATCATGAAAATGAAAGTATATTGATTGTAAAATACAATGGACTTGCTGATACATATGGGTTCCTTGAAATCACACCTTGATATGGCATAAAGCTCAGCTCTTGGAGGTCTTCTCATAACCACGACTAAAATTTCCATGTATTTATAGTTGATCTTGGGAGCCTAACTTCCCTCAATCACTCTTCAATCTATTAGAGATTGATTTGATTCTCCAACTACCATCATGAATTCGTGGCTTCTCTTTCCTCTTTTGATCAAGTGGACTCAACCACTTAAGATTCTTTCACTTTTTCATCAAGTAAAACTTTAAAAAGTCAGAAGAGGTAGTTCACAAGTGAACTTTACATTGTCTTCATTTTAAAGCTTCTTCTATGACTTTGTGGGACTCAAGCCAATACTTAGGCTTGTCATAGACTTGCTCCAATAAGCTCCACATTGGGAGCATATGAGTGGACAACACCATCATTATAACTGCATTATGCTTGGCAATATGAGAATTTGAGTTCTCTATCTCTCAGTCTGCATCTACATCTGTCTGCATTTTTTCTCTCAACTCTGTATACTAGTGTATTTCGATGTGTTGTAATTTTCTTACATGGTATCAAAGCTCAGTAGGTTCTAAGTGGCTGTTGAGAAAAGGGGAGCAACAACCCTAACCGCCTCACATGGAAGTGAGAGGTTTCTCCAAGTTGGGGCAAAGAATGAGAGGAGAGGTTCACCCACGCTCATGGAGCAATGGCAACAATGGCCAACGTCACAAGGAGCAAGGGGAACATCCTCCCAACCATGCACACACACATGCAAATCCATACACCAAGATCATCGCCTTGCACACAAGGAAACAGGAGAGTAGCAAATGACACCTTCTTCCATTACCAAAATGGAGGCCAAGGCCATGGCCAAGGGACCTCTTCTTTACAAGAAATAGCCTCTATTTATAGGCTCAGCTCATTCTCCCATGTGCTCTTTTTGACTAGTCAAAAAGGAGCACATGCTCATATCTCTCTAGATCTTTTCAAATATTCCTTCCAACCACTCTCTTCAATACAAAAATATGCGTGGGAAATCTACGTGGGGAATATGGATGTGTGCAAAAAGAGGTTTTATTTGAAAAGGCTTCCATACCATAGACTAGAGGAATTATCAAAAAGGGGTTTTAGGAGAGTGTTCATATGGACATCTCCTAAATACAAAAAAGAGATATTTTTATGAGGGCTAGAGGGTGCCATTGCATGAGGAAATTGTGGGCAACCCTTATAACAACACCCTCCTCCTCCTAGACTTTGTCGTCCTCGAAAAAGCTAAGAGAGAAGCATATAGTGCCGAACTGGTCCAAGTTTGGAGTCTTCAACTCTTCAAATATGCAACAGTTCCAATCTGAATTTTGCAAGGCTGCAAATCTTTTGAATCAGCAAGCCGTCTGCCTTCAAATCTCTAATCTAGCAATGCTGAGCGACACAATCCCCTGGGGGGGCAGTCAGCCCAGCATGTATCCAAATTTGTAAGTCTTCAAGTCTTTCAGGCCTGCAATGCTGAGCGACACAATCCCCTTGGGGGGCAGTCAGCCCAGCCTCCTTCCCATGTGCCTTCACTCAAAAGCTCCAATACCTGAAAATTAAACATACACAACAAGTAGACTGATTTTTTAAAAGAAGCAGCCAAAAAAAAAAATGTTAATTCCATTTTTAGTTTCCACTTCAGGGGGCATCCATTGCCACAAGACTTGCTCTATTAGAGAGAAGTTTGCATGAAAAACCGTCTTGCACCTGCAAAGAAAAGAAAAAACCATAGTCCCAAAACAAGGAGTCCTTATCTGTCCCTTATGTCTCAATGATTCCATACTCTGTTATTTTCAAGTGAGAGTGGGACATTTTGCAATGTAAAGCATGAGATGAATGTAGCCTATGGTCCTGCCATCATTTATACTAAACTTCTAGTCAATCAAGCTTGCAATTTAACATGAGTGTTCTGTGCTCATAAAATCAATAGACAATAGTGCAACTTTATGAGTCCTATCATTTTACAAGCATTCATGAGATTCCAACAACTTATCCAACTCTCTTCCTGCAAGGCATAGTAGCAAATCATCCATAGGAGGTAAGAAGAATATGCCGAAGGTCTAAATGTGTTGGTCTGTAATGAATTTAAGCCTTAAATGAGGAATGTGGAACTAGAGAGTCACTTCCCTAGCAAAAAACAATCCCTCAAACCTTTGTGACTTTCATACTTAGTACAGAACAGGTCTGAATCCACACAGTGGCTCCTTATGGCCAACAACTTTACTAGGACAAGATAGCTTCAAGAAACTCTTCAATTTTCTGCTTAAAATATTGATCAAGCATTCAAACCCTTAACACAGAGAGCATAAACAGTCCAAGCATTCATGAGATGCCAAAAAATAGAGTTCCTTCTAGGTTTGGTTTTGGTCATCGCAACCAATCACCTGAGACACCCCTAGGAGCAATTTCTTGCATCTGTCATAAGTCGTGATGGTGTTCTATAGAGAAACCATATTCAGAGCCTGCCATCAATAGAGTCCATGTGTTATGAAGTGATTAGTCCTTCAATCAAGCTATATATAGACTGGTCGAGTCATTCTAATATAGCAATGGTACGCCTCTAGGTTTGGGGAGAGAAGCCTTCCCTCAAGCCTGTAATACTCAAAGTTTTAGAAATAAATATATTACCAACATTATGCAGATTTTGTTACAATACTACATAGGTTAGACATCAAGACCTCACATCACCATGATTTTCATAGTGCTTTAAAGCAATGCTGGACTGATTATGACAACAAAAAATGCAAGAGGTATATCATGGTTTAATTGGAACATGAGAGAGTATGGAGACAAGTTACATTCTATTTTCATGAAAAGATGACAGTCAAGAGGGGCCCAACACCTATAGAGAACCTTGAAGCATGGTCAGGAAAAACGTACAGTTACACAATCTGAAAGTTACATAAACCACTCCTGTGTTCATGGGCAGTCACAACCACTTCAGCGATCAATACACAGAACGCCATTCTTATGTTGTTTGTGGCTTCCAAGCCTAAGACACATCCTTCCATGGGAAATCACAAATTTAGAGAAGATTCATATTGGCCATATGAATATGCATCAATGCATTTCAAGTCTCCCTCCGAGATCGAAGAGCTCAACAATGTGTGTCATGTTCCATGCTACCTGTACATCTATTGAATATGAGAGTAAATCCTTAATCATAATTGATAGTGAAGATTCATACCGTGGATCAACCCTCCTTTTCCTTCACTAAAACATGTATTTCCAAGACACACAAATGCAGATTACATAAACTTCACGAAGTGCCCAAAAGATAGGCCCCCAAAAACCATTACCTTGCCCTTCATCCTTTGTTTTTGTACACCAATCACATATTTTTTTTTCTCATTCTATCATCCACATGTGTAGCCATAGTCAAACATTTTCAAAGGCTTTGTTTATGGTGAGCAGTCACACAAAAAGAAACCCATACCAACCAACAATAATTAAGCACCATGGTGAGTGGTCCTTGAAACCTTTTTGTCAAAGGGCATTATTCATGCATATGCTCGAGGAGAGTGGAAACAAAGAGTGCACCCGTGCCATGGAGATCTTCATTCGTTTTTATGATTAGAGAACTTATGCATTGACTAAGTAAATAACAGAACCCATCAAAAACAATGTGCATAAGCCTATATTTCCGAAAACTTGAAGCTGGAGAGATCTAAATGTGATTTGAGCAGAACTAAACTTCAAAGTGAGCCTTACTGAGTTGAGATCATCGATACTTCCTTGATCCTGCCATAGAAGAATTAGTAGATCATCATGTAGTAAAGAAAATCTTTATCATTGATTTCCCCCCAGAGGCCTGTTAGCAGAAATAGAAAACCAGAAAAGGAAGAAAAGGTGGTTCAAGTGCCATCTCCAAATATGGTTCTTCGAGGTGTGACAAGAAGATGTTATGGTCATAATCCCCCCGTGGGTATTCAAACTCAACCCTAGAATCTCATTAATTACCACCTCATGCTAGAAACAGAGGTTTCATTTGTAAGGTTAGTGTCATATCAAAGCAAGTAAGCAAAATAAATGCATGTAGAACTACTGGTGTAAGGAGGGGACACATTCCATCATGGGAAGTCATATATCTTGATCACACCCTACCTAGTTGCCATGAGACATGATTGGCCCTTTATTTGAACATTATCCTTGGTGTTCCTAGCATGCAAAAAAAAAACTCAATTAATACGATGTCTTGCTATGTTCAAAGATATCCCAAGACACGATCTTCCTGTGACCCTTCTAAAGCTGCTGCCAAGCCAAAGGTCAGCTTAAAAGATCTACACCTCACAAGATAGTCAAGGAAGTTATCTCCACCAAATAGTACTCAAACCATTAAACTTTATCGGAAGTGCAAAGAATCGTGTTGCTTTATTGGAAAGAATTGTCATAATCTTCAATCAATCGTCCCAAGACCATTCATCAAAGCAGCGTATTGGCATATAGAAAGGAAAATTTGAAACTTCCATTAAAGAGTTGTATTACGATATGAACAAAAATACAAAATCCTCAAAAGTGCAGATGACAAAGATGCAGGGTTAGGCAACCAAATGGACTTCCAAAAACTGATGGAAAAGAACGTTTCACTTTTGTTTTGAAAAATGAGCCCATGGCGGTAGAGATCGAATTCGAGACGTATGTTGTTGACAGTCCGCAGATCATTGAAGCATAAATCCTTCACATTCAACCTATTCAAAGTCATAATTCTTTTCCAGCAGCAATCGCGAGCAGAGTTTAGTTTGAAGAAAGACATCTTTCCGGACAGATCTTAAGATAAAGAAGATTCCCAAAAAACCATGTAGATAAGCCATCAGAAAATAACCGCAATCCCAATGAGAACTATTCCTCAATTCTTTATCACAGAATCGACATTACCCAAAAAATATCCCTTCTGTCATGCAAGGGAACTTCATAGAATACTGCAAACCCTTTGATTTGGGGAGGCATAGAGGTGCTACATGTCAAAATTGAAGCATGGCACAATTACTGACGCAACCACCCGAAGTGCCATGGGTAGGAGAAATGGTGCGCAGCCCCGGCACAGTAGCAAAGAGTGTGAGACAAAGCCATACAACAAGTGAGAGCCCATGAGGGCATGACCCAACAGCAACAAGATGAGGGAGTAGATCTTTGACCTGGTCTTGGGCACGAGCAGAAGGAGGAGAAGTGCGAAGTAGGTAACTCTTACACCAAACAGGAGATACCACAACAGGTGATGCACGATCTTATAGTGAAGCACATAGACATGCTTAAGAGTAGGCAACCCGAGAGAAACAGATGAATAAGCCAGAATCAAGAGAAACCCATGCATAAGGCAAGAGTGATATATATTTCCTCTATAGAATGCCCAGAGTGATCATTACTGAGATAGCAACGATGATAAGAAAAAACGTCCAAATCGGATCTTGACAGAAACATACACCTTCTTACAGGCAGCCACGCGAAATGAAAAACCAACAAAAATCGATTCCACAGGTACTCGCGAGCTTCAAACTCATGGGGTATCTTGCAACCTAACCCCGATGGCCCCAACAATGGAAAAAGAGTAGCACTTCAGATCATCGGCCTCCATTGCTCATCACACGAGGAGCACAGAGCTGCAAAGCCCCAATCGACGAAGGTAGGGAACAGAAATGTCGCATGCCCTTACCACGAGTGCGGGGGGGGCAAAAGATCCTCAGCCCATGAAGTGCCTCCAGTCATATTCATTCCGAGAGGGAAGGTCCACGAGCAGAGAGTGAGAGAGAGAGCATGGTGAAGCTCGGTCCCTAACAGCGCTCAGGAAGGGGAGCTCGATGGAGCTCAACCCACAATGAGAGTGAGGGAGAAAGGAAGCACGCGGCGCTAGGAGTAGAGAGAAATTGGGAGGGAGGATTTACTCTCCTCTCGCCTTCGTTTGCACGGATCTGCCAACGAGTTTAAGGAAGAGAGAGAAGATTCCAATACCCCAGCTCATATGCGAACGGTGCAAACTGCCATGACTAGACTTAACTTCAAGCATTCAACGCACCTACCCAATCACTATCCAAAAAAAAAGGCAGCCCATGATCATCGAATATGCAGCCATAATCAATGAAGAATCTCACGCATGCATAAAGAAATTCATTTCTTGTGATTCGTGATCTTTTTTTTTTCTGTTTCTTTTCTATTTTTACTTTAAGAAGAATGGAAAGTGGGAGGGAGCCGACGAGGTCACTCACC
Source organism: Ceratopteris richardii (assembly GCA_020310875.1). Lineage (NCBI taxonomy): Eukaryota > Viridiplantae > Streptophyta > Polypodiopsida > Polypodiales > Pteridaceae > Ceratopteris > Ceratopteris richardii. The sequence continues at coordinate 24,150,030 of CM035424.1, read as the reverse complement.
CACCCACTTAACATTAAATGAACAAGACAGATGGAAAGTGATGCGAGATTCGATGTGTATGAGATAGAGAATGAGAGAGAGAGGTTAGAGGATGTTCATGTGCAAGAAACAGGAAAACAAACTAAAACTACTCAAAAAATTGAGAAATAAGGGGTACCCTTGACCAACCGAAGGCCACACGTATTCATCCTCCTCCACGTGTCAAGGTGCATCTCACGAAATATGGACCCGCAAACTTGGAAGAACCAACGGCTAAAGGCCGACGTCCCCGGCAACGGTGCCAAATTGTTGAGAAAAGGGGAGCAACAACCCTAACCGCCTCACATGGAAGTGAGAGGTTTCTCCAAGTTGGGGCAAAGAATGAGAGGAGAGGTTCACCCACGCTCATGGAGCAATGGCAACAATGGCCAACGTCACAAGGAGCAAGGGGAACATCCTCCCAACCATGCACACACACATGCAAATCCATACACCAAGATCATCGCCTTGCACACAAGGAAACAGGAGAGTAGCAAATGACACCTTCTTCCATTACCAAAATGGAGGCCAAGGCCATGGCCAAGGGACCTCTTCTTTACAAGAAATAGCCTCTATTTATAGGCTCAGCTCATTCTCCCATGTGCTCTTTTTGACTAGTCAAAAAGGAGCACATGCTCATATCTCTCTAGATCTTTTCAAATATTCCTTCCAACCACTCTCTTCAATACAAAAATATGCGTGGGAAATCTACGTGGGGAATATGGATGTGTGCAAAAAGAGGTTTTATTTGAAAAGGCTTCCATACCATAGACTAGAGGAATTATCAAAAAGGGGTTTTAGGAGAGTGTTCATATGGACATCTCCTAAATACAAAAAAGAGATATTTTTATGAGGGCTAGAGGGTGCCATTGCATGAGGAAATTGTGGGCAACCCTTATAACAACAGTGGCGCAGAAGCAAAAACGTAGAGGTTGTAGAGGTCTCAATTACAAAAGAGGGAAGATGTCAAGTGGTACGTCATCATCTACAACTTGGAATCAAGGTGGTTCATCAATAGGAGTAGGTGGAGCACATATAGGAACAGTAGTGATGCCGATCATCCCAACATTGTGGATATGACAACAACCTTCATAGAATTTAAACTTGATGGTACGAACTACACCTTGTGGAAGTTTTAAATCCCCTCTATCCTTGATTCATATGAGCTTTTGGAGACTGTTCTTGGGACTAATCATGAGCCCCTTGAAGCACCTAAACCAAATAATCCTACTTGAATGATTCTTCTTGATGCTGATCTTCTACATGCTTGGAAAGATAGAAACGCAAATGCACTATGTGCTCTAGTTACAAGTACTTTTGATAGTGTTCTGACTCCCATTCAACATACTTCCAAGGCATTTGAAGCATGGAACATAATGAGAAATCAATATGAAACTCATAATCAAACACGGATTCAAAACTTGGAGAATCAGCTAGTAGCAAAAAGGTTTGCTGATAGGGAGACTGCAGAGGTATTTATCACTCTCATAAAGAATCTACAAGATCAAATGGCAAGAGTAGGTGTTCAAAATTCAAGTGAGGAGCTAGCTTGATATTGTCATCGAATTTGTCCACTTACGTTTGATGGTTTGGTAACTACTCTTAGTACTCAAATCAGACCTAAACCACTAAATTTTGAAGAATTTAGTGCCTTACTCATGGAGGAGGAGCTGGGCTCAAGGCAAGGAGTGGTGGAAGCAAAGGAGATGCTACATTCACAACAAATGCGAAAGGAAGCAAAGCAAACTCTTCAAAAGATGGAGACAAAAAGAGTGTTTCCACTGCAAGAAGAAAGGACACAGAATCCATGACTGCCACATCAAGAAGACAAAAGAGAAGAGTGGCTCTTCAAAAGCTGGCAAGGGCAAGGAGTCTGCCAACACAACAGAATTAGAGCTTGAGTTATTTTTCAAGATAGAGGAGGTGTGCTCCTCGATTGACGATTCAGGAATGGATGACTCATGGGTTTTGGATAGTGGTGCATCTCGTCATGTGATGAGTAGAAAAGACCTTTACAATTCCTTATAGCCTCTAAAGGAACCCATCACAGTAAAGGTAGGCAATAATGCAAGATGTCCTATAGTGTGTGAAGGTACAATTTCTTTCATTAACTCTAATGGTGACATTAGGAAGCTTTCAAATGTGTTGTATGTTCCACAAATCAAATGAAATCTACTTTTAGTAGCTTCTATAATTGGTCAAGGTCGTCAAAGTGTCTTTTAGTAAGACAAAAGTTAAGATTATGGACAGTAACAACAACATTGCTGGGAGTGGCATAAGGAGGAACGACCTGTATGATTTGTCTACTCTTACAACCACTACAAGTGTGGGCACAAATAAGCTATGGCATGAGAAATTTGGCTAAATTGGATACCCTGTACTAAAGGAGATACATCACAAGGGTATGGTTGCACACCTACCATCGATTGAAAAAATGAAGGAACCATGTGAAGCTTGCATGATGGGCAAGCAACAAAGGAAGTTATTTCCACAAGAAAGCAAGAACAGGGCAAGCTATCCTCTAGAGTTGGTGCATGCTGATTTGTGTGGAAAAATGCCTACACAGGCTTTGGGTGGATCTTCCTACTTTATGTTACTTGTCAATGACTATAGAGAGAAGATGTGGGTGTACTTCCTTCATGATAAGGCTCAAGATTTTGGTAAGTTTAAAGAATGGCCTCAGCTTGTTGAAACTGAAACAGGGAAGAAGATGAAGAAATTCAACACAGATGGCGGTGGTGAGTTCACATCAACAAAGTTTGAAGATTTCTGCAAGAGTAAAGGAATCAAGCACCAAATCACAATGGCACAAATCCCTCAATAGAATGGTGTTGCAGAACATCGAAATTGGATCATTATGAAGATGGCAAGGTGCATGTTGAAGGGAAAGGGTTTGCCTAACCAATATTGGGTAGAGGCTATCAACACTTCTGTCTACATCTTGAATCAAAGCTACACCAAGGCACTTGATGGAAAGAATCACAAGAAGCCTAAACTGGTAAAAAGCATTTTGTTTCCCATTTCAAAGTATTTGGAAGTGAATGTTATGTAAATGTTCCGGATAGGGAGAGAAACAAGCTTCAACCAAAAAGCATCGAATGTATCTTCTTAGGGTATAGCAAAGATAAGAAGGCTTATAAGCTTTATGACCCAGAGGCTAAGAAGATCATGGCAAGTCATGATGTGGTGTTTAAGGAGGAGAAACCACATGCAGTGGAGAAGGAAAAGAGAGCTTCCACTTTATCATCAAGCATTGTGAGGTAATATGTTTGATTGCACCATTGTCAAAATACCATACTTTGGGTCCACTACAGGCACACAATGTTCATGAGAAGATGCATGATAATTGCAATGCGTGGTAAATACCCATTCTTCATTATGAAAAAGATTAGTAGGCTCAATTTTAGGAGCAGAGGCCTCTATAAAAAACATTCCAAGATCTTTCTTCTTTGCCTCTTTGGCAGCCAGTTTTGGGCAACTCCTAATGACATGATCATTTGCTTTATAGTAGTTGCAAAACTATTTCAACTTTTTTATTTTCCTATCATCTTTACCTTCCTTATTTGAGTATGTATCATTAGCTAATTTCTGCTTACTAGTAGAGGAGCTAGATTTACCTTCACCCTTTTGACTAACTAAGAAAACTTGATCTACAACATGCATAATTGCCCCTTTTTTGTCTGGAATCATCCTTTTCCAGCAAAATAGATATTAGACCATCAAAATTTAAGGCATTTGGATTGCATTTCATCATGAAAAAAAGAGATGAGAACCAAAGTGTCGGCCTCATCTTTTGGCATGCTAAAAAATATCACACAACACTCAATTCCAATTCCTCCAATGAACAAACCACTAGCAACATGGCCACAATCATTTCCACTCTCGTCCAACCTATTGTTCAATAATAAACCTCCATCAGTGGTATCTCTTTCCTTTGCATCATTCGAGGAATCATTCCATTCTCCCTCACCTTCCACACAACAGACACCCGTTTCCTCCACTAAGGTGTCCATTACCTTTTCTATCCAAAACCCCAACATTTTAATGCACCCTTGCCAACTTTTTTGGTATCCCCTATTCACTCTATTGGTGTATCCAAACCATCCACCCCCCTACTTCTTCTTCTCCAGAGATGTCTCCATTTTCCTCTCCCAACCACTCTCCTCTGAAATCTCATTCTCCACAGAGCCCCGGATGGTCTCGACATCATCACCCTAAGGGCTTTGGGGAGAACCTCCATAACAAGGGCTTGCACCCCTCTCGATGTGCTATGAAACACATTGACACTTTGGTCTCAATGAGCACTGTAACATTTCTTATTTTTCTTGCCTCAATTCTTACCTTTTCCACTTGCAAGAATAGATCCACCAAGCCATGAATACCACCCACCAAGACTACGATGATTACAGGAAGACAAACTTTTTATTGCAGGACTCAATTCAAGAGCACACAATTGAGCTCGCCAACAACAAAGAAGCCAATGATAGTCTAGTAGATTTGTACCATAGAGAGTTGAAATGGACTCAATACTTCAAAGGATTCTATGATCAGTTCAAGAAAGAGACCAAACATTAAAGCAAGATAGTAACTTGAAAGAGGCCAACAAATGGCATTTGCAAGCCAATATTGAATTAGTCCTCCAATCTACGGTTTTGCAGGCTACACTGAATGAAACAAAGTAGCAACTCTAGCAATCACAATAGGAACAGGCGTTCCTACATCAAGCTGCTTCTACCTTGCAAGAGACCAACACTTACTTATCCACCAAAGTCACTCACCTCACCATTGAAGCAACTAGCCTTAAGGCTGAAATCACTCGCCTTCAGACCCTTCTGTAAAAGATAGAAGTTGTTAAGGATGAAGCCATCCAATAGGTCCACACCAAATAGAAGAAGAGGAAAAATGTTATGAAACAGGATTTTTACTTGCAAGAAGAATTCAATTTTGAGTTGAATGAAGCCTAAAGCAAAGCAGTCATCTTTGCAGCACCCACTAGTAGCCAATAGTCCACTGAAAGAGTACACTTGGATGCTCATCAAGTCTAGAAACTACTAAAGAGGCTTGTTAAGAAGATTCAAGTAATCTTCCAAGAAGCCAAGGATTCTTTGAAGGACAAATTTCTCACTCATACTAATGAGGAGCTAGAGGAAGAAGAAGGAACCCTCCTATGTAAACCTTATATTTTGGGTTCGATCCCAACATGCATGCCAAGTGTTAGGTCATCGGAGTTTATTTTGTAAAAACATATTATCGTAAACTATTATAGTGAATAGTCTTGACCCAAAGGTAGGACTGTATACATGTAACTTTTTGATGAATTAATACAAGGATGTATGAGGGTAGCAAAATAGAGAGAGACATCCCGGGCTATGTGCCAGAGGAATCTTCTGCTAGTGGTGCTTTGGGCATGAAGCCTTCTTGCAATCTGTTGTTGACTTCATTATTCGATTTTCCATTTTGGGTTATGTATATATGAGCAATCTATGATTGTTTATTTGGTGACGAAGTCTATAGATGAAGGACCACCATTAGCATTGTATGTTTATTTTGGTAAAGTAGTGTATTGCAATATAGAAGTCTTCTATAGAAGATGATGCAAAGAAATGAAGGAGCAACACAATGATGGCAATGTATTGTACAATGGTTTTGAAGTATTTATATAGACTCTTGAAGTGTTCCAAGACTTCTAAATGTGGATTTTGAATTCAAATCAAGGTAGGATACTTTGTTGAATAGAATCAATTCACTTTCCTACAATCTAGGAAAAGTGAAGATCTAATCTGATCTACTTTTTGGTGATTTATTGATGGACTGATTGATTTCCAAGCTCAACCACCTCAAATTCTGGAATGTGAGCTCTCTTTTTCTCCATTTACATGTGTAAAACTCTAGGCTTTTATATTGGTAAATGATCCATAAAAAATCCTTATGAAAAGTACAAAAAATGAACACAAATAAAAATATCTTCAATGGGAAACTTTGACAGAATTCAAATGATGAATTTTTGATGTAGAGCTAATCCACCTCGAGCATAGTATAAGCTTAATGTTCCAACAAAAGCATAGTATAAGCTTAATGTTCCAGCAGTTAGTGTGTCGAAGGGAAGAATTAGAGTTTTTTGGAAGGGAGAAATATGAAGACTTAGGATATCATGAGTCATCCCACCCAAGAACCATGTGCGACCTGTATCCTTCATTAATCAGGAAATGTAAGGTTAACACAACCTACTCTCATACCAGTTGTTGGAGTTCAAAGATTACAGAAGCATGCAAGTAGCATGAAGAGGAAGAAGAAGAATAACAAAGATTACAGAAGCATGCAAGTAGCATGAAGAGGAAGAAGAAGAATTTTGGACCACAACACTAAGTGTATTACTAAGTTAATGTACAAGAGAAGTAGCCCATTAGCATCAAAGGCGTATATACAAGCCAAGAGAAAAAAAACCTCATAAAGAGGGAAAAAAGTGCCCTAGAGATCCTCAGTGTATTCACACATATCACTACTACAATATATCAACAAGCAATCCTATGTGAGGATTAATTCCATGTTTCTATTGATAGAAACATCATTGACGTATTATATTGATCTCAAAAGACAAACATATGTACCGCCCTTAATCTTATACCATCTACACAGTCACTTGGTTCCTAATTAATCTCACGTTCAACATACATTTTTCCAAATATTATCATGACATTACACATTGTTAAAATGAAATCACAAAACACCGTAGTTCACATGTTTCTCATGCCCCCACACCAATAACTACGAAAGCCCAAAAATGTATTTGCAACAACATTCCCAGTTTACGCTTAACAACCAATGAATTATTTCCTCCTTGACAATCTTTTATGAATTATTTCCTCCTCGACAATCTAAACAAGATCTCACAATCTTTTATGAATTTAACACTCTGATAACACTTTGAACATGACACAATTATCACCCTTGCAAATTATGTAATAATGAAGAAGAGCCATCACAATTTTCGTAATAATGAAGAAGAGCCATCATCATGATTAGAGTAACGTAGTACTAGAAGTAAAAGAATCCTATTTTGAATTGTGAACAAGGCACGGATTTAGGAGTGAATGATGGTTTGTGACTCATTTTCAAAAACTCCTCCTCATTTGGAGAGTTCTCTCAAGAAATTTTTGTGCCTTATTTTAATATGAGTTTCTGTGAGTTTTTTCCATGTTGACTGATTACTTTCGCATTTAAGATTACTTTAGCATTTAAGAAATGGAAAAGTGAGCTTTTTTTCATAGATTGTTTGAGTCTCTCCTCTCTTTTTCGTGTTAACAAGAGTTCTTTTTCAATAATATGGCTATCAAAAGCTTTACATATTTTCAATTACTTATCATATCAAAAGTTAATGTTAAAAATAAATTCTAGCATGTTTTTAGAATTTTTTTCATTCTGGTTGCACATACTGTGTAATTTAAGAGGGGTTTATGGTCTATTATATTCCTTAGATTAACGCTTTAATGTTTTGATGAAAATCTTTTGGTTAGGTTGTTGATCTTCTGGTTAGCTTATTTCTCAAGAGGTCAAATCCATCATAAAAAAGTTTGGTGCCATTGTTGCGGATGTGAAGTTTTTTTTTTTTTATGAGAAGCTTGAAAGTATTTCTATATTTTGGTAGTGATGTGTGTGAACACACTTAGCATTGCCGGGGCACTTTTTTCCTCTTTAGGAGGTTTTTTTTCTAGCTTGTGTATATGCCTAGAACCCTAACAGGTTACATATCTTTGTACATTCACTTGGTAATACATTCAATATTGTGTGTTGTGCTCCAAGATTTTTCTTCTTCCTTGTGATGTTCGCATGCTTCCGTAGACCTCAAACTCCAAGAATTGGTATGAGAGTAGGTCACCGCTTCATCTAGGGCATTGTTGACACTGCTCCGGTCATAGTCTCAAAAGCGCAAAAAAAATTGGTGATCATTCTTAGGGTGATTAGGAGTTTAAAACATCTTCGCTTTGTGGTATCAAAATTTGGATCTAAGCTCATTTTCTCCTTCGAATGCACTATCACAATGCAGGTATTTTTTTCCTTTTGTGCCAAACATATATATATGTTTGGTTTTGCCAGTACAAGTAGCTCAAAGTCTTCTATAGGCTTAGTGGAGCTTGATAGGGTAGTTCTGTTCAACATTTTGAGATGCAATCATTTTTTTGCATCAGGGTATTTTAGCAAGTGGCCATGGATGAAAGTAATGATATATTTCGTATGCTAGCTGATCAGGACAAGTTAGATGGTACCAATTACCCATTGGGGCATATATGATGCATCATTTATTGGTCACAAAGGGATAGTGGAATATTGTGCATGAAAGAACTTCGAGTTCAAACAGAGTCGGTATTCTCGACATTTCTCAAAGCAACACCGTAAATGATACAGGTGTGTAACCATCTTACCGAATAAAGAGAAATCATCTAGATATACTTGCATAAAAGAAGTAAGATAGGGTGAGAAGATTTCCTGCATACATCGCTGAAAGGTACTAGGAGCATTTCTTAATCCAAACCACATCACTCTGCAAGCAAAAACACCCCAATTCGTAATAAATGTTGTTTTTGGTATATCTTGCTCAGCCATTCAAACCTGGTTATAACCACTGTAACCATCAAGAAATGAATACATTTCATGCCCAGCCACTCTATCCAGCATTGTGTCAAGAAATGGAAGAGGAAATGGATCAGGTACGGTGGCTGCATTCAATTTCTGATAATCGACACATATTCGGAGCTGCTTGTTTTTCTTTGGTACAATCACGATCGGGGAGATCCACTCAGCATGCTCAATAGGTACAATGAATCCTACCTTTAATAGGCGATCAAGTTTTGCTTTGACCTGTGCTGCATAGTTAGGGTTCATACGGTAGCTGGGTTGTTTAATCGGCTTTGCTTCAGGTTTGAGTACGACTCGATGCTGATAGATTCGAGCATCTAGACCTTTCATATCACGATAGTCCCATGCAAAAACATCAGAGAATTCACGAATAAGCTGTATCAAATCTGCTTGAAATACTTCAGACAATCCTTCCTTTATCTTGACAGGTCGTGGGTTTACTTCATCTCCCAAATTATAGGTGATTAACTGATCTTCGGGAACATAGAATTGACGAGGTTTGCCTGGATTTTCAGCTGATTGTAAAAGATGTTGTAGAACGGTCTCATTCATAGCAGCAATATTTTTTGTCTCCACTTCTTCGGTTATAGGAACCACTGTACAGGCTGCCGGACTCCAGTTATCTACAATAGATTACAGATCTACAGTGCCTAAGGAAATCAGATCAATGTTATTCTTTAAAAATTCTTCTTCTTCATCATCGGATAAACCATCTAACATGTGGACCGGTTCTGCTACACATGGTCTAGCATGTAATTCACAAGGCTGAATGGAATCAAGTTTAACAACATATTTATGATGATTATCCTTAAATGTTAGTTCTTGTGCTGACCAATCCTGTATAACCTTAGCTTGTTTCAACAAAGGACGTCTGAAAAGGGGGTTATAATCAAGACTACACTCCGGTAGTTCTAAGACTACAAAAGTCATCTTAAACGTTGTTCCCTGCAAAGTTATCGGAACATTTCTCACAAGTCCTACAGGGTGAACTCTGGATTGATCGACCATTCTTACGAAAAATTGAACAGGCTCAATTTTTGTCCATCCCAACTTCTTACAAAGTGCTACAGTAGCTATGTTTACACCAGACCCACCATCAATTAGTACTTGAGTAATTTTGTGATTTTTGTACCATACCGTAATCAAGGGGACCGAATGATCCACCATAGAATCAGCTTTCGGTTGTACCGTTGCTGTCGCTGGAATGTAGGAAGATCCAAGACTGAGCTGTTGTTGGATTTGCTGCCGAAATCCCGGTACTAGTGCAAGTAACTATCCAAGAGGGAGAGTAATGGACGCCTTAGATAAAATTTCCCATGCCTGATTTGTTTGAATTGTACTTTTCATCGATTCTAAAGATGATGCGCCTGTTACAGGGGTAGAATCTTGTTCCTGTGATCCTTCCTTTGGCAGCAGAAATTGGGTTACTGGAATAGGATTTGGAAACACTCTAGGCTCTTTGGTGGTCCATTGACTAGCTTTATCATACATTTTGTGTTGTTCATGGATGCCAGGTTCAAACACTTCTGCTAGTGGTTGTAACTGCTTACCAGATCTTGTTTGAATCACTGCGGCCTGAGTTTCTATTGGTGAAATATATACCATATTGGTCATAGGGTTCTGATGCTCTTTCTTCCTTTGATCATATTCAGCTGCATCTTTACAGAATCTGTGTATGTGGCCTAACTCACCACAAAAATGACAGCGAGGGGGTGGCAAAGAATTACCTTCCTGTGATGTTCCTGTCTCACAGTGATTTGTATTGTAATTTGTATTTCGCTGTCCTCGATAATTTCTATATCCTTGCTGCTGATTATTTCTCATCTGTGGGGGTACATAATGAGTGGTCGACTACCCAGGTTCTTGTATAATAGCATTTATGGTTGCTAGTCCCTGCACTTTGGCGTTATAAGCACAGTTTTCGGTGGAACGTCTGGTTGTATTGCAGATAGCGCAATACATCTGATTAAGGGCACATGTGACACTGGTATGCCCTGGATTCTTGCACTTAGTGCAATACATTTATCTAACCGGATACTCTGCAATACTTTTACTGGCTTTTAACCACTCCAAATCTTCGGTAAAGCCTCCAACCTTATGCTCGAGCTGCAAAGCCATTGCAATAATCGCATCTAATGTCATAGCTCCCACACAACGGATGATCATAATCTTGTTTGAGCTATGGAGTTAACCCATTAATAAACCATTGAGTGATGACATCATCCGGTAAATTAGCATGTGCCGAAGGTAGTTGTCTCAAATGAGTTCTGAATAGGGTGGCATATTCCTGCACTGTTTGATTCAACTTCTATCTATTGTTCTGCAGGTAATCAAAAACTTTGGCAGGATTCTTCTTTAGCCGGAATCTCTGCAAAAACGCATCCCTTACCGCTTCGTAGGTGCCGAAATGGTTGATATCATATTCTGTAAGCCACCTGGCAGCTTCATTAACTAGTGTTGACTGGAATACTATGGCCTTGTATGCCGGATCGGGTGGATGATTAAGTGCTGCATAACTAATTTCAAAGGTACGTACATGAGCATCAGGATCATCACCTGGAAATCCACCGAATTTTGTGTAGGTGACTCCTGTTGGAACCGGACAAGGTGGAAGTAGCTGTTGTTGCTGTTGTTGTTGTTGTTGTTGTTGTTGTTGTTGTTGTTGTTGTTGTTGCTGTTGCCCACTCATGTTGGCATTGTTACTATTTCCTGAGTTTTGAGGACGTGCTTCTGGTTCTTCAAAATCTGTATGATTAGACTGCTCTCCTTCCGGTTCGAAAATAGCGCTTAACCTCTTACAAATTTCTAATTCGAATAGCTTATCCTCTTCTGCGGTATCAAACATAGGCAAACTTGCTCTGAACAGTGGTGTCTGGAATGAAGATTCACCGGGAAGTATAACACTGTCACCGGAAAATCATAAATTTTCTACAACCAGGACCGAACTACCATCGGAATTAGTGGAACTTTCTCCAATCCAGGGTATTCTTTCACCTTCAATGACCTCTCTGGATAACACACCTCTATCCGTAGAGAGATTTGAATCTTGACCAGACAGTGTCAGATCAACTACATACTGCGTTCCTGTGGACTCCGAAGTTACTGTCTCTTCTGCAGATTGCACCGAGATTTCACCGGAAGTTACCGGAATTGCAGTATGTTCCACCGGAAAGCTACCGGAATCACTACTAATATGCTTCGCTTCTTCGACGACCAGACCTAACCGATCTGCGCTTCTTCCTCCTAGGGGTATCCTTCGCAAATTTGGTACCACCCAAGGCTGTCTGTACTTTGGATACGACTCGTCGGACCGAGTAACCGGCATATAGCACCTTTGCTACACTTGCGTACTACTTTATCTTACTGTCGATTCACAATCTATGGTTACCTTTGATTCACAATCTATGGTTCCCACAATCACTGTGCAACACTCTGTTGCCACTTTCCGATAATCACTTTGCCACAATCTATTGCCACTTTCCCACAGATGGCGCCAGTGTTAAACACGCTTTTGCCGTCAGAAGCGCATTTAAGCTCTTTCCGGGTTCTTGGGAGTGGAAGGGGTCCGAATAATCAGAGGCCCTATACTTGATTTTGCCAAATCAACTCACTCACATGACCTTTCGTTCAAAACAACTCTGTTAATCCAAACTTTCTAACAAAAAACTCTGGCTCATTCCTTTACGGAATTACTATTCGTATTCCAATCAATACATCTCAATACACAACCCAAGGATAAACATTACCGTAACACAGACTTACAGTAAACAACTTACAAAACAGTGATTCAATACTTCACTTAATGTAACATTACTGTAACCCAATCTTTACCGTATAGGTGCAACAAGCAAACAAAGACAGAAAAGACATAGTATGACTCAGAGTTTTCCAAAAACAACACAACGTAACTCCACAGACGTATCGCCCAGACAGACAATCTGGCAATCTTCTGGTCGTCACCGAAAGTGTCTTTTCATTGCTTTATAAATGGTTACATCTCTTTGCAGTGACTTCTCATTTCGTGCGGAATATGAAAAGGAAAAGGACTTTACAATTGCCAATCCGGCGGCTTACACAATCAATGGTTGTTGTGATGGTCCCCATACATCCGTGTGTATCAAGTGGAGGACATTCCTTGCCACAGTTGCTCTTCTTGAATGATTGTCGAGTTTGCTTTCCTAGTTGGCATGCTTCACAAAAATCATGCAGTCCAGCATCATTGAATCTTGGAAGACCTCTTAACACTTCATGATTGCTCATGTCCTTGAGCTTGGGAATGTTGATATGTCCAAACCTTTTGTGCAACAAATGGATTTCTGCAATCCTCTTGTTTTCAAACTGAATGCACATCACCTTTCCATGTGGTTGTTGAATGTCCAAAGTGAACATCCTACCTTCTCTCCTTCCTTGAGCAATGACCTTGAATCCTTCTTTTGGATTCTTTATAAAGTAGCCTTTTTCATGGAAGATAGCATGATATCCTTTCTCTACCATTTATCCTACTGAAATCAAATTCTTTACAATAGTAGGAACTTGAAGAACATCAGTCAATCAGCCATTGAAAACTTCCAAGTTTTAATTTTACCTGAAATATGTTGTGGGGCTCTTTCTTGACTTTATGAAGCTCCCCCTTGATTTGTAGCTTGTCCTTTGGTTTACTTTAGTTTTGATGCTTGCCTCTTCAAGTTCCAATGCTCTATTGTTGAGCTCTGATACCAACTGTTGGAGAATTCCTCTCCTATGTGCAACAGAAAGTGTAGAAGACCTTCTCAGGATCAAGACTTTTTCCTATAGCTGAAACTTAGAATGAAAACTAGTATCAATTCTCTTTGCCTCAAAATATGCTGCCTACCACTCAGTTAGGCCGAAAACTAGACCTCACTAAAAACCAAATAACTCACACATCATGACGAATTTCATAAAACTGTTTTAAACAAATGAAGTACACATGAAAGCTTTCCAAAGAATATTTAAACTCTAAAAATGGATACATACATTGAGAGATATGACTCTCGCAATCAGGCTACCCAAAAATTGGTGAGTGGTTAGACATACTCTATGAGACTGAAGAAAACAAAATGACTAAAACCAAATGAACTACCTACAAGGGGACTTTAGTGCCTTCTTCCTCTGTTCTTGAGTGTCTTCCCTTGCCTCTTTTATAGCCAAGTGACCACGAGCTCTCATGATGAGATTAAGAGCTCTTCTCCATAACTCCTCCACTACTTTCAGTAGCCACTCTTCTCTTCCAGTTCAGTTTGTGGGTTTAATTCTTTTTTGATTGATTCTCTTTTAGCCTCCCATACTTGCTGAAGTAAATGATTCTAATTTTCATTTTTGTATTTTCCTTCTATTTGAAGAAAAATTCTTTTTAGAAAATATATATGACCTTGCTTCTTTATTTTTTAACAACATATGTCAAGTTGATCTCTCCAGTAGAGAACCTCTTCCTGACATAATGATAATGCACCTCAATGTGCTTAGTGCAAGCATGGAACACAGGGTTCCTCGCAACTGCGAATGCACTCTGACTGTTTGAGCCATCAGGATTTTGAGCCACACACACTCAACAATTGCTAAGAAAGTTTCCCTATACTCAGCATGACAATTGGAAGTGGCCATAGTAGGCTGCTTCTTGCTCAACCAAGATATGCATGAGCTACCAAGCATGAAGCAAAAACTACTGGTGGACACATAAGTGTCATAGCAACCAGCCTAATCAAAATCAAAAAGAGCTTTTTACAAGTGGTTGATCATATGAAGCCTTGCATAATCAATCATGTGTGAGCTAATTAACCAAGTATGTGGGCTTGGTTTTAATTGCACCAACAGCTTGCCCTCAAGTCGAACATGCTTGGTCTTCATTCCTCCTTGATTTCCTACAACCAATCATCAATTTGAAAGCAAGAACAAGGAAAAGAATGGTCAACGGAATAAGAGGAGAAGTAAATCAAGGAAGAGGTGTATGGAATGCCATTATTGTCATAAGAAAGGACACATGAAGAAAGATTGTTATGCATTAAAAAATGCTACATGTAAAGGACATAATGTTGATGGGCATGTTAAACAGTTACTTGCACCATCTACTTCGACTATGAAGATTTAAGAAATTAATGCTATTTCTGATGATGTTGATGTGTTGACACTTGATAGTACTGTGCCAAATGAGGCTCTTATGGCTGAGTCTCTTTCCCACATGTGGCTGCTAGATTCTGGTAATTCTTTCCATGTGACACCACATAGAGAATGGTTCTCTAATTATGTAGCAAAGTCTCTTGGTACCATGAGACTTCATGACTCTTAGGAGTGTGACATTGTGGGGATTGGAGATGTGATTGTGTAGTTCATTGATGGTCACATGTCAGTTGGTCAACTTGATTACCTTAGTTACAAGGTGGTCTTCTATGCTCAGTCCTTTCGTATATCAAAGGGCGATATGGTTATTGCAAAAGGAAGCAAAGTTTAAGAACACTTGTTAGCTGCTACTGAACAACTTATGGCTTGTATTTGGCATGGTCATTTGGGATATATATCTCATAGTGGAATGGAAAATTTTTCTCGTTCTGGATACTCACCCATGTTATCTTTCTCTGATTTTTCATTGTGTGAGCATTTTTAATATGGAAAACAAACCAAAAATGTGCATAGAACGCACGTTGACTCTTCAATTTAGCCTTTAGATCTTGTTCATACAGATGTATGTGGTCCTATGCCACTAGGTCCTTAGATGGTTCTCTTTACTTTGTCACTTTCATAGATGATGCTACTAGAAAAGTTTGGGTATATCCTATCAAATCAAAGGATGAGGTATTCCCTACTTTCAGAAAATGGCTTGCTTTAGTTGAGACTGAAAAAGGAACTAAGCTTAAGGCTTTACGTTCAGATAATGGGGGTGAGTCTACCTCACATGAATTCAGCCTTTTTTTCAGACTAGAGGGATTCATAGAGAGTTTATAGCTCCTTATACCCTAGTACAGAATGGTGTAGCAGAAAAGATGAATAGAACTATTCAAGATAGAGTAGTTTCTATGTTACATCATGCAAACCTCTCACAAGGCTTCTGGACAGAAGCAATATTACTACAATTCATGTGATTAACCTTTCACCTAGAACTTCCAAAGGTTTGAAAGTGTCACAAGAGTTATGGACAGGGAAGCCACCATATTATGATCATCTTTGAGTTTTTGGGTGTGAATCATATGTTCATATACCCAAAAATTGTAGAAAAAAGTTGGACCATAAGTCAAAGATGTTGCGAACATTTGTTTTATGTAGGGTACAAGTTTCAAATTATGTAAATACCTTTGGGAAGTCTTCAAATACTTCAAGAAGGCTCATATTATTCATAAAATGTAGCAAAAATACCACGTGAGTTCTAGAACATGGTGAGTCAAATTAGTGAGTCACAAGGGAGCTTCAGTGGTGTCCTAGTGGAAGGTCAATGTGGCTAGTTCTCAAAGTCCATCAATACTTTGCTTATTTGAGCACTTGAGTCATGTAATACCTCCATCCAAGTGTCTACCACGAATTTAGATGTATTAGGAAGGTTTTAGATTAGTTTCCCATGCTATAAAAAGAGGAGAAAAGTCGTGATCTTGTGGGATGTCCAAGAGAGTCATATGTGTATCTCTACACTGCTGTAGTTTTGTATGCAGAGATTGCAGAGATTGTATCTCCCTCATTATATATCCAAATTACATGTTTGATAGCTCCTTGAAAAGCTCTTACTGTCTACTTTGTTCCTGTAAATTTTCATAATCATTGGAGTTATGAGCTGAGAGCAATACTCTCTGCAAGTAGTGTGTGTTCTCTGTTTTTTATCCCTGCTGAAGGTCTCCATTAAACCTCAAACGTGCAGAGGTCATATCTCCTTGTGTATGTATCCAAATCATGTGTTCTTTGGCTTGTTAGAAAGATCTTTCAGTCTAATTGTATTCTGGAAAGTTTCAAAGTCATTGGACTTGTGAGTTAAGAGCAGTAGTCTCTGCAAGTGATGTGTGTCCTCAAGTTCATCTCTGTTTCAAGGTCTCCATTAAAGCTGCATATTGCAGAGGTCATAGCTCATTGTGTATTTATCCATTTGAGGTGTTCTATATCTTGTTGGAAAGCTCTTAGAGTCTAGTTTATATGTGTGAAACAGTTTTGGAAAATTCCAAGTGAGTAAAGAGCAATTTGCTCTGCAAGAAAATTGGTCTGTGCATACAAGTTTGTGAAAAAAGTCAACTAGGTCCTGTTGGGTTTCACCTACTTCTAGCTGTACTTTGGAGATCAATAAACTCCAACATTGGTATCAGAGCAAGTACTTGGAGGCTTGGATAAGGTTATCATACCTTGATGAAGAATTTGAAGCTATCAAAGAAGCAGTTCATCATCAACACTACACAAAGGTAGAAGAAGATTGCAAGGAGGCATCTCAAGCAACATCCAAGCAAAGAAAGGTGCACATACCTCATTTACAAGGTAAATATTATATTTCTTCTCATCACACACATTGGAAAGGAGGCTTAAAGGAGGAAGCTTAGCATTTGTATTATGGGAGACCAACATGCACAAATAGAGAAGCTTGATAAGACCAATTATCAGGCATGGAAGTTTAGAATCACAGCATACTTGCAAGGTAGAGGCTTGTATGGTTTGATTGACGGCACAGATATCAAACCCACATTACCAGAGGACCCAAATCAGCAACAATTGAGGGAGTTTAGACTTTGGAATGAGAGAGACAAAAGGGTTATATTCATTTTATCACAAAATATTCAAGATTCAATGGTAGGACACATACAAGATCTAGACACAAGTAGAGATGTTTGGCTTGCATTGGAAAGGTTGTATGCTACAGGTACAAGAGCAAGGAAGATTCAACTCAAAAATGAGTTGAATAACATAAAGAAAGATACAAGGACATCAGTCAATGATTACATATTGAAAGTTAAAGAGATTGCAGATCAACTAGGATCAATTCAAGCTCATGTGGAGGACGACGACTTGGTTGCACATACTCTCAACGGACTCAAAGATGATGAGAGATGGAAACCCTTCATTACTTCAGTTTATGTCAGAGGAGAATTACCAGATTTTGATCAACTTATTGCCCTCATGGTCACGGAGGAGATGAATCTAAATGGTTCTACTTCAAATCAAAAAGGATCTCAAGGACAAGCTCTTTATGTAGGATCATCAAGAGGTGGAAACAGAGGTGGAGGAGGTTCAAATAGAGGTCGAGGAAGAAGGAGCGATGATCAAAGGACTTCAAGAGGAAGAGGAAGATCAAGCGCTAGAGGTACGAGAGGCTACTACAACTACAACCAAAGACAAAGGAGTGAAGATAATAAGAACAATTTCTATATATGTGGAAGGTATGGACACTATGCCAAAGATTGTTATCAAAATGAAAATAATCAAGGTGGTAATCGAAGAGGAGGCTATTCAAGAAGAGGTAAACAACAAGGAAATTATGCAGTTGAAGGTAAAAGTGATGATTATGATTCTCTTCTTATGATGAATGTAGAAACTAAGATGAATTGCAATAGCGATGTATGGTATGTAGATAGTGGTTGTTCTAATCACATGTCTCATGATGCTTCATGGTTTTCTAATATGCATAATCCGTCATGTAAAGGTCATGTTGAAACAGGAGATGATACAACACATAAGATTATGCAGGTTGGAGATGTTGTTATGCAGGATAAGAGCAAGACAAATTGCTTGAAGGATGTACTTTATGTGCCAACGAGCACTAAGAATTTGATGTCGGTTGGTCAAATGGTAGAAAAAGGTCTACAAGTGAGATTTAATCATGCAGGTTGCTTCATTGAGGATCCAAAGCAAAGGAGGTTAATTGCTAGAGGTAAAAAACAAGGTAGATTGTTTACATTCAAGGTAAACCCAAATCATACAAACTATTTCTCTTATGGTATGCATCGAATAGCAGAGCTTGATCTATGGCACAAAAGGATTGGACACATGAATGTACACAGGTTAAAGGAGCTATCAAAGAAGAGGATTGTTGAAGGATTACCTGATCTTACTAAGCAACATATGGTGCATCTTTGTGAAGCATGTCAAATGGGTAAGCAGAGTAGACAACCTTTCAAGCATTCAAGCTATGTAAGTGATGGTTTGCTAGATCTCATACACACAGATGTGTGGGGACCTACTAAAGAGGCATCCTTGGTTGGTAATAAGTACTAGGTATCATTCATTGATGATCATAGTAGAATGACATTTGTGTATTTCATTAAACATAAGAGTGAGGTTTTTGATTGTTTCAAGAAGTTCAAATCATATGTCGAAAAGCAAACAGGAAGGTATGTTAAGAAGCTAAGATCTGATGGAGGGGGAGAGTATTTCTCTCAAGCTTTTACTGATTTTTTGCATGATGAAGGTATCAAAAGAGAAGTTACATGCAGGTATACTCCACAACAAAATGGAGTCGTAGAAAGAAGAAACAGAATCATAGCAGAAGCATCTAGAAGCATGCTTAATGATATGTGTTTGCCTAATTATTTTTGGGCTGAAGCTGTTAGCACAAGTGTTTACATTATGAATAGAGTTCCGACTGCTGGAGTTCATCATTTGACACCATATGAGGTATGGCATGGAAGGAAACCAAGTGTAAGTCATTTGAAAGTATTTGGTTGTGTATGTTATGTACATGTACCTAGTGAGGTGAGATCTAAACTTGATGCAAAATCAGAAAAATGTATATTTATTGGTTATGCAGATACTCAAAGAGGATATAGATGCTATAATCCTCATAACAATAAGGTTGTTGTGTCAAGAGATGTAAACTTTGATGAATTACTTTCATGGTATGCAGATAAGAATTGTTTGCAGGTCATGGATGAAAATGAAGAAGGTGTGGTTGAAGGAGATGAATGCATAGTTCAGCCATCAGGAAGTTTAAATGATGAAAGGAGTGGTTTAGATGAAGAAAGAGGATCACCTTTCAATGGAAGATTAAGGCAAGAGTCACCTCCAAGTGTTAAAAGTAAAGGTAAACTCAAACTTGTTGAAGTTAATGATGAAGGAGAGGAAATTAGTGATGTATGTGAGTATGGAGAATCATCAAAGGTTCCTAATAAGAAAGGAAGAGCATCTACATTGGAGGTAAGAAGAACTTCAAGAGTAAGTAAGCAACCTCAAAGGTATACTTATGAATCTTTCATGAATACTCATTATGCTTTTATGACAAAAGTTGAGCAGGAAAATGAACCCACATGTTATGATGAGGCCAAAGGAGATGAAAAGTGGGAGAAAGCAATGAGAGAAGAAATGGAAGCACTACAGGATAACAAGACTTGGAATTTAGTTCCAAGTACACCAAAGCAAAAGGTAATTGGTTGCAAGTGGGTTTTTAAGATTAAAAGAAATAGTGATGGTAGTGTTTCTAGATATAAGGCTAGACTTGTAGCAAAAGGATATAATCAAACTCAAGGTGTGGACTATGAGGAAACATTTAGTCCAGTAGCAAATATGGCAACGGTGAGAACTTTGTTGGCTTTAGCTGCAAGTAAAAGGTGGAATATATATCAACTCGATATAAAGAATGCCTTTCTTAATGGTGAGTTAAATGAAGAAGTGTATATGTCACAACCAGATGGTTATGTGGATGCAAAATGTCCTAATCATGTATGCAGGTTAAAGAAGGCATTGTATGGTCTTAAGCAGGCACCAAGGGCATGGAATGCAAGGTTGGTAAAGTATCTTATGCTGCAAGGACACACAGCGAGTTATGCTGATCCTTCACTTTATGTAAAACATGTAGATGGCATGTGTGTCTATGTATGCATTTATGTGGATGACTTGTTGATTACAGGGAATGATGCAAAAGCAATTGATGAGATAAAAGGTAATTTGGGAAAGGAATTTAAAATTTCAGATCTTGGTTTGCTTAGACACTTTCTTGGGATTGAAATTGTGTATAGCGATGAAGGTATGTGGTTGATACAAAGAAAGTATATATATGATATGCTGAAAAGGTTTGGTATGCAGGAATGTAAATTTGTTTCTACTCCAATGGAATGTAATGTAAAGCTGAGTGCAAAGGAAGGTGATGAGTTGCATGATATGAATGTATATAGATCCATGGTAGGATCTTTGATTTATGCAACAAAAACTAGACCTGATATATGTTATGCAGTGGGAGTATTGTCACAGTTTATGCATGAACCTAGAGTACATCATATGCATGCAGCGAAAAGAGTGCTTAGGTATTTGAAAGGTACCATGAACGAAGGATTATTTTATAGTCATGATGCTGATCTAACTCTTAAAGTCTTTAGTGATGCAGATTGGGTTGGAAGCAAAGATGACAGAAGATCCACAAGTGGACATGTGGTAATAGCAGGAAACAAGACATTAACATGGAGTTCAAAGAAACAGCCTACAGTTGCTTTATCTTCTACAGAGGCTGAGTATAGAGGTTTAGCATTGGCTACTACTGAGGTTATGTGGTTTAAAAAGTTGTTTCATGACTTGAATGTGCAGGTTGATGTACCACTGATATATGGGGATAACTTGAGCAGCATTCATATGACCTCAAATCCTATTTTTCATGCTAGAACAAAGCATATAGAGGTTCACTATCATTATGTTCGAGAGAAGGCCATGAACAATGAAGTGCAGGTTTCTTTTGTTGGAACAAAGGATCAAGTTGCAGATATCTTCACCAAATCCTTGGATGGACCAAAGCTTCAAAGATTCAACTATATTCTTGGCATGAAGGAAATACCCTTTGAAACTTGAGGGGGAGAATGTTGCGAACATTTGTTTTATGTAGGGTACAAGTTTCAAATTATGTAAATACCTTTGGGAAGTCTTCAAATACTTCAAGAAGGCTCATATTATTCATAAAATGTAGCAAAAATACCACGTGAGTTCTAGAACATGGTGAGTCAAATTAGTGAGTCACAACGGAGCTTCAGTGGTGTCCTAGTGGAAGGTCGATGTGGCTAGTTCTCAAAGTCCATCAATACTTTGCTTATTTGAGCACTTGAGTCATGTAATACCTCCATCCAAGTGTCTACCACGAATTTAGATGTATTAGGAAGGTTTTAGATTAGTTTCCCATGCTATAAAAACAGGAGAAAAGTCGTGATCTTGTGGGATGTCCAAGAGAGTCATATGTGTATCTCTACACTGCTGTAGTTTTGTATGCAGCGATTGCAGAGCTTGTATCTCCCTCATTATATATCCAAATTACATGTTTGATAGCGCATTGGAAAGATCTTACTGTCTACTTTCTTCCTGTAAATTTTCATAATCATTGGATTTGTGAGCTGAGAGCAATACTCTCTGCAAGTAGTGTGTTTTATCCCTGCTGAAGGTCTCCATTAAACCTCAAACTTGCAGAGGTCATATCTCCTTGTGTATGTATCCAAATCATGTGTTCTTTGGCTTATTAGAAAGATCTTTAAGTCTACTTGTATTTTGGAAAGTTTGAAAGTCATTGGAGTTGTGAGTTAAGAGCAGTAGTCTCTGCAAGTGATGTGTGTCCTCAGGTTCATCTCTGTTTCAAGGTCTCCATTAAAGCTGCATATTGCAGAGGTCATAGCTCATTGTGTATTTATCCATTTGAGGTGTTCTATATCTTGTTGGAAAGCTCTTAGAGTCTAGTTTATGTGTGTGAAATAGTTTTGGAAAAATCCAAGTGACTAAAGAGCAATTTTCTCTGCAAGAAAATTGGTCTGTGCATACAAGTTTGTGAAAAAAGTCAACTAGGTCCTGTTGGGTTTCACCTACTTCTAGCTGTACTTTGGAGATCAATAAACTCCAACAAAAGAAACACATTTTTCTTGGATATGGTCGAGAAAGACAATTTGGATATCACTTATGGGATCCTGAAACATAGTCAGTGATCAGAAGTAGTGATGTCATTTTCAATGAGTCTAAGATGCATAAACACCCCATTAAGGAGGTTAAAGTGAGAAGAGTGGTGTTTGAGGATACTAGTCCTCCAGTTAGAATGCATAAAAATGCTACACATAGGGATGTTCAAGAGAATATCGGATCATATTAGTCTGCACATGTTCCTGTTCAGCAACCATTGAGATGCTCTACACGTGTCTCACATCCAACCAATAGATATGTTCTAGGTTTAGATTTTGTTATGCTAATAGATGTTGGTGAGCCTTCTTGCTACAAAGAGGCTATGCAGATAGAGGATCATGTCAAGTGGGAGCGTGCCATGAAGAGTGAGTTGGATTCTATTCACAAGAATGGTACTTGGAGTACCTTTGCCAAAGGGCAAGAAATATTTACAGTGTAAATGGGTATATAAGCTCAAATTCACATCACATAGTGCTTCTCCAAAGTGTCAAGCAAAACTTGTTGCAAAGGGTTTTAAGCAACAACATGGTGATGATTTCGAGGAAATCTTCTCTCTAGTGGTCAAGACGACTACCCTACAAATGTTGCTTGGATTCATTGCAATGAGGACTTAGAGCTAGTACAAATGGATGTGAAAACTACTTTCTTGCATGGAGATCTTACAGATGAGATCTATATGGAACAACTAGAGGGTTATGTAGTTCCTAGCAAGGAAAGTCTAGTTTGTAAGCTCAAGAAGAGCTTGTATGGACTTAAACAGTCCCCTAGACAATGGTATCAAAAGTTTGATGCTTTTATGAATTCTCAAGGTTATTCCCAAAGCGATGAGGATCATTGTCTCTACACAAAGAGATGCTCAGATGGCAGCTTGATATGCTTGATACTTTATGTCAGTAATATGTTGATTTTTGGGAAGTCCTCTTATAATTTGTCAATTCTCAAAAAGAAGTTGAGTTAATATTTTTTTATGAAGGATTTGGGGAATGCCAAACATATTTTTGACATGCACATTACCTATGATAGGAGTAAAAGATGCATATAATTATCTCAAAGTGAGTACATATCCAAATTACTCCACGGGTTCAATATGCAGGGTGGAAAGGCATTGAGTACACCTTTACCCACATATGTGAAATTTAGAAAGCATGATTGCCCCAAATCAGATGAGGAAAAGGAATTCATGACCAAAATTCCCTATCAGTCTACTATTGGTAGTCTCATGTATGCTATGGTAGCTATGAGGCCAGACATTGCATTTGCACTGGGAGTTGTGAGTAGATATATGTCTAATCCTGGCAAGAAACATTGGGAAGGGGTCAAGATTATTTTGAGATATCTGAGTGACACTAAGGATAAGTGTCTATGCTTAGGTAGAAGGAAAGCATCCATGATTGGTTACACAAATTCTGACTATGCTAGTTGTGTAGACAATCATAAGTCTATAGCAGGGTACATCTTTCATTTTGTTCGAGGTGCTATCTCTTGGAGATCTCATCTTCAAGAATGTACAGTTGTTTCCACCACAGAAGCAGAGTATGTTGCAGCAAGTGAGGTATGTAAGGAAGCATTATGGATTTCTCTTCTTGTTTGTGATATGGGTTTGCTTCAACATGTGCCTCGTTTGCTCAGTGACAGTCAGAGTGCCATTGCTTTGGCTATGAATCTGGCCTATCATGCAAAGACCAAGCACATCGAGGTGAGACATCACTTCACTAGAGATTGCTTAGCCACTAAGTGCATTATTCTTAAGAAGGTTCATACTCGAGATAATGTTGCAGATGCTTTGACTAAAAGTCTTACACTATCAGTTGTATATGGTGTAACGTGCCCATCAGGTGGAAGGTAAAGTTTGCATACTTACACTCAGGTATTCTTTATCATTCTTTATTTTTCTCCCATAGTTCCTTTGGCCATATTGGCCTTTAATGGGAGATTGTTACCATTAGTGTCCATGTGAAAGGCCAAATGGCCACCGGACACTTCTTTGTATATGTTCTTTAATAAAACATATACTGGCCTTTTCAGTCATAGACTGTAAGTTTGACCACATTTGTAGTAGCTAAGAAGTCTGTGTTCGTGCAGAGTACCGTGTGCGATCCTAAAAGCTCAATTTTCTACTCTGAGGATATCTTCATGGAGCTCTCGAGAAGAAGAGCACACTGTGGTTCATTGCCATCAAAATACTTCATGCCACTATTTTGCGACTTCTTTCAATTGCTCATGTACATACAAAGACACATCCACCAATCCAAATGGCTTAGTCTTGCTTTATTATTCATCATGACCAAGGTTACTAGCTTATGTGGCATCGTATATCTTGGAAGCCTTGGGAAACATAAGAGATACAAGAATGTCCTCATAGCCAAATCTTGATTCGGTTTGTCCTTGAAGTTAGTAAACTTTGTATATCCATCAAATGAGGAGGCATTCTTTTTCACAAAGCTTACATCAACTTTAGTCCCAATGGGATAAAACTCTAGAGGTTCTTTGATATGTTTTGGTCTGCTTATGACTTCAATCTAATCATTATCATGATCTTTGACATTATAGATAAATTAAGGCTCAAAATTATTCATGTTTACCTCTTGTAAAGAGCTTATAACATGCTCACATCTTTCAAAATTAATAAAAAACATGGGCTCATCTAACATTTTGTGTAGTCTCATTACTTTCCATCTCTCATATACCACATGAGATTTCTAAAATGTGTGGAACTCCTCACATAGTGTGGTATATTTAAATCTCCCTTTTTTCCTTGTGAATATATGTTTCCCCACAATTTTGATTTTTTCTCAATTTATTCTTGTTATGGTAGTTACTACTCCTCATTTGATTCAAGATCTACTAATTCTTCAATCTTTTTAGTGTCTAGGAACCAATGACCTTTGGATAAGGACACTAAATCCACCTCTAATTTATACTATTTCGATTTTTTCTCAATTTATTCTTGTTATGGTAGTTACTACTCCTCATTTGATTCAAGATCTACTAATTCTTCAATCTTTTTAGTGTCTAGGAACCAATGACCTTTGGATAAGGACACTAAATCCACCTCCAACTTATCTATTCATAAACCTTTACTTATTTGCCTGTGAAAAAAATAATGAAACCAAATACTCCACACAAATCAATTGAACCCTAAGAAAAGATTTTACATAAAAAGGAAAGAAGAAAAAATTCAAAGTACTCATCACATGCTTTCATCACTCCACTCAGACAATCTCATTAATGTGAACATCACAATCAAGCAAGGTTTTTCCTCTAATTTTGCAATTGGAATATGAATGATTTGGTTCGTTTTCTGAATAGAGATAAAAGATAAAAAATAAAAGACCTAAAAATGAAATAAAGTCCAAATAAACTCACATACCCTTTCTACATCTTTCTTTGTGCCCAATAAATATCACACATATATACATATATTTTTTCTTTTTATGTTTACATATTTTTCTTTATTTTCATCTTTTTCTTTATTAATTTTTATCATATTTTCAACAATGATAAGGGGGATTCCATGATTTTCTCTCCCTCAATTCTCTTGTCTTCATGTTGAAAGATGTGCTTTGAGTGCCTAGGTTTACAACAACCTCATGCCTAGTGTACATACAACTTTGTAATGTATCCCAATTCATGCTTACTTTGGATGTGCAATTATCTAAATGGTGCATAAGTAAGGTCTTAAGTATTTCACTTAAGTGGTTGTCTATTTTCCAGGCTTTTCTCATGCTGTTTTTGGTAATTTTATGTATTTGTATTTGTATTTGGATGTTATACTCTCGCTTTTCATATTTTTCCCTTTCATTTCTTTGTTGGCTTGCATTCTATTTGTTTTTCTATCTCTATTTGTCTCTTCTGTTGGAGTTAGACATCTACGGAAGCACACAAACAACACAATGAAGAAGAAGAAGTTTGGAGCACAACACACAATACTGAATATATTAGTGGGACACTTGTTAAGTACATATGTTGCACACATGACAACCTCAAGCCAGAAACTATGTGGTAAAGCTTAACTCTTGACCAACACCTTGCCATCTCCATGAGTGATCTGTTCTTTCGTTCAGCAACTCCATTTTGTTGAGGTCTATACGGTGTTGTACACTGATGTTTTATCCAACATTGAGCCAGAAATGCATTAAAGTCAGAAGACATATATTCCCCCCAATCAAAATAGAGAGTGCCCATTTTACATGACAGCCAAAACCAAAAATTGTTTGAAGCACATGAAACACTTTGGACTTTTCTTTGAGTGGATATACCCATGCATGCCTGGAAAAATCATCAATGAAAGTCACAAAGTAAAGATAGTTTCCAAAAGAAGGTGTCTGCATAGGACCACAGACATCACTATGTACAAGCTGCAGTTTTTGAGTAGTCCAAATTGAACCATCTTTTGGAAAGGAGGAACGCTCCATTTTGCCCAAAATGCAACCTTTATAGACATGTTTTTCGGGTGCCTCAAGTTTGGGGAAAGAGGACACCATTTCAGATTTTTGCAGGCATAGCAAACTAGCAAAAATTATTTACAGATCTTTCATAGTCTATGAGCTTATACAACCCACGACATAAGATGTCAGAAACAATAATCATGTCGCCATTTGATAGATCATGAAATGTACACCTATCATCAATAAATTTCACAACCAAGCCAATCTTGGCTAAGGTCAAAACTGATAACAAATTCTTCTTGATCCCTGGCACAAATAAAGCATCTGACAAAGTAAAAGAACTACCATCAACAGTAGTGAGAATGATCTTACCAACTCCCATGACAGGATAAGCACAATTGTTGGCACATGTGACAGTATTCCTTGTAGGGGCAGGCTCAAGTGAAGAGAAGAAGTTGTGCTGCAAGGTAATATGTTTGGTCGCCCCACTATCAAAGTACCAAACATCTGAGTCTATTGCAGATATGCACTGCTCATGAGAAGATGGGTCAAAACTACAAACAGTAGTAAATGACCATTCTTCATCGTGCACAAGATTAGTAGACTCTGTTTTCAGTGTAGAGGCCTCTATAACAACCAATCCGGCCTCTTTCTTCTTTGCCTCTTTAGCGACCAGTTTTGGACAGATCTTTATGAAATGATCATTTGCAAAACAATTTATTCTTTTGCTTCCTTCTTTGATTGTGCAGAATTAGCAGATTTCTACTTACTAGTGGAAGAGCTCCATTTTCCTTTGCCTTTTTTACTAGCTAGGAAAGCTTGATCTACAACATGCATAATAGACTTGTTCTACCTAGACTAATCTTCTTGCAACAAAAAAGAAACTAACTCTTCAAATGTTAAGGCATTAGGACTGCCTTTCATCATCAAACGAAGAGTAGAAGCAAAACTCTGATATGAGTGGGGAAGACAATTCAAAACAATCTGCACAAGTCAACCGTCATGAAGAACTTCATCAGCAGAAATCAACTGTTCCTTCAAATCCTTGATCTTTGTCAGAAAATTGTCCATAGACTCAACTTCATTCATGTGCTCACTCTCCAACTGGTTTTGGAGGTAAGAAACACGAGCCTCATTCCTAGCATGGTACAATGTGGTAAGTGCATCCCAAGCATCCTTAGCTATTCTGCAAAAGCGAACGTAAGGAATAATGGCACGTTTGACAGAAAAAGCTATCAATGCATGTTCCTGAGCATCTCTTCCATCCCAAAAAAATTTCTCCACAGTAGGTGCAACAGAAACAGCAGCACGAATAGGAATCTGCAAAATATCACCGTCCTCGATACCATCTGCATTAGCTTCAGTACCTGTATTTGCAGTAGCTATGTTTGTAGGTATAATAGGATGTTTTTCAACACCTTGCACAATATTCCATAGTCCTTTTATGACCAGTAGATGAGGCATCATGTAAGCCCACAATAGATAATTGGTACCATCCAACTTATTGTCAACAATCAACATACGGAATACATCACTGCTTTCAGGCATGGCCACTGACTAAAATACCTTGATCGAGGAAAAATGATTGTATATGAAAACGTTGAACAAAAATACCCAAACCAGTTCTAGTAGACCTCTAGTAGACTTTGAGATGCTTATACTGGCAAACCAAAACCTGTATATATCTTTGGTAGGAAAACACAAAATAGCCTACACGGGCCCTACGATAATGCATTCGGAGGTCGAAAGGAGCTCATATCATGATTTCGGCATGACAGAGCGAAGCAGTTTTGATCTCCTAATTACCCTGAGTATGCAGACCAAATTTCCTGTGATTTTGAGATTGTGATCAGAGGAGTGTCGATGATGTCATAGATGAAGCGACGACCTGCTCTGATACCAATTGTTGGAGATGTCTGCGGAAGCACGCGTATAGCACAAGGAAGAAGAAGAAGCTTGGAGCACAACACACAATATTGAATATATTGCCACTAGAATGTACAAAGATAAGTAACCCATTAGGGCTATAGGCCCATATACAAGCTAGGGGAAAAAAACCTCCTAAAGAGGGAAAAAGTGCCCGACGGTCCTAGTGTGTTCACACACATCACTACCTAAATATATCAACATCTTCATCTCTGAAGATCTTTGGAAATCTCGTGTCACCTCTTGCTTAGGTCTCTAATATATTTAATATTTTTGCTACTAACCTATGATTGATTACTTATTTCTCTATTTTGTTTTTTATTTTCTATTTTAGGTTTCTAAATTTTTTAATATTTTTTGTGATTTTTCCATTTTTAAGAATTCTTCATTCCATATTCTATTTGTTTTGTCCTCTTGAGTTTGGAAATTATCCATTTGCATTTGATTCTTTGCATTTGTACTCCCTTGATTTTGTTTTAGGAAATTTGAACATTTCCATTTTTGCTTTGTGTACGTGTGGTTGAAGGTCTTGCACACTGTTACTCACAAACAACATTCTCGTGGCTTTTACTTTCAATTTTAACATCAATGGTTTCTGTTCATAGTCCAAAGAAACTTGGTTTTTGATTCATCCATACTAGCCCTAGAATTAAATTTTCAGACATTATAACTTTAGGCCATTGCTCACACTCTACAAAGGTTTTCTCATCTCCTATTCTCAATTCGATCTTGATAATTGAAAGCAATAAATTAGGCATGTATTTTTTCATACCAAGTATGTGGTGTTTGCTTCAATCCATATAATGCCTTCTTCAACCTACACACTTTGTTTTCATGCCCTTTTTTCATAAAGACATGGGGCTAAAATACGTACACCTTCGTGTAATTCATCATTTAGAAATTCAGTTCTAATGTCCAACAAATGTACATTCCAACCATGATGAGCTGAAAGTGCACGAATGCTACAAACAATGGTCATTCCACATGTGGGAGCAAAGGTCTCATCAAAATCAATGCCTTTGTCTTGAGCATAAACTTTTGCAACAAGCCTCACCTTACACCTTTTTGTTGGATTCCGAGGTCTGTGGAAGCAAGCAAACAGCACAAGGAAGGAGAAGAAGCTTGGATCATAACACACAATACTCAATGTATAACCATTAGAATGTACAAAGATAGGTAACCCATTAGGGAAATAGGCATATATACAAGTTAGGGGAAAAAAGCTTCTAAAGAGGAAAAAAAGTGCCCAAGCAATCCTGGTGTGTTCACACACACATCACTACCTAAATATATCAACAAATTCCCCCTTTGAGTGATGCAGTGAACAAGGAGCTGGCACTCATATATAAGGAAGTGCCAAGCTATGTGGAATCAATCCACAAAAGGAAGTAAGCCCAAAGCTTTGCAAAAAGCTTCAAACTTCTCCCAAGGCAGAGCCTTCGTGAAAAGGTCTGCAATGTTCTCCTACATGGGCACATATGCCAAGCTAATCTCTCCAATAGAGAACCTCTCCTTGATATAATGATAATGCACCTCAATGTGCTTAGTGGGAGCATCGAACACAGGGGTCTTCACAACTGCCAATGCAGTCTCACTGTCAGTGAAGATGGTGGTGACAAAAGATTGACCAACACCCAAATCAACCATAAGGCATCTAAGCCACACACACTCAACAGCCACTCTGAAAGCTTCCTTATACTCAGCCTCACAAATGGAAGTGGCCATAGTAGGCTTCTTCTCGCTCAACCAAGATATGCATAAGCTACCAAGCATGAAGCAAAAACCATTGTTGGACACACGAGTGTCATAACAAACTGCCTAATAAGAGTCGGAAAAGCATGTAGATCTAGCAGTACTGATCCCCCTTGGGATAAAACAATCCAAGTAGCCGAGTACCACTCAAGTAGCAAAAGATGCACTCAACCATGGGCCAATGCTTGACACTTGGGCAATGCCTAAACCTGCTCATCTGTGAGATAGCAAATTGAATATCTGGTTGAGTAATGCATATGTAAACCAAGCATCACAGCATGCTAATATAGAACAACATCAAATGCATCTCTAGCATCATGAAGACTCAATTGTAAACCTATCTCCATAGGAGTGGCAATAGGTTTACATTCTTCAAGGCCAAAAAGCTACAATAATGTGTCAATATATTTTGTTG
Organism: Ceratopteris richardii; assembly: GCA_020310875.1. Classification (NCBI taxonomy): domain Eukaryota; kingdom Viridiplantae; phylum Streptophyta; class Polypodiopsida; order Polypodiales; family Pteridaceae; genus Ceratopteris; species Ceratopteris richardii. The sequence goes on along the minus strand of CM035424.1, from coordinate 24,119,067 downwards.
ATACAAAGATATTCGGCCATCAACTTGCATAAACTGAATGCCCAAATAATGATGCAAATGCCCCAAATCTGTCATCTCAAATGAGGCATGCAAATCAGCCTTAAAATCTACAATATGCTTCTCATGAGGATCAATGAGGAGCATGTCATCAACATACACAACAATGATCAGAAGCACATCATTTGCATGCTTAACATATAAGGTGCTTTCAGCTGGACTGTTCTCAAAATCATGTGCAATCAGATAGGCATGTATCTTTACATACCAAGCATGTGGTGCTTGCTTTAAACCATATAATTCCTTCTTTAACCTACACACCTAATTTTCATGCCCTTTCTACACAAAGCCATAGGGCTAAAAAACATACACTTCTTCATGCAAATCACCATTCAGAAATGTAGTTTTAATGTCCAACTAATGTACATTCCAACCATCGGATGAGCTGCAAGTGCACAGATGCTACGAATAGTAGTCATTTGGAAAGTAGGGGCAAAGGTTTCATCAAAATCAATTCCTCTTTTTTGAGCATAACCATTTGCAACAAGCCTAGCCTTATACCTATCAACTGTTCCATGAGGCATATGCTTCAGCTGGTATACCCACTTAGTGCCAATAGCCTTCTTGCCAAGAGGCAAGTCACATAAAAGACTTGGTACCATTTTTCATGATAGCATCATATTCATATTGCATAGCAGCCATCCAATTTTTAGAATTTTGTGCTTCATCAAACAAAATAGGCTCATTCACATCACAAAGACTAGAGGCAAACATAGCAGAGCAATCTGATGCAAAAGAAGCACTATGAGAGCATGAACAAGTGCAATACGACAGAGGTGCATCTAATTTGTTTTCACACAAAGTTTGTACTAGCCATTTTGGCATAGCTTTTGCATCCTCAATATCAGCTCTCTCATCAACAAGTGCATCATGTAAATCTACATCAGAAATTGAATGATCCGCATCATCACATGAAATTTGTAAAGGCTAAGAAGTTGCATCATTAGGACCAACACTAGACCATCCACCTATAAAAAGAGGCAGCAAAGTGTCATACATGTCTTTGGAGCTAATAGATGTCTCCTTAGTACATGAAAGTAATGGTTGAATAGCACCTTCCACAAAAACGACATTACTACTAACCTGAATGTGTTTAGTATGTGGATGATACAGATGATAGCCTTTGCTTTCATAATTGTACCCAACAAAAATACATTTCAATGCTTTATCATCCAATTTCTTGTGTTGTTATTCAGGCACTAATGCATATGCCAAACAACCAAAAACATGCAGGTGAGCAAGAGATGGCTTGCAACCATGCCAAGCCTCATATGGAGTGATAGACTAAAATTCTTGAGTGGGACACCTGTTAAGTACATATGATGCACACATAACAACCTCAAGCTAGAAAACTATGAGGTAAAGCCTGACTCTTGACCATACACCTCACCATCCCATGAGTGACATGTTCCTTCGTTCAATAAATCCATTCTATTGAGGTGTATATGGCATTGTACACTGATGTTTTATCCCAAGTTCAGTAAGAAATTCATTAAAGTCAGAAGACGTATATTCCCCCCCTCGATCGGAATTGAGGATGCCCATTTTACATGCTAACATATTTTCAGCCAAAACCAAAAACTATTTGAAGCACATTAACACTTCGGACTTTGGTTTCAATGGATATACCCATGCATGCCTGGAAAAATCATCGATGAAAGTCACGAAGTAAAGATCGTTCCCAAAAGAGCTAAAATTTGGAATTTTTGCACGTAATTGCGAACCCCAAAAGATAGTTCCCACAAACATCAATGTGAACAAGCTGCAATTTTTTACTAGCTCAAACTAAAACATCTTTTGGGAACAAGGAGTGATTCATTTTTCCCAAAAAATGCAGCCTTCACATACATGTTTACCAGGGGCCTCAAGTTTGGGCAAAGAGAACATCATTTCAGATTATTCCAGGTGTAGAAAACTAGCAAAATTTAGATGACCAAAGTGTGCATGCCAAAGATTCACATCTGACATAGCTTGAGAATCATGTACTCCACATGCCAAATCATTGACAAATTTTTCATAGTCTATGAGTTTATACAGCCCATGACATAAAATGCCAGAAGCAATAATGACATCACCATTTGATAGATCATGAATTGTACATTTGTCATCAATAAATTTCACAATCAAGACAATCTTGGCTAAGGTTAAAACTGATAACAGCTTCTTCTTGATCCCTGGCACAAATAAAGCATATGACAATGTAAAAGAACTACCATCAGTAGTAGTCAGAATGATCTTACCAACTCCCATGAGAGGATAAGAGGAGTTGTTGGTGCATGTGATAGTATTCCTTTTAGGGGCAGCCTCAAGTGAAGTGAAGAAACTCCTTGTGTCTGGATTTATCTGTTCTAATTTTTCTTGAGAATCTTGTTTCATATATTTCACAATGTGCTCACTCCAATTAGGATTTTCTTAAAACCAAACTAAAGTTATTGGTCATAATAGCTCTTTATTTTTACATTTTTCACATTGAGAGACATACATATCCACAACTCCTATTCTTTCCAAATTATTTAGAGTCACTATCTTAGAAGCATGCAAGCATATATTCCATAGATGTGCTTTCTCCAAATAATTTTGTTGCCCTTTTTCAGGTACACAATACTCCAATATTCCGATTGAGTTAAAATGATACATATGTCTTGATATTAGAAAGAAATTCTTACTCTTTAGGATCAAATGTTTAGACATAGTATGTTTTACTTTTAGGAACAAATGACAATATTGGTACCAAAGACTTTGCCCACTCTAATATTCTTTCTACTTTAAATAGATAAGCATTAGGTAGGTAATCATATATGTCATGAGATTTATCTCCTACCATTGTTCTAGATAAATTATCTACCCTGATGTGAGTTTTTCCTTGTCCAACCACCACCTCAAAGTCAAATTCCATTAGAAGTAAGAACCATCTTATAAATCTTCTAGTTTGACAAGGCTTGTTTACCAAATGTAATAAAGCTTAATTATCAACAAAGAATTTGAACTTATTAGCCAATAAATAATGTATGAACTTCTTTACTGCATATACCATACCCAAACCCTCTTTTTCAATTGTGGTGTAGTTTTTCTTAGTCTGATTTCACTATCTACTTGCATAGGCCATGTGAAAATCCACTTTAGTTCCTTCTATAGGTTGTGTCGATACACATCCTAAAGCAAAGTTGGAAGGATCCACATGCACATGAAATATCAAGTCCCATTGAAGAGTTTTTAGTATTGGTGTAATGACTAAACAAGTCTTAAAATCTTCAAAAGCTTTATCACATTCATGAGTCCACTCAAATTTAGTAATTAATGCATACAAAGGTTTTGCAATATCAAAAAACTTCTATAAAAATTTTCTATAATATCCATAGTGTCCTATGAATGTTTGCAATTCTCTCACATTTGTTGGTTAGGGAAAATTTCCTTTAGCCATTATCTTCTCTTCATCAGTGGATATGCCATTTTTAAATACTATGTGACCCAACACCCTTCCCTATCTAACAAAAAAGACACATTTTGGGGGTTTAAACAAAATCTTCAAGTCTTAGATTTTTTTAATATTGCTCTCACATATTGTAAATGATCTCTCGTTTTATTAAAAAAGGTGTATAGGTCATCTACATAGATTTCATAATATGTCTTAGAAAATATTTGAATACATGACACATCATTCTTTGGAATGTGGTTGGTGCATCGATTAAACCAAATGGCATAAGCCTAAATTCATAGATACCCCATTTTGTAGCAAAGGTTGTCTTATGTTGATCTTCTAATGTAATTGGAACTTGATTGTATCAGGAGAAGCTATCCAAAAAACTATAGGCCTATTTTCTAGCCACTCTTTCTAGAAAACGATCTATTATCAGTAATGGATAGCTATCTCTAATAGTTGCAGCATTTACTTTCTTAAAATTTATACAAACCCTAATTTTACCATTCTTCTTTGGTACTATAACTATTGGGGATATCCATTCAGTGTACTCAATTTCATATATGAAATTAACGGCCAAAATTTTATCTATCTCATCCTTAATTTTAGTAATTTATCATTCTTTGTATAATGCCTTTGTTTACTTGATTTGTCATCTAGTGCTATAGGAATTTTTGACACACATACTAGGATCCTAGGTTGCATTATTCGTTATTCGAAAATTTGATTATTCGTGAATAATTATGGAATTTTATGTTGAACCCTTATTATTCGACCAAATTATTTGGTGCCATGTTAGCTTATTCGAACATGAGCAAATAGTTTTTGCATGATGATTCATAACTATTTTGATCAAAAACTGTTTCCATCGAAAATCTTTCAATTGAAATTTTTTTATCAAAAAGCTTTTGATCAAAAAGTCTTTTGATAAAAAATATTTGTTTGAATAATGTTTTATAAAAGAATTCCCTCAAAATTATACCTCATCCGAGTTACTTTGTTTTTTGCGAACTTATAGTGTCACACAAAGAAAAGGTATAAGCTCTTGTTAGAATATTTGGTCTTTTAGTATTAAAAAATAAAGAAAGATACTTTTGTTTTTTTTTTATTACGAGTTAAAAACTATTGTGATTGTTTGACTGGACATTGATTCTTACTTCACAATAGTATATGTATGTGTGTGTATGATTGTGAGTAACAATGTATTGTGTTGTTTGAATCAATATTGATTCTTACTTCACAATAGTATGTGTATGTGTATGTGTGTGTGTATGGTTGTGAGTGAAAATCTATTGTGATTTCATATGTGCATATTTATGTGTGTGTATGATTGTGAAATAAAATATTTTGTATATGTTGGAAAAGCTTTTAACTTCTTTTTTATAATTCAAAGGTTGAGAAGGTGTTCATAAGGGAATTAGAGATTTTTAGGTCTCTAAATGGCTTTGTCTTGTAGACTTATTAACACCTTCTCTGATCCCTTGAATTGTAAAGGGATCCAAAAAAGTTTCATCCAATATTATGTATATGTGCATATGAGAGTATATTTGTGAATGAAAATCTATTGTTACTATCTGACTCAACATGGATTCTTAATTCACAATAGAATGTGTAAGTGCATGTGCATATGATTGAGAATTTAAAATCTATTGTGATTTTCTTACTCAACATTGATTCTTACTTCACAATAGTATGTGTAATTGTATGTGCATATGATCAAGAATTTAAAATCTATTGTGATTATGTGACTCAACATTGATTCTTACTTCACAATAGTATGTGTAAGTGTGTGTGCGTATGATCGAGAATTTGAAATCTATTGTGATTGCCTGACACGAAATTGATTCTTACTTTACAATAGTATGTGTAAGTGTGTGCGTGTACGATTGAGAATCAATATCTATTGTGATTTTTTGACTCAACGTTGATTCTTACTTCACAATAGTATGTGTGAGTGTATGTGTTTGTATGATCGAGAATTAAAATATATTGTAATTGTCTGACTCAACATTGATTCTTACTTCATAATAGTATGTGTAAGTTTATGTGTGTATCATTGAGAATTAGAATCTATTGTGATTGTCTGACTCAACATTGATTCTTACTTCACAATAGTATGTGTAAGTGTATGTGCATGTATGATTATTAGTTAAAATATATCTCTTTATATGAAGGTATAGAAAATATAAAAGCATTATGGGAAAGGGAACACAATGTTCATATGTGATTATTCATCAAGAGGGTAAAACAGTCTCCACAATACAATGCAAATGTTATGGACATCCTTATGTAGGCAATGAAACTCAAATAAAAGAGCATCTTTTTAGTACAAATAATAATTTGGCAGGATGCCCTTATCCAGATAGTGATATATGGGTACACTTTGCAAGTTATGCAAACAAATGAAAATCTCAAGGTATCACATCAAAAAATTTAAAAGCACGAGTAGTTCATAGTACGTTGAAAGTAGTCAAGGTGTAGAGCAAGAACGAGTAGATGTATCAATGACAACATAAGATACTCGTGATATTTCTACTCAAGTATAACAAACTATTTTCGAGAGTAATCAAGATACATGTACTCCATTTTCTCCAGCTATGTCAAGAAAGAGTGGACCTGATGAATGTAGTAAAAATAGTGGATCTAATAATGCATCACCATGCTTTGTTGTTACTAAATCACAGAACATAAAACCTATAGCTTTTTAAAGGCAAGGTTGTCTTGAGCTTCATCTTAAATAGACTCAAACATTTTTAGCATGTGGGATTCCTTTCAATGTTATTCGTAATCTTATTTTCAAAGATGCATTGATGTCAATTGCATGGAAAGGATTCACCATGCCAGATTATAATAAAATGTGAACATACTATGTAGATAAAGTGAAGAAAATTAGTGAAGCTATTTTAAAACAAACAGTGATTGATTATGTACCCATATATGGATGCACAATAGCACTAGATGGATGGAAAAGTTGTTAGAAGAAGCGATTGATTAATTTCATGGTTATATGTCCAAAGCGAAGTATGTTTTTGGAAGCAATTGATGTAGTTAAGAGTTTCTTGTAAAGATATATGAACATGCTATATCTCGTGTGGGTGGACCAAAGAATGTGACTGCAATAGTGACTGATAGTGCATCTAATTTTTGAAGTGTTGGAATTGCAATACAAAACAAGTATGAAGGCATTACTTGGGTTCCATGCACAACTCATACACTAGATCTATCATTGAAAGATATAGGTAGATTATCTTTCATTAAACAATATTTATTAGATGCAAATCATGTGGTAAAATTTATTTGAGAGCATCAATTTTCATATTTTCTCTTTTGCTCAAAATCCCCCAAATAGGAACTTCATATCTTTTATGCTACATGATTTGCAACAACCTATATTGTGCTTAGTGGATTATTGGAATTCAAGCCAGCACTTGAAGAAATGATTTCAAATCGAAGATGGGAGGTATGGCTAAAGAAGTGTCCTTCATATTGAGTTGCAGCTTCAAACTATATGTCTCTAATACAATCGCAAAATTTTTGGCATAATCTTGAAAAAAATGTGGGTATCACTTAACCTTGGAGTTGCAACATATAGCTATGAGATTGCTTTCAGTAACAACTTCAAGCGGTAATGGTAAATGTAACTTGAGTGCACATGATTTTCTTCATTCAAAATGAAGAAATTGCTTAAGTGTATCACATGGAAATGATTTGGTATACATTTTTTGGTAGTATGCATTTGTTACATGCTCCAACTAGATAGCTTCTACAACATCACAACAAACATTTGGAGAATTTCAAACTCATGAAATTTCAACAAATGATTCATGGAGTGATCATGATTTAGATGTGGATTATAACAATGGTTTAGACATGGAAGACATAGATGACATGGTACATGTAATGGATGATGATATTCAAAATGAAGAAAATGATGTACTTTGAATACTTTGGTTAGATTCAATTGCAAAAATGATGTCTTTATCATAAAGTGATGATTCTAAATATCACAAAAAGTGGCTTGTCTATTTTGTGTTTTGTTGATTGAATGATAAATCATTAGTGAACCAATCAAAAGATGATGATGTCTTTGATAGTCTTCCATATCTATTCTCATATGCATCAAGAAATATTTGTAATGAATGGTGACTTACATGAAAAAGTGTATGTATTTTAGCCTTCTAGTTTTGTGCAGAAAGGGCATGTAAACAAAGTGTGCAAGTTGAAGAAAGCATTATATGGTTTGAAGCAAGCACTACATGCTTGGTATGAAATGATACATGCCTAATTCATTAGACTTGGTTTGGAGAACATAAGAGCACCTTATATGTTAAGCATGTAGGTGATGTACCTTTGATCATCGTTGTATACATTGATGACATGCTGCTCACTCATCCTAATGACAAGCATATTTCTTATTTTAAGTCTGATTTGCATGCCTCTTTTGAGATGTCAGATTTACAACATTTTCATACATTATTTGGGCATTCAATTTATGCAAGTTGATGGGGGAATAGCTTTTTGTCAAAAAAAATATATTGACACATTATTATAGAGTTTGGCCTTGAAGATTGTAAACCTATTGCAACTCCCTAGGGAAACAGGTTTATGGTTGATTCTTTATGATGCGAGAGATGCATTTGATGTTGTTGTCTCAAACATTGGCATGCAGCTAAGTGCATCCTTTGCTATTTGAGTGGTACCTGACTACTTGGATTGTTTTATCCCAAGGGGAGATCATTACTGCCAGATTTACATGCTTTTTCTTTACTTTGACTGGGTTGGTTGTTATGAAACTCATGTGTCCACTAGTGGTTTGTGCTTCATGCTTGGTAGCTCATGCACATCTTGGTTGAGCAAGAATTAGCCTACTATGGATACTTTTATTTGTGAGACTGAGTATAGGGAAGCTTTCACAATGATTGTTGAGTGTTTGTGACTCATACATTTTTGTTGATTTGGGTGTTCGTTAATCTTCTGCCACCACGATCTTCACTAATGGTCAGAGCACATTTGCAATTGCAAGGAACCATATGTTCCATTCTCGCACAAAGCACATTGAGGTGCATTATCATTATGTTCGGGAGGGGTTCTCTGTTGGAGAGATCAGTTTGGCATATATTCCCACACATGATAACATTGTAGATCTTTTCACAAAGGCTCTACCTCAGGAGAAGTTTGAATCTTTCACAAAGCTTTGGGTTTACTTTCTCTTGTGGATTGATCTCTTTCCACATAGCTTGGCACTTCCTTATACATGAGTGCCAGCTTCTTGTTCACGACATCACTCCCAAGAAGGATTTGTTGATATATTTTGGTAGTGATGTTTGTGAACACGCTTAGGGCCGTCGAGACACTTGTTTCCCTCTTTAGAAGTCTTTTTCCCCAGCTTGTATCTATGCATATAACCCTGATAGGTTACTTACCTTTTTACATTCACTTGGTAATACATTCAATTGTGTGTTGTTCTCCAAGCTTCTTCTTCTTCCTTCTGTTGTCCATGTGCTTCCATTGACCTCAAACTCCAACACCAACCTTGTTCTTCCTCACACATCATTTTGTGCATGCCAATTCTAGAGAGTTTTAGCTTCTATTTTAGATTTTATACTTGTGCTTGTGTTATACCGGCCCTTAGCCTATTACTTGAACACTAGAAGGTACTATTGTTTCTGCTTTACATTAGAGAAAACCTAGTTTTTGTTTAGGGTATGCTACTTTGACTATTTGGAATATTCTATATCCTCATTTTCGCATATATTCACTCACACTTAGACCTCTTAGTCATATTATTTTTAGCATCCTTAGATTTATCTAACATTCTATTTTTCTATCATACATACATTGTAGTTGATAATTTTTCCTTATTAGTATGGATAGTAGCATTAAGCTATTGTACTTTCATAATTACTTTCTTTACTCTCTCTATTTTCATTTATCTCTCTCTATTGACATTCATCTCTCTTGATCAAGTTAAGGTGTGTAATGTTCTAAGGTTAAGTGTTGGAAGATCTTGATTCATTGATAGACTTGAATAAGAAGATAAATTAGATGGAATATCTAGCTATCCAATGTGGAGTTTTATGATGATGAATTGGTTAGTTTTGAAGGACTTTTGGAACATTGAGTGGAAAGTATACTAAACCAAGAAAAATAGAGGAATATGTGGCTCTATCATCGAAGATGAATGCTACTCCAATTTTTGTCAAGCAAACTTGAGATTAATTCTTCAGAAGGGGCTAGGGTCTTAATATACTTCTCAGATTGATAGTTTCATTGTTTGAGGTTGTTAATCCATGATGCTATGGTGATTGGAGCTAAGAATATTTGTTTGGCTTTGGAGTTTTCCTCTCCAATCACCGTAGCATAAAGAACTAAGAACCTCAAACACTTAAATTGTCAATTTGGGAATTATACGTAGACCCTAGACCCCTCATCTTCAATGGAATCCAAGATCTATCCTTCAAAGATTATAAAATTCACTAATCTACTCCATGCCCACATAAGATATGAAGATTTTTGTAGTATTTGGAAGTAATTCTTCTTTTGAGTGTAACTATGTCTAGAGATATGTTTTTCCAATTATTCTTGTGCCTAAAGTGTGGTATTTTTCTATAAGGAGGAGATTGGGGTTAGATTTAAGTTTTTATAATTGTACCCATATGCAAGAACCTCAATTTTGGTAGATTCACACAGTCTAAACAAAACAATTCCTAGTTTAATTTAAGAGCTTGGAGGATGAAGATAGACTCATGAAAGCATACTACATATACCAAACGATTGAACACAGACATGAATCCATGAAAAATACTCATAACATCCATTTAAAAATACCATGAAGCATTAATGATGATAATAGACTGTTGCAAAGATCTCTCTAGTTCTCTTTAGTCATCGAAAATGAATATCTTTTGCAAAATGAACTCAATTTTCTTTTATACTATTTTAATTGTCCATTTCACACTTAAAAGAGTTCCATCTTAATCTAAAAATCTACCATCTAGAGATCTCTAAAATTCTACAAAAATTATATATGATACATCTCATTATGAGGAAGAATCTTCCTCATTTTTACAAAAGTTGGGATAATTTATCCAAGAGAAAAATATGAGTTTCTATTTTTTCTTTTATAATTGCTTTCTCTTGATAGTTGATTTAACATTCCCAACATCTCTTTGAAGGATAAATCTTGGATTCCATTTACAAAGAAGGGGTTAGGGTCTTAGTATACTTTTGAGATTTATAGTTTAAGTGTTTGAGGTTGTTAGTCCTTTATGCTATGGTGATTGGAGAGGACAAATCTAAAGAAAAACAAACATTTTTGGCACTATTTTTGAGGAATAATGAAGCTTTGGACCTTGTTAGATCTTCCTAGTTGATGGTAACAAATATTCATCAAGGTACTTTTGAATTCTAAAGTGCAAAATGATGAAAAGGTCAGGGTGATTTGATCTTGAAAAAAATTCTTCATTCATCTTCTTGAATAGATTTTGAAAGAGTTCATCTTTGTTCTCTAATCCCAGTAATGTTGTCAAATCTTTGAATCACGAGCTTTTTAGCTTTTCTTGGAGACAGACCCTAGAATATTTCTTTTTGTTATTCTGAAAGAAAAAGGGAAAAATGAGAAAATCCTTGCAAAACTCATTAAGGATTTGAAAGGAGACATCATGTCATAGTTTAGCATTTTTTGAGTTTGCGAAGAAATGTGAAAAGTCAAATTAAAAAGAAAAGTGGTTAATTGTAAAAGTTCAATGAAGAAAGGTGTTTTATGATCTTCAAGAAGTTCTCCCTCATGAGAACTAAGTTTGTGATTGAGTTCCATGGGTGTACCTGCAATTTTAGTGTTTTCCATCTCAAATTTTATCAACATATAATAAATGTACTTCCTCTGAGTAATAAACACACCACAATTTCTGTATACAAGTTCTTATCCAAAAAAGTATGTTAACAAACCAAGATCATTGATTTTAAACTCTTCCATCACTTGAGATTTAACCTACTTGATGCCATTAGCATCATTCCTTGTAATGATAATGTCATCCACATAGACACATAAGTAAATAACTTCTGAGTTTGTCTTCTTTATGAATAAAGAAGAATCGTTTTTGCTAGCAACAAATCCCTGATTCTGCAAATATGTAACAAGCCTATGGTTCCAAGCTCTAGGAGCTTGCGTTAGACCATAGAGTGCCTTCCTTAGATTGCATACATAACCTGGTTTGTCCTTATCTTCATATCCTGGTGATTGAGCCATGTACACTTCTTCTGAGATCCATCTATGTAGGAATGCATTCTTAACATCTAACTGATATAGGTTCCAATTCTTAGAAGCAACAACACTTACCAAAACCCTAATTATTGGCATCTTAGCCATAGGTGAAAAATTTTCTTCATAATCTACTCCATGGGTTTGAGCAAACCCCTTTGCCACTAGCCTTGCTTTGTACCTGTTTATAGAACCATCTGAATTCTTCTTCATTTTATATATCCACCTGGATCCTATTACCTTCATGTTTGGCTTCTTGGGAACCAAATCCCAAGTATTGTTTTCCTGAAGTGCTTCAACTTCTTCTTGCATGGCTTCTCTCCATTCTTTCTTCTCATTAGCTTCTTCAAATGAAGAAGGTTCTTCTATCATAGAGTCTTTAGTGATGTACATAGAATGCTTTGTGACTAATGATGTGTCATAGCCATACCTTATGGGTTTTTTACTATCCCTTTGATATCTTCTGAGTGCTTGGTTGGAGGATTCTGGAATGTCTTCCAATCGCTTAAACTTGTCCTTGCCTTTTGACTTCCAAGCCTTGAAGTCAATCTATTCTTCATCCTCTAAATTGAAATCTTCTGGTATTTGTTGGTCTTCTTGAGTGATAGTTGGAAAATCACTTTCCAAGTCATAAGGTAACTTGATCTTCCTGCAGTCATCTTCAAACCATGAATTATTTTCATCAAACACCACATCCCTACTAACTGTAAATCCTTTGTTACTGGGATTGTACAACCTATATCCCTTCTAGTTTTGGTCATAGCCAATGAATATACACTTTGGAGTTTTTGGATCAAGCTTCCCTCTAATCTGTGAGAGTATATGTGCATAAGCAATGCAACCAAAGATTTTGCAATGGTCCAATGAGGGTATCCTGCCATTCCATGCCTCATATGGTGTCATTCCATCCAAGGATTTGGATGGGAGCCTATTAATCAAGTATGTGGCTATGGAAATAGCCTCTGCCCATAGGTAATTTGGTAGTTTCTTTTCATTCAAGATTGATCTTGCAGCCTCTAGTATTATTCTATTCCTCCTCTATGCTACTCCATTTAATTCTGGAGTGTATCTTGTTGTGACCTCTCTCTTTATACCTCTATCCTATAAGAATGAGTCAAATTCATGTGAGAAGTACTCACCACCTCCATCAGATTTGGTCATCTTCAAGCTTCTACCTATTTGGTTCTCAACAAGTGCCAAATACTTTTTGAAACAAGTAAATACTTCATCTTTATGCTTCATGAAGTAAAGAATTATCCATCTACTATAATCATCTATAAATGAAACATAGTACCTTGAACATGATATTGATGGCTCTCTGCTAGGACCCCACACATCAATGTGCACAAGCTCCAAGTAGTCTTCATACATGTACCCTTTTATGTTGAATTGTTGCCTGTGAGCTTTGCCAAATTGGCATGCTCCACATTTGTATATTATGTGTTGCTTGGACACATTTGGAATCCCAAGCACACTCTGATCCCTACATATTTGCTTTAGTGTTCTTTCACCTATATGACCTAGTCTTTTATGCCATATCTCTAGTAGAGATAGGGTGTGATCCTTGTAATTGAAGAGTGCAATATTTCTGGTATCTTCAACTTCAAATGTAAAGAGTCTACCAGATTCCTCACCTTTTGCAATCCTCTTGAAGCCTTATTGAGGGTCTTCCACATATGCTCCATGCCTTGTGAATCTGACCTCTAAGCCTTTCTCAACAATCTACCCAATATTGATTAGGTTTTTTGTTATGGTTGGCACATATAAAACCTTACTTAAGAGGTTCATGTTACCATCAGAAGCCTTGATGTTTCCAATTTTCTTTACAGAGTGTCTAGTGTCATCACTTGTCTACACTTCATGCTTCCCTTTAGGTTCTTCAAGATCAGATAGCAATGCTATATTTCTAGCCACATGATAAACTAGAATCAATATAGAAAATGTGTTCATCATCTTTACCTTACTTGGATATCATGTTCACGATCAGTAATGAATCCTCTTGGTCTTCTATGTAGTTTTTATAATCTCTTCTACCTGTGAAGCCTCCTTGGTAGTTTTTGTTGTTGTTGTAAGAGTAGATGTGTAGGCCTGCTTATGAACACCTCTGAGTGATACTCCCAAAAACCTGGGTAAAAATTTCTTCGAAGATCATTTTATAGCATGCCGATAGATATTTGATGCGAAAATGCCATGCATAACACACTTGGAGCAATGGTGTCATACTCATATCATAAGCTAAATCTTGATTGCCATGCTCGAATCCAGGGGTGTTCACATGTGGCGCCTTGACGTGATGGAAGACTTTGAATACCATGTGCATCATGTCAAATTATTTGACAGTCATATGCACTGCTACATCGTCCATGTGCCGTAAGCGAGGGAGCCAGTGGCGAATCGTTGCCATCATATATCCTACTGTGGGTGGCATGAAATACGGGTAATTGAGCCAGTCTTGGCACTGCTTGTTGTTCTGTACTTTGATTGCAAAGGCCTTCCAGGAGCAGCGTCTTGGCATGGGTCCCCAACATGGGTTATACTTTAAATGGAGTAATGCCTTGACCCATGTGCTCATCATTTCTGGATATTCCTATAATAAATCATGGCGCCAAGTTGGTTGATATATTTCTCCTCTCTGCATTTCTGGTGGCAAATCATCGGGCTCAAACTGAGTTGCATGGGAGGGTTTCTTGCCTGTTTCCTTTTCAATGGCCAACTGATATTCCGCCATTAACATAAAATATGGTTTGTATTGTAGCTGATGCCCAGATATATACCTGTGAGGGGCCAAGTGAGCAAAGTAAGGTGATTGTAATATTTGTTCCTCTATCATGGCCATTGCGTGTAACTGAGCTTCCACACGTGTTGAGTGGGTTCGGCCAAGTTCTTCTATAGTCTTCATCCATGCGGGAGTAGGGTGTTCGAATGTGGTCTAGGCCTTGGCCGTGACTCGTCCGCCTGGGATGGGTTGGGGTTCATATGCTTCTTCAAAAGTGTCCTCCACTGGGACAGTCACTGCTTCTTCATCTGCTGGTAGTTTCGGTGGGGAATCTGGCCTAGGGGGTGCTTCGTATGCTGCTATTTGTGTTTGGAGAGTTACTACCTGGGCCCTTAGAGCGTTGAGTTCCTCGATGATTTCAGTAGGTGGGGCTGCAGGAGCAGTTGGTGCTTGCTGTACAGGTGCTCGTAACTGCAATATCTTGTGTTCTTCTTTGAGCTTCTAGTATTCCTCATTCATACTATCATACTCCTCTAATAATCTGACTTGATCTTCCAATAACATCTTCATAGATTCAGAGGGGACAGCTTTGAAATGATTGGGACTCAAGGGTTCGTCCGGTTGATCTAGAGCAGCTTCCAAGTTTTCTTTGTTCTGTTCCTGTAGACGTTGGTTCTCTTCTTTAGCTGCTGCCAAGTGGCGTCTGAGCAATCCCATGTTTCTCGTAAGCATCGCATTGCGAATAGTTTCAGCCCTTAACAATTTTTCAATGTCTCTAGTGGCCTCTTTTGTCTTCTGCTCACTTTCGAGTTTGACTTTGTGGTAGGCCTGATGTAGCTCTTGGTAGTGGGTGTTAAGCGATGCATTCTCTATTGATAATGAATTTGGTTGCGACTGTAAATCATTCGTTGTCTGTTGCAGCATCTGGTAACTAGTCCCAAGAGATGCAAACTCATCTCTCACTTGAGTCATGCATGCGAACATCTGACAAAATGCGGTGTCGATAGTGGGTGATAAAATTAATGGTGTAGTGAATGCAAATGCTGTGGGTGTGGGTGTCGATGCAAGGGGAAGGGGAAATAGGGATGGGAATGTGGATGCAGTGGTAATAGTGGAAAAATGTGTTGTGCCTAAATGTGATGGTGCAATAGATGAGGTGAGTGGTGGTGCAGTGGGTGGTGATATGTCCATGTCACTAGAAGTGGTGTCGAGTGCAATGACTGTGAATAGTGGAGTGACAGTTGGTGCGTGAATGGGTGTAAATACAGGATTTACAAAGGTTGCTGAGTAATTTACAGATGGGGTTTCTTGAACTGCTTGGTGGAAAGGGGAAAGAGGAAATACAGTGGGTCGGGGAGGTGAGACAGGGGAAAAGGTCAATGGAGGAGGAAATGGAAATAGTGGTTCTGGAGGGGTGGGAAAGGAAGGGATGGTTGGATGGAGAAACGGACTGAATGGAAGGGTGAAAGTCCTAGGAGGGAGGCTAGGTTGTGTAGGTGCGGAAAGTGTGAGAGGAATGGAGGTGACAAAGGCTTCCGCTACCGCACTATCGAAAGATGTGGATGGTCGGGGAGAGGTAGGGTGTACAGGAGAGACTGGAGGGATGGGAGGTGAAAGAGGAGCGATTGGGGTGGTGGGTACCTCGAGCACAGTAGTGGTATGTACAGTAGAAGTGTGGGGTGGGGAGTCGATGATGATTTTTTCTTCTGCCAAAGATTCTTCAGGGATGAGGCGAGCTTCTCGGGCCTGTTGTGATGACTAGCCATCCGTTGGGACACAAATATATTGACCTGGTTTTGATAACAAACGTAACGCCGTGGGTCAAATTGTGGTAGTGGTTTTCTTTGCAAATAGCATAATGCTTCATCGATTCCTACTGACTTCACTAGTTCTCTGAAACCTTGAATGTAGGCTTCTTCAAAGCCTCCTTTAGCGAGTTCCTATTCTACAAGTGCTTGGCTTTCTTCTTCGGATAACTTTTTACGTGCCCAAACTGCTTCCATGGTGCGATATAATTTCTTGATTGCCAAGGTGTAGGCTGCTGCTTCAAATGTTTCATCTTCGTGCATGCTTGTGTCACCTTGGGTATCAGTGTGTTGTTCTTGTTCATCCGTCTGCACATTCTCTTGAGATTCATGACTTCCTTGACTAGCCTCATCATCTCCATCTTCATCATCTGTTTCTGTCCTTTCTTCTTCGGAGCTGGAGACTGCTTGTCCTTGCTGTTGATCAGGGGGAGTTGTAGGGTAGCTTGGTCGTTCATATTCTTGAGAGAAAAACTAGCCTTTAGAAAATTGAAATTCATTTGAAAAAGCATCCGGCATTTCAAAATCGAACGTGGTATTCATTGGTTCAGCTTCCATATTGGGTATGGGGAAAGAAAACACTTCCGCACCAATGGTGGTGGGAATTTCTACTGCTGTGGTGGTAGGTTCTTGAACTGAAGTTGCCTGAGAGGTAACTGCACTACTGGTGCCATTTGTGATGATAGGTCATGACACGCGTATGCGAATGGGTTGTATCACTGCAGGGGGTTCCGTAGGTGACTATTCTGGAGATGGTTGAGGGACTCTGGAACTTGTAGGCATGGGATGGATCCTCGCATGCACTTGCTTGCCCGTCCCTTGCTGGACTTTCTGGCCTTCTTGGCGGTTCCTTTGAAATCCTTCAATTCTTCACTTGTCATCGCACACTCTATTGGCAAGTCATATGCTAAACACATATAAACAATTCGTGTGAGAGCACAACATCCATGGATGATTTTTTTCCTTTCCCATCTATGCTGCTCTAAATACAACTGATCAATAATCCAACTTGCAAAGATCAACCGTTTGGGGTCCAATACAAGCTAAATACAGTCCAAACCAAATGCGTTTGTGGGGCATGGTGAATCGATCCTGAGCTCGGAATGCGAAATGTTGCATACATATTCTTAGTGGCTTAGATAGCTCCGGTGTGATTGTCGAGATGTGTTCCCATTTAGTAACATCACCCCGCTTCATAGGCTCTGGAATTAGCCTTTCTCGCTCTGTCGGAGTGTGCATTCCATGTATATTGATTGCAGCTCTAATCCAATCTTTAGAAAGATAAAACTTCTTAAACGGTGGGTCATTTACTAAGGACGGCAAAATGAATGTGCCTGGTAAATCCTTGTTCTCAGAAGCTATCAAGGATTTGTTAGGCACATTGATAGCTTCTGAGATCAGTGAAGTATTCAATGAAGCCAGCTCTCGCCCAAACATGCTTTAAGTCTTCTGTATTCTAGAGTGCTTCAAACTCTCTGGATAAGAACTGATACTTTCCCCACTTACTGCTATCAAAGGTCAAATTGGCATCAAAAATAAAATCTGCATCTGCCAAAGGTCCTGCTAAACCTTGAAACCAATGTGAATTACGATGAACTTTTTTGGTATATCCCTTAGGAGGGTCATCGATTGGCATAGGTCCTGGGAATCCTTGAAATTCTGGCGGTTGTTCAGTAGGATATGATTCAGCCAGTAAGTCAGCAAAATTTACCACAGGTACACTGGTGTCAGCTTCAGATGGTCCTTCGATCTGCATGATGAGTGATGCGAGTGTGTAGAAGATCTGCTACAAAAGATTAGCACATTAGTATGGAAATTAATCATGATCCCATTAAAGTGAGACCGCAATCCCTTTCCATAACCAATGTGTAACCCGTGTAGCCAAGTGTTGTGATGTGGTTTATGGAATGATGTTTGCAAAACTAGTGCAGGTCTCTAGACACCTACATGCTTCAGATAGTGCATACATTGCTTGATGAGATGTTATTATAAGTGATGTTGGGTAATAGTGTGTGAATTTGTAGAAAGTTCAGTTGTGAGTGAATTATTACAAGGGTAGCATTTAGTAGGGGTGGGATTAGTGTTAGACAACGGGTTTTCAGGAGACAGCTGGATACATTTAGGTATCCACTTCCTAAGAGTTTTTGAGTGAGTGGTATGTTTTTGTTGAGGGACAAAAGGTGATATTGGATGTGGTGGTATTGAGGGGTGAAGAGATTTCTGAGGGGTATATATTACATGGCTTGAGTGTTGAGTTATAATACACTGTTTGGGTACCCAAATCTGCGTGGGTGTGGTCCGATTCATAAGGTACTTCTTGGTGATCCAAATCTGTCGAATGTTCATACTCGTAGAAGAAGGTTGAGAAGACTTTGGATACTGACTCTGATTTTGCCTCGACTTCTTCTTATCGTTGTCTGCTTTGTTGAAATCTATATGTGGTTTCTGTCCTTTTGGCACCCATGCTTGTCTTGTGTCACTTGTTCTGTGATGCTGATACTGCTTTCCTCTTTGGGTTGTCTGATATTGTCGTCGATCAGGGTTCCTCCGTTGTGGTTGACTCCTTTGTGGTTGTCTCTAGTACGCTCAAATAATCGCTTTCATGAACACATTGTCTTAGGTATCCATCTCGTCCTCGTTTGTATAGATTATCACCAATAAGTGAATATTCTTGAGCTTCTTGCTCTAGACTGTGTTGTCGTGCTAAGGTCATTCCTAGAGGGAATGTTTTTGTCCTCAAGTATGTCACTAAGGGTTCACTCCATTCTGGTGTGAGAGACACATGATATAACGTAGCATGTTCTACTATTGGTCTTTTACAACAAACAGGGCATTCTTTACACAACTTATAGACATCTGCTTCCATAGAAGGCCAATATACTCCTAGTCTATGCAGAGTTTGCAATGTACAATGTTTTGAATGATGTTGCTTTAATGCATCTACATGTGCTAATTGCAACCAATTCGCATGTTCTAATTCATCCACACAACAAGCAAGAATCTTTTGATTATCCTGTTTATATATACTACCTGCTATTATTTGGTATCTTTGTGACTTGGTAATTTCTCCTTCCTTGATCCTTATCCTAGGATTCTTGGGTCCATATGTGAGAATAGGGACAATAGGCTTAGCCCATTCTGGTACTATCTCAAGGTTAAACAAATATGCATCTGGTAATTCATCCGCTATTCCTTGAGGAGCTTCTCATGTGGTTAATCTTGAGAGGTGATCAACTCTGAGATGTGTCTTTCCTTTCCTGACTACTACCTCAAAGTCATACTCCATGAGTAATAGAAACCAATGTATCAATCGTCCTATGTTACATGGCTTATTGACTAAGTACAATAATGCTTGATGATTTGTAAAGAATTTGAACTTGTTTGCCAACATATAATGTCTGAATTTCTTCACGGCATAGATCATTCCTAATCCTTCTCGTTCTATAGTGGTGTAATTTCTTTCTGCTGCATTCAACTGTCTACTCGCATAAGCTATGGGGAGGTCTATATTACCTTCATTCGTAGGTTGTGCCAACACACATCCTATGGCATAGTTGGATGCATCCACATGTACATGGAATGGCTTAGTCCAATCAGGGGTTGTCAATATAGGTGTTGAGCACAAACATCGTTTAAGTTCATTGAATGAATTCTCACATTCATCTGTCCATTCAAACTTGGTTGAAAGAGAGTACAAGGGCTTGGCTATGATTGCATACATGTGTATGAATCGTCTATAATAACCGCAATGACCCATAAATGCTTGTACTTCTTTTATGTTGTTTGGCCTAGGTAGATCTGCAATTACTTTCACTTTTTCTTCATCCATAGAGATTCCATCCTTTGACACAATGCATCCTAGGATTTTTCCTTGTCTAACCATGAAAACGAACTTTTCTGGGTTCAGACAAACCTGATATTCTCGATGTTTGTCAAATACTTGCCTTAGTTCTGGGATATGAGTCTACCTCATATTCGAATGTGCACATATGTCATCGACATAAACTTCCAAATTCTTGCATAAGAATTCCTTAAAAACATGACACATGAGTCGCTGGAAAGTAGCAGGTGCATTTGTTAAGCTAAAAGGCATTACACGAAATGCAAATATGCCCCATTCTGTGGCAAAAGTCATCTTGTGTTGATCTTTTGGAGCAATGGCTACTTGATTATAGCCTGAGAAACCATCAAGAAAGCTATAAACTTCCTTGCCTGCAACTCTTTCCAATAAATGTTCCGTGATAGGAAGAGAACTATCGCTAATCGTGGCGGCATTAACTTTTTTAAGGTTAATACACACACGCAATTTTCCATTCTTTTTGGGCACTACCACAATGGGGGATACCCATTCGGTATGCTCAATTTCATAAATGAATCCTGCTTCTATCAAGCGATCTATTTCTTCTTTAATCTTCACAGCGTAGTTATCATTGTACGTGTATGGTTTCTATTTCATAGGCTTTGCATCTGCAGTCATAGGGATTCTATGGGAACATATATCCAGGTCTACTCCTTTCAAGTCTTTGTAGCTCCAAGCAAACACATCTCTATATTCTCGCAATAGGGCAACTAACTCTTCTTCTTCTTCATTCGTCAAATCATGCCCAATGTATGTACATTTTTCTTCTTCTCCTTCTATGGCCACTATGATTTTTTTGGTTTTCTCTCGGTTATCATATACTTCTCCAACGTTAGCTTTTCTGTTAGGCATTCGTACCATTATTCTTCTATCTTCTATTTCATATTTCTTGAAGTTCTCGGGAACCTCAAACAAAGATTCTTCTTCCTTTGACGTGGTTTCTTTCTTCTTTCTTTTCTTACCTTCACTTTTGGCAGTCACTTGTGTGGTTAACCTCACATCATTCATAATTTCTTCGTGTCTCTGAGGGTGAGCTTCTACGTCGTAAAAATATTCTTCATCTGATGCAAAGGGAGGGTCCATAATAATTGACTCTAGATCGAAGTCGCTTATATCCTCAAATGCATCAGTGCTAGGTTCACATTCTTCTATAATTGAATCACACATGATTGGCTCTATTGTGAAGACTGAAATGTCATAGCGATCCTCATCATAGTGGGGTGTCCATTGTTCTTCATTGATGGCTACATCCATTGTTGCTAATATTTCTGCCCAACCATGGGGCTCGAATTCTTCGTCTGGAAATACTACAGGTGCGTACGTTGGGTCTTGAAGAGTTCGTGGATGTTGCTTTGAACCTAAGGTTCTGGTGCTAACCTTTCTTCCTCTTGTTCTGCTACCTTACACATCCATAGATGAGTATCCTCGTGCAACCATGACGGGTCTGATTCCAATGAGTGTATCGATTCTGTTTCATCTTGTGTCTTATGGATGGTATTCCATTGTATTGGGGGTACATCTCGATGTGAATAGTCTTTACGATTGACTTTAGTAGTCACTCCTAAATGTTGCAAGTATAAAGAATTAGTTCCCCAATCTTGTACAATTTGCAACTGACGCATGAATGGTTGTGGAAGGGGAATCGAGCAAGAAGAAAAGAAGAAGAAGATCAAAGTCAAAAACTGCGCAATAAAGAATGAAGATCATAAAATGAAAGAACCACCCTTTGCCTAAAGCCCCGCAGGGGCACACATCAGGCAACAACGCGAATCATCTAGGTCCTGAGGATTGGAATTAAAGATCAATCAGAACCAGGACATTTCATGGGAAGGACGGACCAGGGACAGGAACTATACATGAAGAAGTGCAAGACAATATTTGGCAGGTAGTGATCCTTCCACTGTTAGCATGCGTTGGCAACCAAGTAAACAGACTTAAAGCAATGCAACAGGGTCAGATGTGTGAAGATAAAGACAAATCAGAAGACCAAAAGTTAGAAAGAGGTAGAGGCTGAAAAGATGAAGAGGGTGACTAAGAACAGCACATTCCTAGTCGCTGGTGGCGTGCGTGGTAGCCCGACTGAATGCAGCAACCCAGATTTGTGATGTACGGGATATCAAGGGGAAAACAGAAGCAAATGACTTACATCGGATAAAATAACAAATTCTCTGACAGTCCTTACCGCTTCTTTGACCACTGGATGCGTGTATTCAGAACTCTTAAACAAGCTGAAGACAAGAAGTAAATCCCTTCAAGGGACGACAGAGACAAAGAGGGGGAGAGTGTTGCAGAGCAAAGAAGCACAGGAGAAGAGCCCCAAAATTTTCAAATTAATGGGCACAATTTTTCTTCTTCAAAGTCTTAGAGAATTCCCTCAAACCATGTAAATGCAGAAGAGGAGTTCTCTAGTGCACAATCCAAACTTATTGTTAAATATCCCTTGTGAATTAGTAGGAAATTCACTTTTTAGTAATAAAGTGCCGGTCTCTTGTGTAAAAGGACCAAATTTAGGGCACATGTATATAAGTCACTTTGTGACTCTTTGTGGAGACTTTTTTGCTATTGTGAACAAGGAGAGCTCTTGAATCTCGAATTTGCCTCTTTCCTGCAGATTTCCATCTTCTCTTTGATCTTGTGTGTGTGTGTGTAATGCTTGGAATGTGTGTGTAGGACTGTTGTCTACCCCTTCCCACTGTTTTTGAGCTACTGTAGTGTGTGTGTGTGAGCTTGTAGGAGTTGTGGCGTGAGTGTGGGTACTTCCCACCATTCACTATTTTGGTCATAACTTGAAGCCGGATTGTCAAAATGAATTGAAAGCACTTTTAATAGATCCGTCTCGTCGAGAGCTTCGAAAGGAGTACCCTATTGACTATATTCGGAGCTTGGAGCTAGGAGAAATCCTTGATTTGCTGAAAACTACTATAAGAGGTATCATGGCAGACACTTTGAGTCTTTCAGTGAGTTTCAGAGGTGGATTAGTGTTTTCTCATGCATATCAGCTGAACCACTTCATTTTCCATCATGTGTGCACATGTCTTCATACACTTGGTTAGGTCGTTTGATCGGATTGACATATAAGCATGTGTCAATTTCCCACTATATGCACTTGTGTTGCAAATGAGGTTTAGTCTCTTTGGCACAAGTCCTTGAGTCTTCTTGACTTAAGTACACATGTTTTTGGCGCCATTGCCAGGGAATGCTCAGCCAAGGTGCCTTCGTGATGGTTGTAGATCGAGTGTGATGAAATCGTACTTGTAGAAGTGAACTCGTTCCGTGGCAAGTAGTCAATCACTTCAGCACTTGTTACTACATCCCAGAGGTGTGTGTAATGAGTTTCTAGGTTTAGGGTTAGTAGGAAGGGAGAGAAGGAGGAGTTAGGGTTAGGTTAGAAGCAGAGGAGAAGAGAAGGGAAGTAGGAGTAGGCCAAGATCACCAAAAAAGCCAAAAAATTTACCAAAATTAGTGTAGTTCAGTTTTTGCCACCAAAAAGATATAAAAACCAAAAATTTGAACTCATTTGACACTTTCGTGCATTCTGGTATCGTCGGAGAGCAGCGATCAGTATCGTGGGTGCAGTATCGCGCATTGTAGGCCATTAAGACTAGTTGTTGAGCTCAAAGTGCAACCAAGACATCACTGAGGTAAGATTCCATAAGTGTTCACTAACCAAAACTTATTAAAAAAACTCAAAAACGCGAATACTTGCGCATCTGGTATCGCAGGGAGGGACAGTGCATTTCTTGAGTTTCTTTGCAAGAGATAGGAGGCTAGGAGTGAAGAGGGGTGAGAGAAGAGCAAGGGGGTGTAAAAATTTTTGCATTTGGAAGTATTTTGGCTTGAGTATCGCGATCGGTTGAGTTTTTGGTATCGTGATACCAAAAATTCCCTTGTATCGCGATACTTGCCGAAGTATCCTATCGTCGGTTACCGGCCCTGGTATCGCGATACCCCTTGTGGTATCATATCGCCGGGTTGGTATCGCGATCTCACTTTGCCAAAGTGGTATCGTATCACGGTCCACTTTTGGTATCGTATCGTCCTCTTCTCTGAGTGGTATCGTGACACCGTTCCAGTATCGTATCATGCTGTTCGGTGGTATCGTATCGCCTAACCACCGATATCGTATCGTGATCCATTAGTGGTATCGTATCGTCTCGAGTCCCGCCTAGTGTCGCGATACCATACTAGTATCGTATCGTGCTGTTCGGTGGTATCGTATCGTGGTCCACATTGTGGTATCGTATCGCCCTCTTCCTAGTTTAGTATCACGATACCATTTCAATATCGTATCACGCAAGCTGTTAATATCGTATCGCCACTTGCATTGGTATCGTATCGTGTGAAGGGATCAATATCGTATCGCCTTGGTTCTCAGATATCATATCGGAAGGACTGTCGGTATCATATCGTCTTATTTTCAAGCGTCGTATCGCGATACCAATTTGGTATCATATCGTCGCTTTGCAAGTGGTATCGTATCGGCTGGGTTTCCAGTATCGTATCATCCGAGTTTTCAGTATCGTATCGTTCAAATTTTGGTATCGTATCGAGGTTGGATATTGGTATCGTATTGTCTAATCTAAAGGTATCGTATCGTCAGGTTAGCTCGTATCGTATTGTGAACAAAGTGGTATCGCCGAGAGCTATTGAAGCATTTGTTAAGGGCAACTTTGAGGCAATTGAGGAGCCACTTAAGGAGAGTTGTACAGACCTAGAGAGCTTTAGGAGGGTGAATGAACTTGAGGTCAGGGAGAGTGCTAAGTAGACGAAGAAGTGTCATATCTTCTGTAGGGAGTGCCGCCCAAGTCAATCACCGCTCGGTCTATTCAGACACCTCTAGTCACTCCGAGGAGGAGATACCAATGGCTTCAAAAGACATGCATGGCCCAACTCCAGGTAGAAACTTCATGACCGCTATAGAAGGAGACTACCGTACCTCCTTACAATATGTTTCTACTAATGCCCATGAGATCCCCATCTATCTGGATGGCTTAAATCGATCTGTGGCTAGAATGGTAACTTCCATGGATGCCACGATTGTACCCAGACCTGCTCTTAAGTAGGAAGGAGGGGCATACATGGACAAGATAGGTCACATATACATAGTAGCTGAATTTCCCGAGATGATCAATGAAAGGGGAGAGTTAGTGGAACAAGAAAATCCAAGAAGAACAAACCCTCAGGAACTAGTGATGACCCCTAGAGGTAGATCCCAAGTAACGCGAGTCTTGAGAGGAGACTTGATACCTCAAGATGATTACCTGTTGGAAGTCTATATGATCCATGGATCAGATGTATTACTTCAAACAGACTATCGGCTCCAGGAAGAGAAGAAAGCCCAATGACATTTTATGAGCTGAAGGATCCAGAAGATGAAACTAGAATCACATACCTAGACAAAAATCAGAGAAGATATTGGTTGGTTAGTGCCTTGGACAGAGCTCAACTGAAATACATGGGGTTGCATGTATTCCCTCAGAGAGATCAGGCAACTACTTCGCAGAACCCCTTTGGAAATCAACAAGAGATAGAACACACCACGTCAGGACAAACTAGCCAACGGAGTGTCCCAAACCGTACTCATGTACAATTTGTGACTCCAAGAGTGCAAGCACACGATCAGAGCCACCCAGGAGTAGGGAATCAGTACCGACCACCAATAAGACCACGACCACCAGTACGAGGGCAGCCTGGAATACCTCCAGTTAGACCAGCAGTTCCGGCCTTTCCTGTAATGCATAGACCGCCAGAACCATTGAGAAGACTGAGACCTATCCAAGTGGCCAAGTGCATAAGAAATCATTATGATGGATTGGGAGAACCCTATGATCACATTGCTGAATTTAAACAAGTTCTAAGAGCAGAACAAGTAGACGAGTTCTTTGTGCAGTATGAGTCTTTTGGACTCACCCTCACAGAAACGGCTCTGACTTGGTTCCAGCCGTTAGATCCTAATCAGTTTGGAAACATGGAGCAATTTTTTCAAGAATTCATTGGGGAATTCACTAAGAGAGGGATTAAATACAATTCTGCGTCTTTAATCCATAGTTTTAAACAGAACCCTAATGAAACAGTGAAAACAACTGCTCGGAGATTCAATCAATATGTTGATAGATGCCCAGCTACTGAGAGGCCCACTCAGCAAAAAATGATCTCATTATTTTTGGACGGACTCACGAACGGAACCCTAAGAATGCTAGTTTACGTGAAGAGGCTACAAACCCTAAGTGAGTGTCTTCAAGAGTGCATTGATCTAGAAGACAATCTAGTTGAGGACCTCAAGAGCACGCCAAGCCCCACTAAATCAGAAGACTCTTGGATTACCATTACATCCAACTCTAGTAATATGGAAGAATTAGCGGAGCTCCTAGCAAAGAAACTAGGAGTCTAGGGACAAAGAACTTACCCACACCCGGCCTTAAGGATGCCCATATTACGGAGGTGTAGTCTATGTGGAGGAGATCACCCCACTCACATGTGTGCACGAGGAGGGATGGGTGCACAACAGACATATCCATACAACAGACAACACCAATAGGGAACTGTTTTGTATTGCCACATAGAACAAAAATACACTAATCACACCACAGAGAACTTTGCATTCAATAGGCAGTCATGCCCCTTACAACCACCGCAGTATCGATCATACGGATATCCACCTAGAGAGCCAGCCAGAGAGATGCCCAGATACAATCCCTATCCAAGACCAGCAGGAGCACCGAGACCTTATGAACAAGCACCATATCCACCACCCCAACCAGTGTTAGGGCCACAACTGTCACAACCTCAACAAGTGGTACCTGTAAAGTATGCTTAGCTAGAAGAAAATTTGGAAAGAGCCATAGTGCCCGCATCGACGACAATCAAGGTGGAATCAACGAACCCTGGATATGAGCTTGCCCCACGAGATTATTATCCATATGAAGCCAACACGTTAGAGTATGAATCAGTCTATGATTCGGCTTATCATGGATATGAAGGATATGATCAAGCTTATGGAACGGAGGTAGCAACTTTGATGTATACTGCACCTAAAGCACAACCACCCATGAGACCACCCATTAGACCACCTGTGCCGAGAGGACCTTGTTATAGATGTGGAGGAGACCATTTTATTAGAGAATGTCCTCGGCCTTACAATCCACCACCCCCTAGGAATTGGGAAGGATATTGCAATGATTGCAAAAAGGAACATCTTTTCAGGGACTGCCCTAAGAATCCAACCAAAGTCCAAGACACTGCGCCAATTAATGTAATTGAAGTGATAGAAGCATTTGGAAGTGATAAGGAATATACTGTACCTTTAAAGGCCATTACTAGAGCTCAAATGAAAGAACAAAAAGGAAAACAACCAGAACAGGAACGAGAGAGCAAAAAAATGGTAAGCCCCAAGATTCAAATAGTTGAAGATTCTGAGGACCCACGTGAGAGTACCCAGAACATTAAAGCACAGAAATGGAGGGAAAGAAGAGAAAAACTCAAAGAAAAATGGATGAAAAACAAAAGTCAAGATAATAAAAAACAAACTAGAAGCATGAAAGAACAGAAAGAACAGGAAATTCAGAAAGAAGTGCCCATTCCACCACCTATCCAAGAAGTAGAGAAACTAGAATCCATTTTAGCTGACCCAAAATCAGATGACCTAGACATGTGGCTGAAATCTTACCAAGCTAGAATTAAGACTGGACCGAAAGTAGAACAACATGAAAAGCTTTACCCACAAGGAGAAGTAGAAAAGAAAAGGCTGGCAATATGTCGAAAGCTTATAGAGGTTGCACAAGCAACCCTAGAAAAGACAATTCCAGCCCTCCCAGAGACGAGAATACCAGATAATCATTATAAAGAACATGTCAGAGCCTTGGATAAAGAACCTAGAGGGAAGAATGGCAAGCAAGAGCGAATAAGAACTCATGATGAACTAATGTCAACCATACCTGACCTGGAAGCTGAATGGCCAAAGGAATTATGGAATAGAATCCGAGAAGAACAATGGAAGAGGAATGAAGTGACGAAGCCTCCTTTTGAGGAAATAGATGTAGAAGTCTATCAACCAAACCCCAAACTGGAAGAAGTATATGAGGAAGCATCAAGACTCGATAGAAATAGAGAAGAAACCCAGAGCATTTCAACATTGCCTAATTACATGGGAGAATACGAAAAGGAATCTATGATAATACGAGCACCCACAGTACACGGAAAAGGAAAAGAAAAGTCAGAGAAGAGTTCACACAATTTAACAGAACTTAAGAAGACAAAAGTACAATGCAAATTAACCGTGGAAGAATTACTTCAGGTAAAACCACAATTATGGAGGCAATTAGCGAGTCAATTAGAATTGGGGCAAGAGAAGGAAGAAAAGGAAGGAAAGGGAGACGAAAACACATCTAAAATACAAATCCCAGTTGATAAAGTGGGAGAGTTTAGTGAAGGGGATGAAGGTAATACATGTCTGCCTGTCACATACAATGGGTACATGACCAAGGCTATACTAGACACGGGAGCCGGGGTAGGAATCACCACCAAGGAAATTTGGGAGAAATGGGGAAAGCCTGCCTTATGACCCACACGCATGAAGCTCCAATTAGCAGACGGTCATGTGGAGAAACCCTTAGAAATACTGGAAAGAATCAAATTGAATGCATGTGGAGTTGAATTTGAACACACACTAGCAATTTCCAAGTTCGAAAAGGCTAATAATTACGAGATGATATTAGGACGACCCTTCATGAGACAAATGCGAGTAGTACAAGACTCGGGAAGAGATTCTTTGCACCTACAACATCAAGGAAATACAACCAAGATAAACTTGCATACATTTGCATATCGAGATGTTCCTCCACTACAATGGAATCCCATACACAAGGAGGAAGACCACCTATCTATTCATAGTGATGGAACAAGTGACCAATCATGGATGCATGAGGACGCCTAGTTATGGATGTGCAAAGAAGCCAAGAAAGAGGACAGTAAAAGACAGGCATGGCCAATAGGACATCCTAACTACCGACATGTAGAGGACCCAAGGTACATGCTGCAAATCTTTCCTCATGAAACCTTTGAACCGCATGGATGGATGGAAATTCTAGCAACCTTAGACGTGTGTGTAAATGAGGAAGTCTTGACAATGAACGAGTGCATAGATGAGGAAGGCTATGATGTAAATCTTTTTATGGTTGTCCTTCACGAAGTAGAAGAAGGGGAAATCTTGGAAAAAGAGTGGAAGGAGGAGTATGAGAGTATAGAAATGGAACTAGAATTCGATTCTGAAGAGAGCTATCTAGACACCATTCGAACCAAAGAGAAACAGGAACCAACAAAGATCTTGGCAATAGAAGCCGCCCCCAGAGTACAAGAACAAGAAGCAAAAATGAGTAAAACTGGGCCAGACCCAGATTTGTTCGAAGTTCCTGAACATTTTAAAAGATACGAAGTAGAGGAGAGAAAAATAGCTATTCAAATTCCTAAACGAGAGGATCGAGATGGAGAAGCATATGACAACAAAGAACAAACAAAAAAGATCATCGTAACGGTGGAAGAGGGAGAAGAAAGAAGTACCTACATAGGCAAAGATGTGTCGGTGGAAGAGGAGGAAGAGTTAGTACAACTGATCCGAGAATATCGAGACGTGTTCGCATGGACGTATAAGGATCTCAAAGGCGTGGAACCCTCGATTTGTCCAATGACGGCAGATGCAAAACCATCAAAACAACGGCCATATACATACAATGAGATATATGCTCCTAAAATTAAGGAAGAAATAGACAAACTACTAGCGGCAGGCTTCATATATGAGATAGAACACACCGAGTGGGTATCACCACTAGTAGTTGTGCCTAAGAAGAACGGAAAATTGAGAGTGTGCATTAACTTGAAAAAGGTCAATGCAGCCACCATACGTGATAGCTACCCATTACCCATTACAGACCATCTATTGGAAAGAGTAGTAGGAAAAGGAGTATATAGCTTCTTAGACAGATTCTCAGGATACAATCAAGTAGCCATTGCTACTGAAGATCAACATAAGACCGCATTCGCGATCGAATGGGGAGTCTATGCTTTCAGAGTGATGCCTTTTGGACTCACTAATGCACTAGCTACTTTCCAACGATTGATGTGTCATGTTTTCAAGGAATTTTTGAAAAAGAGCATGGAATTATATGTAGATGACCTATGTACATACTCCAATCAAAGACACGATCATATTCCTGAATTGAGGAAGTTATTAATAAATGTAGACAGAACAGAGTCTGTTTAAACCCAGAGAAGTGTGTCTTCATGGTGAGACAAGGGAAAATTCTCAGACACATAGTCTCTAGGAATGGAATATCCATGGACGAGGACAAGATTAAGGTCATCTTAGAGCTTCCTAGACCAAAGAATGCAAAAGAGGTGCAAGCATTTATGGGACATTGTGGATATTACCGTCGGTTTATCCACATGTATGCCATAATCGCCAAACCCCTGTATGGTCTCTTAACTCAATTCACTTGGACGGAAGAGTGCGAAAAGGCATTCAATGAGTTGAAAAAGAGGCTTAGCACGGCCCTAATTCTGAAAATGCCAAATTGGAACAAGCCTTTTCATATTCATGTTGATGCGTCTAATTCTGCAATAGGATGTATATTAACCCAACCAGCCGATGAAGGAAAATTAGATCATCCAATTGCCTATGCAAGCAGACAACTAAATCAAGCTGAAAGGAATTATACCACTACTGAGCGAGAAGGATTAGGAATGGGTCTATGCAGTGAAGAAATTTAGACACTATCTCTTAGCCAACAAGTTCAAGTTTTTCATAGACCATCAGGCTCTATTGTACCTAGTCAATAAGCATTGCAACACGGGAAGATTAGTGAGATGGTTCCTACTATTAATGGAGTTAGACTTTGAGGTGATAGTAAAGAAGGGAAACACCCATGTGAGAGTGGATCATCTTTCAAGGTTAACACACGGAGAACCACAAATGGAGTACCCGATGATCTGCCAGATACTTATTTGTTCAATCTAGAAGTTTGTCCAAAGTGGGCAGAGAAATTAATTCCTATACTTACTCATGGTCCACAACATTAAATCAATAAGGAAAGTAAAAAGGAAATTTTACAATCAAGGAACTTGCATATCATTGCGGGAAGCGTGTACTATAAGGAACCCAATGGGGTATTGCTAAGATGTGTTGAGGAAGACGAACAAACGAAGCTAATCGAACAAGCACATGTGAACAAATGGAGAACACACCAAGGGACTCATGGAACCATCAGGGAATTAAAGAGATTAGGAGTATACTGGCCTGAGATGCCCAAGAATGTCCATGACTATGTAAGTAATTGTGCAGAATGCCAGGAGACAACTCCAAAGGATCATACGTCCATACCTTTCTCAACGATAGCACCCAATTGGAGCAAAACATTAGTGAAATTCCTAAAGACAAGAGAACATGAGGAAGGAGTTAGCCTGGCTAGAAAACGATCCCTAGAGGAGATGAGCAAGGATTATGTTCTCATAGGAAGAAACTTGTTTAGAAGAGGAAAAGACAACCAATTACGATTATGTATTCATGAAGGAGAGTATTTACCCATATTAGAGATGGCACACGCAGGTGCAGCAGGAGGTCATTTTTTCGCCGAAAGAACTGTAAAAATGATCCTTTCGCAGGCTTGTGGTGGCCAACTTTACATATGGATGCTCAAACATATGTACGAAGTTGTGAGACATGCCAGAGAGCAAAATACCCAATTCGGAGAGATGACATGCCATTGCGACCTATGGTTTGTGCGAGAGCATTCTCTAAATGGGGTATTGACTTCATAGGACCTATTAATCCACTGGCCAAAGGATCACATACTGAGTACATCATAGTAGCCACTGACTACTTGACAAAATGGGTAGAAGCAAAGGCTATTAGAAAGAACGATGCTCAAACCACTGCTAAGTTCCTTTTTGAGCATATATTCACTCGTTTCGGATTACCAATTGAGATTGTGAGTAACTGGGGAACGCATTTCCTTAACGAAGTAATAGAATCCCTAATGAATGAATTTTTAGTCATCCACAAAAAATCAGCCCCATACCATCCCCAAGCCAATGGTCAAGCGGAAAGTTCCAATAAGGTATTATGTACAGTATTGACAAAGATTGTCAATAATGGGAGGTTTGACTAGGACAAGCAATTGCATCATGCAATTTGGGCCTTCCGGGTAGCATATAAAACGGCTATTGGAACTACCCCATTCAATTTAGTGTACGGGCAGAATGCAATTTTGCCAATTGATTTTTTAATCCCCACTTTGAGAGTAGCGCAACAGTATGAATGGACTGGACATGAATTATCCTAACAACTAGACCAAATCAAGAAGTTACATGAAATTAGGTTACAAGCGGTAGCAGGAATCTATGCGGCCAAGAGAAGAAAAAAAGTCATATTATGATGCACATATAAAAGACAAAGGACTTAAAGAAGGAGACTTAGTCCTGGTTTACACCTTAAAGCAACATGCCAAGAAGCTACAAAAATGCGGATATGGACCTATGATCATCAATAGGATCTCTACTAGTGGAGCAGTTAATCTAGCCACTCTAGATGGAGACATTCTTCCTAACTACATAAGTGGATGCAGAGTTAAACGATTCATGGAGCCATTGACGGATCAAATGTTAGCACGTCTAATAGGTGCTCAAAATAGGAAGAAAGAGGAAGAACGGATTAGAGAGGAGGCTCGACAAGAAGCCCTAGAACGCATCAAGAAAAGGAAAGAATGGATTAGCCAAAGAGATGAACGATATATCTCCAAGGAGAGGAACCTATCCCTATGGCTAACTACCAAGTCCATACATCTGACGCGCATAGAGCTCATAGGTCACAACCTTACCTAAACCTAGGGATTGGAAAGATAGAGTACAAATTGATAGATGCATTGATAGATTCAAGAGCAGGACTTAGTTGCATACGTAATATGGTCATAAAAGATCTTCAATTGATTATGACTCCCACAAAAGCTCAGATGATAGGAATTGGAGGACAAATCATAGAATGCATGGGAACCACTAACGTATCCCTCCACCTAGGAAATTCTTCCATGGAACAACGAGTATTAGTGTGCAGCGATGAGGATTTAATAGAAGATTTGATCCTAGGACAGGATTGGATCATTGAGAATGAAGTCAGCATCAACCTAGCTCAAGGATATATTTCAGCCAAGATAGGGCACAAGGAAATTTTTAGTCTATTAGAAGAGAAGCTTTGCTCCAACCAACCACCATCGGGAGTGCGGAAAGATGCAAAAAAGAGCTAATAGAACATGATTCCAGTCCCCATACCTCAAAAACCAGTCTAGAAGAAGCAGGAAGCTCAAACCCTAATGTATCCAAGGAAAAGGTGATACCACCCTACTCAGTTGATGAACGGCCAAACAATCAGGAAACCAACTCTCATGAAGTCCCTCATGCGACAGAAGGGTCACCAATGTGGAGGACAACATTCAGGCATTCACATCAAGGGAAGAACAAATTCAAATAGGTACGCAAAGATCGAGTGCAAAAATCGGAAACGACATCACCAAATCATAGGGAGAATAAGAAGAATAACAAGTCAGCATCACAAAAATCTGAAACAACAATACTCTTGCAAGTATGGCTCCCTAAGCCTTTGATTGAAGCTCAGAAAGCACGACAGCAGATATGGATCCCCAAGAAGGTTAAACAAGCAGCCAAGCAAAAATTACGCAATCAGGAGGATACTTTACATCAAAACATTTGAATGATAAAGCAAAAACAGACTCGTCCTAGAATCATGAAGAGCAGGACCTCTATTACTAGGACACTTGAGGAAACAAAGAAAACACATGAAGCTTGAGAAACCAAAGAAAGAAAACGACCTATCAAAGCGCCCACAAAATGGATTTGGAAACCCAAGCGACTGCAAGGCATGGACCATTGGAACAACGAAGTTTCCAATTGCACTTTGCGAGCCACCATTGCCGAATGGGAAAAGAGGTACATGGAAGACACCGCACCTCTTAGAGCCAAATGGAAGAAAGCTGAAAATAGGTACCTCATGCAATGTAAAGAAGACTATTAAACGTTGTTGGTTCCTTCTAACTATCAGAAGTGCGTTTAAGTGATTCTTGGGTTCTTGGGAGTGGAAGGGGTCTGTTAGACAGAGGCCCTGTACTTAGTTCCCAAACTCATTGCTCACACCCAGCACTATACTAATGCTGAGAGCACTCTCAAAGATTGCCATACTTAGATATTACCGTCACAGTCTTAGCTCAACCACAGGTATCGAATACGCAAGATGCTATGTGGCAGCGACACATAAACTTACTGGAAATCTTGGAAACAAGAGTAATCGTTAACCTTTACCTACAAGATCTAAACAATCAGGCAACACCGTAGACACAGAGAACTTTGAGGGTTCAACCACACAGTACTGAAGGTTCAGTGCACCACTCAGAAAGATCCCTATTGCACTTAACTTTACCGTATGAAGACAGATTCCAACATTGCAAACAACACAGCACAGATCTAAATACCAGAATGCTACTACAGTTGCTCAGATTTCACCAACCACTGGTAGAACATTCCAAGAAGGGGTAACACACAATGTGCGGGCTAACACCACAACTCAATAAGGATTCACAAACAACTTACTCAGACAATAATCCGCGATCTATTATCTGTGAATGGAACTCGCAACCTCAACAGAGATCGATAGGTAACAAACACAGATGCACACAGTACAATCGGAGTACGTAGAAGTTAGACAACAATGCTACAGTAGTGTTCAGGTAATCCTCCAGACGAATAGCCTGGTGATTCCACGAATCGTCTCACTGGTTAACAACAGAACAGATGTCGGCGGCAGACAAGACAAGAGACGAACACGAACTCAAAATACAGGAAAATATGCAAATGACACTACAGACAATGCCCGATCAGTCACCCAGACAGACGGTCTGGTGATCCGTCCTGTTTTCGTCTCTGCGAGTCTTTTTTCACTCGTGCGAACAAGATTCGGTTACATCTTCCCAATCCGGCGGCCGACTAACACTCTGGCACGCACGGTGGACTCGAACCCGCAGGTTTTACAAAACTATTGCTCATCTATGATTCCTTTTAAGTACATATTTCTAGCTAATCTAAAGGTACGGGCGATCTTTTGGCCATGCATGCCTTGGTCCCGTTACAAACTCCCAAAATGTTTCTCCTTCACTCAATCTTATACTTTCTAATCCCTTTGTAATGTTTATTACCTTGTTGAAATTGACTTTTGAAGGCGTGCTCCATTAGGTCCCATGTTGAAAGTGCTTATCCAAGATGAAAAAGCATAAGAAAGGCATCTTGCCTTCCTGTTAATCCTCTTGTTTTACACAAGACTAAAAATAATCGGGTATGCCCATTAGGTCTTCATGAGATAACCCTTTGAAAGATGGAAATTTAATGAGTAAATGTGCAGTGTAATATACAACCATGAGGGTTATATATTGTTCATATACTAACATTTTTGCCTCATTCTCACGTAGAAAGGAAGATCTCATAAATCTTTAAAAAGGAAGATATGTGACACGGGGCTTTCAAGTCGATATGATAGGAGAAAACTACCTTTAAATTGACCGAGCCTGCGTAGCTTAGTGGGTGATGCCTTTAAGCCGTGGGAGGAAGTCTTGAGTTGAAGTCTTGGCTAGACATGTCCATGAGTCTCTCATGATGGGTGCCTCTACTTACGAGGTTGAGTGTGTGAGTGTGTATTTTCAATTCATTGTACTATCTAAAAAAAAACTACCTTTAAACAGATCAACCTATTAATTCTACAACCTATTAATTCTACACGTAATCATGGTTTTTAACACGTTTTCACACACATGTCTATCTTGGGAGTTGGGCCTACATGTAATGGATTGGGATTACGTTGGTTTCATAATTTATTGCCTCAAACACACCACTTGATGTCCATGCTTTCCCCAATAGATTGCGGTCCTACAAAATAATCCTTAGTTCCTTAAAAGACATACAATAAACACAATATCCAAACCATTAGCCAATAAAATACCTAATCAACTTTTAAGAAAGAGTCAAACTCAAAATATGTACCAAACTTCATTTATGATAGCCTATAAATATGTGTACCTAGACATAGTTCAAAGCACAAGAATGGACAATCATAGTTCATAAGAAACCAACATACTCCAAGGCATATAAATCAGCCACTTCATTACATGATTATTCAAATCTAGGACAAGAACCTTTTCTCACCATCAAAGTCCACCATTTTATCAGTTTATCATGCTCAGTCCACCTCATCATAGCATGAATTACAATTGCGAAACCCAATATTTGTATACACATCCATAACATACACACATAAGGCTTAGTCTAAAGCATATGAGCATCAGATTTTCAAACTTGATGACGTGAATACGAAGCTCAAGGCAGCCATCATTCATAATTCATAATTCGTTCATAAAGATTGATTATGACACAGGGGTCTTTCACAAACTTGGGAGTCATAAGTTCCATCCATTCAGGGTCCACAAAATAGTAAATCCCAGGGTGTAATCCACCAGCTCATAAATGTTTTAGAGAAAGTCACTTTAGACCTAAACAGTTCTTAAGCATGAAAAAGCGGATCCATTCATCATGGCAAGCACCAAGATCTTACAAATATACTTGATCATATACTTGGTTTAATGTCATCTCAAGAGTTCACATCCTTCTAACCAATTACTTTTGATAGGAAACCAATTACCATAAAAGGCGTAGGATCATCTTCATAGTCTTCTAAGGTCATCATATATAGTCCTTGCATTAAGGATCTAGGTCACATCTTCTTCGTGTGCCCCAAGTCTCTCCTGCTTTGGTGGACCCCTATGAATATTTTGAGACTACAAGATCAAATCACCTGGAAGCAAGCGCTTTTGGGCAAAGCGATTGGCTTCTCGGCAGCACTATGGAATGCAATAAGAGGGGAAACCCTCCGGAAGATTTGGAAGGACCAGTGTGCCTACAATTTTGGACACCCTCCTAAAGAGAGGTCGATGGAGAAATCTCTGTTCATCCTCGCCAAAAGAATCTCTAACTACAAGAGGTCCCCACCCTTTAGGCACCATAAAGTGTTTCTCATCGAGAACAACAATCTTAAACCTAAGTGGGCCTCGCATGAGTGGGACAAGAGGGTTATTAACCTCCTTTGTAACACTCTCTAGATCTGCAAGTTCTGCCCCTATTGTGTGGGATTCGGGGGGTCCCAAGGGCACTAGTCCCATTCACTTGTAACTTTTTTTT
The DNA here is from genome assembly GCA_020310875.1 of Ceratopteris richardii. Lineage (NCBI taxonomy): Eukaryota > Viridiplantae > Streptophyta > Polypodiopsida > Polypodiales > Pteridaceae > Ceratopteris > Ceratopteris richardii. The sequence continues at coordinate 24,081,675 of CM035424.1, read as the reverse complement.
TTTTAATTAAAGTCTGAGAGAGTAGCCAAGGCTGAACTTCCTTTTTGGAAAAAGAAAGGAAGCTCTCGGAGCAACATTCAAGCTAGCATATAACAAAAAATGTCCCCTCAATCATAGACACCACCATCTGGCATCAATAATACCAACCACACATCCAACATGTCAAATAGGCACCCAAATACATACTTAACGTGCAAACCAACAATATCAAGGATGTCATCATAGACATTGTTTAACGTGCAAGTCAACAAGATCACAACAAAATCTTCAAACCAGATAATTTCCATCAAATATGGCATTCTTCAACATTAGGGCCTTTGCATGTAAATCAACCATAAAATTAGTGATATGCCTCTCATTAGGACTAGTGAACAACATATCATCAACATACATGACAATGATGAGAAGTACATCATCTGCACGCTTAAGATATAAAATGCTCTCTATTGGATTGTTCTCAAATCCATGTGCTAGTAAGTAGGCATGAATATTATCATACCAAGCACATGGTCCTTGCTTCAATCTATATGATAGCTTTTTCAACTTGCATACTTTTTTCATGCCCTTTCCACACAAAACTACAGGGCTGAAATACATACATTTCTTCATGTAAATCAACATTAAAAATATAGCCAAATGATGTACATTCCAACCATGATGAACTCAAAATACACAAATGCTATGAACAATTGTCATTCGACATGTGAGAGCAAAGGGCTCATCAAAATCAATGCCCTTCTCTTGAGAATAACCTTTGGCAACAAGCCTCTTCAATGTCAACTCTCTCATCAATAACTCCATCATGTAAATCTACACCAAAAATAAAATGATATGCACCATCATTTCAAACCTGTAAAGGCTAAGAACTTGCCTCACTAGGAGCAACATTTGAATATCCACCTTTAAAGATAGGTAAGGAAGTGTCATGCACATACTTTGACATGATTGATGTCTCCTTGGTGCATGAAAGTAAGGGATAACTTGTATCTTCGATGAAAGCAACCTCTGAAACAAAATGCAATTAGTCTATGGATTATATAAATGACAATCTTTGATTTCAAAATTGTACATAATGAAAATACATTTCATATCCTTATCATCCATTTTTTTGTGTTGTTATTCATGCATATGCATATGTTAGACAACAAAAAATATGCTAATGAGAAATAGATGGCTTGCAACCATGCCAAGCCTCATAAGGAGTGATAGCCTTGAGTGCTTTAGTGGGATATTTGTTGGAGATATATGTGGTAAAGCTTGTATTTAGACCATATACCATGAACTTTTCATGAGAGGCCTATTTTTCCTCTCAAGAACTCCAATTTATTTTTCCATTTTTTTGAGGTCTACATGGAAGTATACACCAATGTTATATCTCATTCTCAATTAGAAATGCATTAAGCTTCCCTCCTAAATTAGAATGGAGAGTGCCCGTTTTACATGGTGATAGATTTTCACCCATAACTAGGAACTATTTAAAGCACATAAACACTTCAGATTTTTGTTTCAATGGATAAACCCATGCATAGGTAATTCCCAAACGAAGGTGTTTGCAAAGGGCCATGCACATCACCTTGAAGAATTTATGTGCAACCATCTTTTGGGAAGGAAGAACACTATATTTTGCCCAACTCAGGCACATGCGCTGATAGCTTTGTCTATGAAATGTGCCATTATCCCTCACATTCCCTCTTGCAAACTAGAAAAGGATGCTTGGGACACACTTACCAGTTTATATAAGGCAAGAAATGAGGATCGTGTTGCTTACCTCCAAAAACAATTGGAGAGTGAGCATATGAATGAAAGAGATTCTATGGCGAGTTTTTTGAAAAAAATCAAAGATTCGAAAGAGTAGTTGATTTCTAGAGATTAAATCTTGCTAGATAGTTCACTTGTGTAAACTATTCTTAATGGTCTTCAAGATTCATAATAGAGTTTTGCTTCTACTCTTCAATTGATGATGAAAGGCAATCCAAATGCCTTAACATTTGAGGAGTTAGTCTCTATTTTATTATAGGAAGGTCAATCTAGGAAAAATAGGTTCACTATGTATGTTGTAGATCAAGCTTTCTTAGCTATTCAGAAGGGCAAAGGTTAATGGAGCGCATCTACTAGCAAACAAAAAACAAAAAAGTAGAAACAATTCTTCAAATACTATATAGGAAATGATCATGTCATTAAGATTTTTCCAAAACTGGCTACAAAAAGGCAAGGAAGAAAGAGGCTGGAAGGGTTGCTGTAGAGGCCTCTACACCTAAAACATAGTCTGCTAATCTTGTGCAAAATGAAGAATGGGATTTTACTACTGTTTGTAGCTATGATCCATCTTTTCATGAGTAATGTATGTCTTCAGAGGACTCAAATGTTTGGTACTTTGATATTGGGTCAAGCAAACATATTACCTCGTAGAGGAGTTTCTTTAGTTCACTTGAGCCTACTCCTATAGAGAATACTATCACATGTGCTAAAAAATCCTCTTTTCCTCTAATGGGAGTTGGTAAGATCATTATGACTACTAATGACGGTAGTTCTTTCACATTGTCAAATGCTTTTTTGTGCCAGGGATCAAGAAAAATATGTTGTTAGTTTCAACATTAGCCAAGATCATCTCGGTTGTCAAATTTGTTGATGATAGATGTACATTTCATGATCTATCAAATGGCGATGTTATTGTTTCTTTTAGAATTTTATGTTGTGGCCTATATAAGCTCATAAAATGAAAAATATGTTAATGATTCAACATGTGCGCTTCAAGATTCTTCGGCTATCTCAGATGTAAAACTTCAGCATCCACACTTTGGTCATTTGAATTTTGCTACTTTGCTATGCCTACAAAAATATGAAATGGTGTCCTCTCTGTCCAAACTTGAGGCACTTCACAAAAATGTCTTTGAAGGCTGTATTTTTGGCAAAATGTAGCATTTCTCCTTCCCAAAAGATGGTTCAATTAGAGAAGGTAAAAAATTGTAGCTTGTTCATAGTGATGTCCGTGGCCCTATGCAAACACCATGTTTTGGGATCTACCTTTACTTTGTGACCTTTATTGATGATTTTTCTAGGCATGCATGGGTGAATCCATTGAAGTATTGCCTCTTTTTACATGTGGATAATCAAGCATTGGTCCAAACGAGCCAATTTCTCAGCCTTTATAGGTTTTACATGATGATATAGATCACTCCATTTCTAATGCATATTTACATGATGCACTTGTTGATGAGAGGGTTGATATAGAGGAAGCAAAGACTATGCCCAAATGATTGGTGCAAACTTTGTGAGATAAAAAAATGAGATACACCTCTGTCATATCGTACTCGTTCAGGATCTCATAGTGATTTTTTTTTCATCAAATTTCTATCCAATGGCTACCTCTAGTCTTTGTGATGAGAATGAACCTTTTTTTTTCTAAAGCGCTAAATTCAAAAAATTGGATGGTAGCTATGCAATCAGAATATGATGCTATTATAAAGAATGGTATTTGGTCTTTATGTGATTTGTCTTGGGGAGAAAAGTCAATTGGCACTAAATGGGTATACAAGCTGAAGTGTAAGCCTAATGGAACAATTGATAGGGATAAGGCTAGGCTTGTTGCAAAAGGTTATGCTCAAGAAAGAGGCATTGATTTCGATGAGACCTTTGCACCCACATGTCAAATGAATATCCACCATCTTCAAGGTACTTGATTATTTGAATTTTGCATGTTTGGGTTCTTTGGGCAATCGCTAATCAAATCTCTCCTAGAATCCTTACAAAAGGCTCCATCCACTATGCAAGTAGGAGATTGAGGACAATCTCTCACAAAGTTTTCTCCACCACACCTATAACAATTCACCATTTGAACTTTCTTAAACTATGGTTTTGGATTTGACATGTAATTATTAGTTATGTACATGAATGTTACTACATCCATTTCCACTTTTCCATTTCCCAAATCCAAGGCTTGTAAATCAGGTTCTTTGTTATACATATCAAAATATTCCTTAGTTAGCACTAAGGATCTTTCCAAATTCTCTTCCATTGGTGTGTACTTTCCTAGAATTATATTAGTGGTATAGGTGGTTGTTGTCCTAGCATATGCCTAGGTTGATCCAAGAATTCCCTTCCTCTAATTTGTATTGGCTGATTTTGATATTCCTTCTCTCTCACTAGTTGTTTACTATAGAAACACTCATCCCTAGTATGATTTTTCCATTTCTCTTCTAGGGTACAATATTTCAATGTTCTCTTGTCCTGAAGATCAGACTGTTTTTGGTAATTGCACATATGGGTTCGATAGTTTTCTCCACATGCATAACATTTCCTTATGTGTGTTATTCTAGGACTAACCACATTTGTTTGGTAGTATCTCCTTAGGCCTTTGCAACGGCTTGATACAACTGTTCCATGGGAGAAATTTTGCTCTCTCCACTGACTTATTGATCATATATCATAAGATTCAATCCTCTATTGTCTTCTAAATCAATAACTTCTTTCATGCAAGGGTCTAAGTCTAGATATTTTCTACAATATATCATGGTTCTTAATCAAGCATTGCTAAATCCTTCAATAAATAAGGATACTCTTATTTGGCATAGAGAGTTTTTCATGATTTGGGCATCTATGTAGATACTATTTAAATATCCTTGAAGTTATCCTCACACTTTCTTCAGGCTTTTGTTTAAAGATATTGATTAGTGTAGTAATGCTAATGTTTGGACGTACTCGCGGTCTACAAACTAACATTATCCCACTTACAGGTTCGAGAACAGGGATTTACGAATACACAATACTCGTAAACATGCATTTCTGTTCCTTCACCTACAATAACATTGATTACACATAGGGACAATCCATCATATACAATGTGCACAGAATCATAGCTTCGCAGTAAAATAGACTCTGGATTTCAGAATATGAAAAAGATTACATTACAAGATCATCTTTATAATTTGACTTCAAGATACAGACTTCACCCTCCATAGTTCTGCATAGCCATTTATTTCGTATTCATCACTTTCGGAATCTGTCCGCAAAACACGACACCGTACTCCTGCGTAAAGGGTAGGACTCCACACTGTTCCAAACTTCCAAAATATAGAATAATGAAAACTAAAATTTCTGGAAAACTCTTGATATCTCTGTGAACCTCCATTCTATTACATTGAAAATAAGAATTGTAATTACAATAGTATCTCGTCCACACCAGCTGCTAACACTGGCACGCATGGTGGATCCGAACCCACTAGTTACAAAATATACAGTCTATAGATCATCGTCTTGATTCTGCATTTTTGGAAACATAATTCTTTCCATATCATACCACAATTTGTTGAACATCTCTCTAGTATTTTCCTCACCTAATAATATTTCCGCTTCAAAAAACTCCTTAGGATCTAATAGCTGCTGACTAGCACTTCTATAGCTAACTGCAGAAGCTTCTAATTCAGGAATCCACTACTAGAATCCTTCTAATAGTTTGTCAAAAGCTATAGTTACATCTGATAATTTAGTTATAGTTTCCGCATTCATCTTCCACATTTCTTTTAACTTAGTTTTACAGGTGAGTTCCAAAACTGAAGCATCTTTCCTTAGCTTCTCCACTTCTGCTTCCTTATCTACCAACACGAGATTCGCGTCCGCACAATGCTGCTTCCATTGGTTAAACTGGTTCTCCAATTCAGGGATTCTTGCAACTTGTGCCTGCACTGTATCTAGAGTTTCCTGTAGAGTCCGGAACTTTTCTTCTAGGGCAATAAATTTTGAATTCCGAACTACCAGTCATTCCTCTACTTCTGCGGTAGATATGCTTTGTCTTTTCATTTCCCCACACTTTTCTTTGACCTTTACCTTTAGCTTTTGCACTTCTTGTTCAGACTTCTACAACTTCGTAGCTAACTCCTTATTACTTTTCTTCAATTTTTGCTGTGTTTTTTGCACTTGTCCGACCTCCGCTTGTAATCGGGCTATGATTTTAGACTTCTCTTCCAGAGTGACTTTTAAATTGTTATTTTCTGTCACCACCTCATTCAGATCATCCACTAATTCTTCATTAGTCGTACTATCCCTAGCAGCACTCTCAGCTCTAACAACTTCTGCCTCAAACTGGAGTGGCTAATATCAGCCCTCATCTGCTCCCACTCGATAAAACATTTTTCTTTTTTCCCCAATCATAGAATTATACTTGTTTTGAAATTCTTTGAGCTTCATCAAACTCCAAGACAATCCATAGGCTAAGTTGCCAAGTATCTCCAGTCTAACAGTTTCATCATTATACATCCATGGATAGATAATTATACATTCACCCTTCCTTCCTTATTCTTCAACTTATCCACTAATCCACAACCTTGAAAAGTATGTAAGATCGGTATTTTGCTTGAAGATCCTCTGGAATGGCCACCTTGTTCCTGCTGTTGCTTCCGACGTCTCTCCTCTTCAGCAGCTCTTTCTTCCCTTTCTTGCCCTTCTCTTCTCCGAGATTCCTCTTCCTCGAGATGTCATTGTCTCTCTTCTTCTTCTTGTTTCCGTGCTGCCTCTTCCTCTCTTGCCTTCCTCTCGGCTTCTTCCCTGGCCTTCCTCTCTACTTCTTCATTGGCCCTCCTCTCGGCTTCATCCTTGGCCTTCCTCTCTGCTTCTTGTCGCTGATTCTCCTCCACCTGTCGCCTTCTGGACTCCTGCTCTTCATCAACCTCGCTCTCCACCTGCTCCTGAGAAGTGTTACCTCCGGATTTCCACTCTACCGCTCTTTTCTTTAAAAGCTGTAAAAATACCTTACCCGAGTATACTGTGTATTCTCGAGGTAAGTACACCGGAGTCATAAAAATCAAGGTAAAAACTACTCCCACTTTGGAGTCTAGCACTGCATTCACAGCTCGTCCGGTCCATCAAAACAATCTCCTGCCTTCCTTCTTCAGTTTCCGACAAATATGTTTTGCCCAATTTACCTAGGTCTTTGCAGATTCCTTCACTAGGGCATAGAGCTACTGGGACACCCCGTAATGCTTAGCTTGCAAGTTGATGATCATTGTCATTAATAGCATTACCCACTTCAAAGGGTTGTCGTCTGACAATTACGCAAACCTGTATTCACCCAAATATGGTTTCCCGAGCAATGCACAGATTTCTACAACATTGACAGGCTCTGTGCTCAACGTGATGCCCTCATTAGCCACAAAAAGTTGTTCCGCGATTAGTGCCACCGACAGCTGGAACACTTCTTGGCCAATACGAATACTAATATCCTGCGACTTAATGTCATTTCCATCTATTTGCGTGGCTATCTCCATGGCAATATCCCTCGCTTGCGGATGAGGCCTAATGCTGCATCAATCCAGCATTGCACATTGCAGGAGTCCTCTGCACTCAAACCATTCCTTCTACTCTTGTGATAACTTCTCTGGAATCTAGAGAAGGTGACAGTCAGAGAAAGAAACCTCCGTCTCTATGCTTCTGTTTGTTTGCTTCACTATTCTAACGCACAAGAGCTCTATTCGTTGTAGTGCACTGTACACAAACTCGCCAAATAAGCTAAATGCGACAAAGTGTGTAGCCTTTTATGCCTGGCCTACCTGTGTAGAGAGTTGCGAGTCTTTGCCATGATGAGTGATTAAGGGATCGTAACTCATAATTGCATGTCAAGTAGTTAAACTGCCATCATGCCTGAGATCCCACGATCGGATGTATTCAATGATAATATTCATATTTAAAAGCCTTTTTTTTCGTGCTTGAATTTTAACGAGAACACTGATAGGGCCATAGCTTAGACCCATTAATGATAGTCGGAAGAACATGTATGGTCAATGTAGCCAACCGAAATGAATCAGGACTGCACATGTCATGAATCCGAAACAAACCTGTCTACCGTAATTTCAGTTTAACATCTTTCTCTTCAGTTTGGAGTGAAAATACAGAACTTGATCCCCTGGTCGAAAAATCTTCGTTCGGAGATTGCGATCATGCCACATCTTTTGACGCCTCTGAACTTCCTGGAGTAGTAAAAAGCTATGATAAAGATGCTCATCTAGTTCCACAATTGATCCATTCGATATGCAAAAGACTCCTCCGGAACCAACCGCTTTAGCACTGCAATTGGGAGACTGGGCACCGTGAATTCAAAGGGTAATATGGCCTCTTGTCCGTAGAGCAATTTGAAAGGTGTACTACCAACCAAAACTTTATAAGAAGTTCTATTAGCCCAAAGGACTCTGGGGAGCATAATCTTCTACTGATTTGTTGAATCAAGTGACAATTTTTGGAGCATATGCAGTAACCCCTTGTTAGTACTCTTCACCAATCCATTCACCTGAAGATAATGAGGGGAACTAAATTTATGCTTAATTTGGTAGTTTGGGTGAGGTCAGCAATCAACTAATTCAGAAAATGAGTTCCTCGATCAGAAACTAATTCCAGTGGTAAGCCATAACATGGAAAGATCTCATTTTGCAATTTCCGAGCTACAGTTCGTGTAGCAGCTTGCTTAGTTGCCCATGCTTTGGCCCAACGTGTACAATAATCCATAAAGTTAAAATGTAGAGGGTGCCGATATGCACAGCAGGGAGTTTGATGGGACCAATGAAGTCCAATCCCCATTTCTGAAAAGGTTCAAAGGACAAAATCGGCTGCAACACAAAGTGTTGACTAACGCGAGGTTCTCCAATGTGTTAGTAGGGATCACAATTCCGTACCACTTGTTGCACATCGGAGTACATAGTTGGCCACCATAAGCCAGACTCCTAAATTTTTTGCACCGTAATCGAATGACTGAAGTGTCCGCCAGCTTCGCCAGCATGAGCCTTTGAAATGACGGCCTGCACCTCATGTGGAGGAATGTAGCACATCCAAATGCCGGTTGGGTCCTTATGATACAGTTGGCCCATAATGACAGTAAATTGACGACTACGAAGGTCAAGTTTTTTCCGTGCTGAGGAGCTTAAGTAGGATGGAGCAATGGCATTCTCGAGGAAACTAAACATTTCTTCATACCATGTGGGGTAAGTGAGAGGTGTAGTGTTGGCAGCAGCCAGAGGCATAGACGTCGAGGAAGCATGTAAAGACAGAGCACAACAAAGTAGCAGGGAGCCAGTCGGATCATTTTTCAAAGAAATATGTTTAATAAATACTTTTCAAAAACACTCAATAGTGATTTTCATCACTCTTGTACCATATGTAACATAGAACGAACACTTTTGTAATTAGTCACTCCATTTTGTGCAAGCCGAGGAGTCCTTGAGCTTGAGGAGCTTAGGTAGAACGAGCCTACCAATTTTGGTTATTTTTAGACCTCGTTTACCTTTTCAAATAGCACTTAGAACCTATTTTTTAACTATGCCGGTCACTATATATGAAACCGGTCAAAACTAGTCTAGAATCTATAAAAAGAGCTAGAGAGCTCATTTTTGAGGTTAGCTTGTATGAGTAGAGAAGAGCTTAGAGCTATTTTGAGTTGTAATTGAGATCTTGAGTAATAGATTCTATTTGCCTACCTTCCATTGTGTCTTGCTTGTCTCTTCATTGTGTGTGTATGTGTGTGTGCATCTCTATGTTTCTCATCTTCACTCTCACTACATCTCATATTCACGATCTTCATATCACTTCTATCTCTTCCATGGATTGACATTAAGGAGGTGGAGCTTCTTAACGTGGTTCTCACCATTGTGCTAGAGCAACACCAAATTTGGCGTCGTTGCCGGGGATCCAGTCTAGGACGAATGTGTGATGGTAAGAGTATAGCAAGAAGTGGCATTGAAAGGTAAAAATTTCAGTTTTTGTTGTTGTTTTTAGTTAGTTTTTTGTGTTTTTCATCTCCTCTATACTCCTTCTTCACCACCGAATCATCTTCTTCCACTCTGAAAAAATCAAAAAATTCACCATATCCACCCATTCTCCTCATTTCCCCTCATTTGTGCATGCGAGAGAGAGAGAGAGCTTTTGTGCTTGCATGTGCATGTGTGTTTTTGAGTTTTCTTGCAGGTATAGTGCTCCAGAGCAGCAGGAAAGCTTCCAAAAGGTAAAAAATCAACTTTCTGTCAGAATTATGCCGTGTGTGTCAGACCATCGCAATGGTCTGCCAACTTCGGCATTTTTGGTAAGCGACCACACCACGAGGTAGGCGACACAAGCGCATACACGAATCCACAAACACATTTCAAAAATTTGTATTTTAGTGGACCATCGCGATTGGCTCACGCCATCACGATTGTGTCACACCATCGCCAATCGCGACGGTCTCACACCATCGCGATAGTTCACCTGAACCATCGCGACGGTCCCTGACCATCGCGACGATCCCGGCAACCCCACGCCATCGTGATTGGCTCACACCATCACGAAGACCCACTTTCCACGTGTCAAGCTAGACCATCGCAACTGGCCCATGTATGCCATCCCGACGCCGCGAAGTTGAACCATCATGATTGGCTCAAGCCATCGATCGCGCCCCGTGACCATCGCGACGGGCTCACGCCATCGCGATGCTTGCATTGACCGTTGACCGATACCATCGCGATTGCTCACCGCTTAGACCATCGCGATGCTTCACTTAGACCATCACGATGCCTCGCGCCTTCGGACCATCGCGATTGTACAACGCCATCGTGACGGTTCACCTGAGCCATGGCGATGGTCCTAGACCATCGCAATTATCCCAGACCATCGCGATTATCCCATACCATCGCGATTGTCCACCCCAAACACCAATTTTAGGGTTTGATTTTTTGGGCAAATTTGAGGCTATTTTGAGAGAAATTTTGGGTGATTAAGCTCATAGGAGACCCCTTAACTCATATTTGAAGAAAAACCTATTGGTCAATTTTTACCCCCGAGGGCCTGAACGCTCATATCTTTTTCATCCGAAGTCCGTTTTTTGAGCTTTATAGCTCATTAGAAAGCTCTTTACGAGTGCTACTTGACCTCAACTATTTTTTTCAAGAAGAAGATGTTGAGTTTTAGAGAGGATAATTGGAGGTTGACCATCTGTGGGACTAGAAAAGCCCAGGGGCATTAAAAAGACCTAGGATACCTAGAGGAAAATTTGTACTAACAAGAGTAATAATCCCAGATTGGATCCCTCAAGATAACAGAAGCATAGAATTATTCATAAACAAAGAGACAGATGAAGCATTTTGGAGGTACGGGATGGAACAACCTAGTGAGGTAGGCTCCATCATGATCTACGAGTTCAAGGACCCAGATACACCTAGAGAGGTTGTATACCTGGATGAAACTTCAGAAAGAGTATTTCTGGTACCAGACCATGCGAGAAATACCTAGACATGGAGAGGTGATTTAGTATTCCCTCCATTTCGAGCAAATGCAAACACGAGCCATCAAGGTGCTGGAACATCCGCAACCCATGGTGCTCAAAGAGAGAAGAACAAAGAAAGACCAGATGTAAGTTTCACTCATCCCTTAGGAAGAAATAGAACCACCATGGACACCGATAGAGTGGAAAGACGAAGAGAACCTAGAATACAAGGTGGGAGAGATGATTTTCCTCTACCTAGACCACGCGAACACCCAAGGGTACTAAGACCCACTCAGCTAGTTAAGTCCATGAAAAACTACTTCGATGGGACAGGAGATCCCTATGACCATGTTGCTAAATTTAAGCAAGTGCTACAAGCAGAGCAGGTAGAAGACATGTTCACACAATACAATGGATTTGGACTAATGTTAAAGAACACAACTTTAACTTGGTTCCAACCATTGCAACAAAGGCAATTTAGAGATATCCATCACTTGTTAGATTCATTCATCATAGAATTCTCTAAAAGTGGAATCAGACATGATACGTCTTTGTTGATTCATAGCTTCAAACAAACCCCTCAGGAAACAGTTAGACTCGTAGGACATAGGTTTAGACAATATGTGGAAAGATGTCCAATGCAAGAGTTACCCTCACAGGAAAAGCAAGTGTCATTGTTTTTAGACGACCTCTTAAGCTCTAAACTACGCTCCTATGTGTACTTGAAGGAACCCAGAATGCTAGAGCAATGTGTAAGAATTTGTATAGATGTTGAGGACAACCTAGGAGACGAGTTGGAACTCTCAAAGGTCCACAAGGACTCAGATTGTTCATCTCTAGTATCCTCAAAATTGTCTAGCTCAATAGAAGACCGAGCAGAAAAAGTGGCCTAGAAACTAGGAGTTTCTAGTAAACAAATGCCCAAGTTAACAACAAACAAGCAAATGTGTGTCCCAATGCAACACAACTGCAAGCCAACCCTAGTGGCTAATACTATACAATTGAGAGATGATACACGAATCATATGGCTCAAGACTACCTATACAACAAACAAGCAGTAAGACAGAACTACCCACAAGCATACGCACAACCAGGTAGGTATCAAGGTCAATATAATACTCAGCCTCATTAGTATAGGCCTCCTCAAAACTATCCTTATCAGGCTCAACAGAGACCTCAACCTATTTTAGCTCAGCAGCCACCCCCACCAACTAATGTCATCTTAGTCAAATATGCTGCTGCAGAAGAAAACCTCAATAGGGCTTTAGTGCCTTCATCACCCTTGATCACAGAAAGTGACCCGAACTCAAATAGTTTTGACTCTACTCATGTAGATAGTCCACCTGCATATTAGACAGAGTCACCAGAACATGTGGAAACATATGAATACGATAGATCACCATTGAAACCAAGTTGGGAGCCCGACTACGCTAACGTGATGTATACCAACCCTAATCCATGGCCCCAATTGAGACAACAAAGACCACAGGGCCCGAGAGGACCATGCTTTAGGTGCCAAGGAGATCATTTCATAAAGGATTGTCCACATCCTCCAATAGCAGGACAGTCACAATACTATAACATACAAGGTTTTTGTACCGACTGTGGTAAAGAGCATATTGTCAAAGATTGTCCTAAGAACCTACTAATGCTTCAAAAGTGACACCCATCAACATGATAGGTATTGTACATAACGCAAATGGATCCAACCCTACATATGTGCCTATCCAAGCTATAACAAGAGCCCAGGCGCTCTTACAGAATCAACAACTTAATCTTGAGAAAATAGCCGGAACCAGCGAAGTTGGAGAATCTAGCAGTAAAAAGACAAAATCTTGGAAAGATTTTAGAGAAAGGATTAAGAGAAAGCCTGGAGTAAAAAGATAACTGAGTTGGAAGGAAGTTTAAAGGAATCTAGAGCCAAGATCCTAGAATTGACTTCTTAAGAGTCTAATCAAGAGAACCTAGCTCAAAGACCAAGATCAGTTCTAGCGGAACCCATACCAAAAAACCTAGACATGATGTTTCGTGCTTATCAGGCTAGAATAAAAGAAGGACCCCAGATAGCTGAAATGAGTAAGAATTACCCACGAGCAGATCTAGAAATTGAGATAACCAAACTTTGCATGAAGATGGTAGAATTAGCACAAACTATGTTCGAAGCCTCGCGTTATCTAAACTGGAATAACATGGCAAAACCTGAATTACACTTCAAAGGACTACTGGAGAGGCTAGAATACTTGATCGATAGCAAGGAGAAAAAGAATCAGCATAGGAACCCGAATGACTTTGAGACACAGGAAAGAAATGCACCATCCCTGTCTCAAGTACCTGATACCAAGGTTGAAGACAACCTGTCTTCCATACATAAATATTCACATGAATTTCTAAGAGAAATCCAAGAAGAGAAGTGGAGAAAAGAAGAAGGAACTTATCCTCCTATTCAAGAAATAGATGACTTGCAAGAGCAATTTCCCCAAGATATCCCCTCTATTTATGATGATGTAGAGGAAGGGCAACTGAGTGAACACATAGGTTTTGAATCCAATTCTTTGCAAGAATTACCTCAGTTCACAAGACCTTGGGAAGCCAAGTCTATCAGCATGAGAGCACCCACGATAATAGTGAGGAATGAAGAATCAGTAATCCCTCGAAACACGGAAGTGGTAAAGAACACTAAAGTACAATGTCACCTCACTCTAGAGGAATTGTTGAAGATTAAACCAGAAGTGTGGAAGCATGTAGCAAATCAATTCCGTGAGCTTGCTACTACGCCCTCACAGATAGGATCACACAAGAAGGTACCAGAGATACCCATAGAAAGGATTGGAGACGTAAGCAAAGGAGAGGAAGGTAACACTTATTTTCCAATAACTCATCTGGGCTACATCACCAAAGCCATCTTAGATTCAGGATCTGGAGTAGCCATCGCTACCACCGCTTTATGGAAACGTTGGGGTAACCTGCATTAAGACCCACCAGGATGAAGCTACAAATGGTCGACAGACACATAGAAAAGCCATTATGCTTACTAGAAGGCATATCTCTCACCACTTGTGGTGTGGAGTTTGAGCATACTTTCACCATTTGTGATTTTGGGAAAAATCATGCTTACGAGATGATTTTAGGACGACCATTGTGTACTTAAGTCAAGAAGACTCAAGGACTTGTGCCAAAGAGACTAAACCTCATTTGCAACACAAGTGCATATAGTGGGAAATTGACACACGCTTATATGTCAATCCGATCAAACGACCTAGCCAAGTGTATGAAGACATGTGCACACATGATGGAAAATGAAGTGGTTCAGCTGATATGCATGAGAAAAGACTAATCCACCTCTCAAACTCACTGAAAGACTGAAAGTGTATGCCGCGATACCTCTTACAGAAGTTTTTAGTAAATCAAGGATTTCTCCCAGCTCCAAGCTTTGAATATATTCAATAGGTACTCCTTTCGAAGCTCTCGACAAGACGCATCTATTGGAAGTAGTTTCACTTGATTTTGACAATATTGCTTCAAGTTATGACCAAAATAGTGAATGGCGGGAAGTACCCACACTCACGCCACAACTCCTACAAGCTCACACACACTACACTAGCTCAAAAACAGTGGGAAGGGGTAGACAATAGTCTACACACACATTCCAAGCATTACACACACACAAGATCAAAGAGAAGATGGAAATCTGTAGGAAAGAGGCAAATTCGAGATTCAAGAGCTCTCCTTGTTCACAATAGCAAAAAAGTCTCCACAAAGAGTCACAAAGTGACTTATATACATGTGCCCTAAATTTGGTCCTTTCACACAAGAGACCGGCACTTTATTACTAAGAAGTGAATTTCCTACTAATTTACAAGGGATATTTTTACAATAAGTTTGGATTATGCAACTAGAGGACTCCTCTAGTGATTTACATGGTTTGAGGGAATTCTCTAAGACTTTGAAGAAGAAAAATTATGCCCATTAATTTGAAAATTTTGGGGCTCTTCTCCTGTGCTTCTTTGCTCTACAACACTCTCCCCCTCTTTGTCTCTGTCGTCCCTTGAGAGGCTTTACTTCTTGTCTTCAGCTTGTTTAAGAGTTCTAAATACAGGCATCCAGTGGTCCAAGAAGCGGTAAGGACTATCAGAGAATTTGTTATTTTAACCGATGTAAGTCCTTTGCTTCTGTTTTCCCCTTGATATCCTGTACATCACAAATCTGGGTTGCTACATTCAATCGGGCTGCCACGCACGCCACCAGTGACTAGGAATGTGCTGTTCTTAGTCACCCTCTTGAACTTTTTAGCCTCTACCTCTTTCTAACTTTTGGTCTTCTGATTTGTCTTTATCTTCACACATCTGACCCTGTTGCATTGCTTTAAGCCTGTTTACTTGGTTTCCAACGCATGCTAACAGTGGAAGGATTACTACCTGCCAAATATTGTCTTGCACTTCTTCATGTATAGTTCCTAGCCCTGGTCCGTCCTTCCCATGAAATGTCCTGGTTCTGATTGATCTTTAATTCCAATCCTCAGGACCTGGATGATTCGCGTTGTTGCCTGATGTGTGCTCCTGTGGGGCTTTGGGCAGAGGGTGGTTCTTTCATTTTATGATCTTCATTCTTTATTGCGTAGTTTTTTACTTTGATCTTCTTCTTCTTTTCTGCTTGCTCGATTCCCCTTCCACACGTCCCTCCTCCTGAACTCTGTCATCCCCGACAGGCTTTTTGTGGCGACGTGAATAGGTTTGTATGGTTGCTTGATCTCTTTGATTTAGCAAATTGGCGTGACATAACATAAATTCTTTCCACTGACTTGACTTCACTCCATCCTCTGGCGCTTGTCGGTGATCTGCAAAAAAGCTGGTTTCATAAGCCACCAGGCGTGCATTAAGATTTGAAGTCATTTTGATGAAACTTTCCGAATCTATTTCGAAGAAGCCTGTGAAAAATGCTTATTCAAAAGTCTGTGTGTAGGTTGACGGCAAAAACATGAGTCATGAATAATACACCATCAGGGTTAAGCGGCTCGGAATAGTGGAGAGATAAAAAACGAGCGCTTCGGATCCTTGTGTAATGCCGATGAAATTCAAAAAAGTGTATTTTGCATGCTGGAAGACTTTAATTATAGTTAATAGCATGCTGAAAATCTTATTGGTCATTTTGACTACTAAGTCCAGGACAGTCGCATAACGTGCAATCCAAAATTCCATTGTTTTTATCATATATTCTTCCGTTGGTAGGTAGTTATGTGGCGGACTAGGTAACAATGGGTAATTCAACCATTGATTATTGATGCTCCCCTGGCACTGTCCTTCCCAAAATTGCGACCAGGAGTGTCTGTGGGGTACTGGACAAAATGCGGGATTGACCCGAAGCTCGTGTGGTGATGCTTCCCATTGTACACGTAATGTAGGATTTTTTTCCAAAACTTTGCATCTCCATGTGGGATCAGCTTTCTCGAATTCTTCTTGAGTATACTTGAATGTATCTTTGCTGAACTAGAGGTTGTGGTCCGAATCCTTATTCGTAGTATTCTTGATATAGTGTATCGTTTGTTCTTTAAGTAGGCCATATGGTACGTTGAAAGGCTTCAAAATTTGATCCAGATTTTTGCTTGCTATTTTGGCCTCTTTCATTACCTGAATTATCTGATCTTCGAATTCAGTAGTAAGCTGGGACACCAGTAGTGCCCTTTTCGATCGGCTCAGTTCTGCAATGTCCCGAGTATTATGTTCAATTTGGACCTCCTGTTCCTCCCTTATTGGCGAATGATACAAGGGGGGAGAGAGATGACGTACCTCAGTCTCCTCAGTAGCCTCTGCGGATTTTGGAACTACTAGTGTCCCCTCAATGTCCTTGTGGGTTACTTGATCCTGTAATTGCTGTATCATTTCCTTCTTTTGCCTAATCTCTTCTTATGACTGCAAAATTGTTTCTTTATTCTTTTGGATTTCCTCTGCCACTATTGCGAGTTGATCTGCATCTTGTTAGTCGGCCGCCGGATTGGGAAGATGTAACCGAATCTTGTTCGCACGAGTGAAAAAAGTATTACAAACAGTTTGTAAAAAGTTATATAAATCAAGAAGACGCGCAGAGACGAAAACGGGACGGATCACCAGACTGTTTGTCTGGGTGGCTGATCGGGCGTTGTCTGTAGTTGCATATTTTCCTGTATTCTGAGTTCGTGTTCGTCTCTTGTCTTGTCTGTCGTCGACATCTGTTCTGTTGTTAACCAGTGAGACGATTCGTGGAATCACCAGACTGTTCGTCTGGAGGATTACCTGAACACTACTGTAGCACTGTTGTCTAACTTCTGCGTACTCCGGTTGTACTATGTGCATCTGTGTTTGTTACCTATCGATCTCTGTTGAGGTTGCGAGTTCCATTCACAGATAATAGATCACGAATTGTTGTCTGAGTAAGTTGTTTGTGGATCCTTATTGAGTTGTGGTGTTAGCCCGCGCATTGTGTGTTACCCCTTCTTGGAATGTTCTGCCAGTGGTTGGTGAAATCTGAGCAACTGTAGTAGCATTCTGGTATTTAAATTTGTGCTGCGTTGTTTGCATGGTAAACAACTGCAACCAGCAGCAGAAATATTTGAACCAGGCATACGTGAACAACAAAGAATGTATAATAAAGCTAGTCAATGGACCACCACAGAGCCTCCAGTCTTCCCATATCCTATTCCTGTAACCCAGACTCCGTTAACCAAAGAAGAAACACAACAACAGGATTCCAATTCAGCAGCAGGCACCACATCTTCAGCAGGCGCATCATCTTCAGAATCTGTGGAAAATACAAACCAATCACAAAAGGCTTGGGAAATTTTATCTAAAGCATCTATCACTCTTCCTCTGGGCCAATTACTTGCACTAGTACCAGGGGTTCGACAGCAATTCCAACAACAGTTCAGTCCTGTGCCTTCCTGCGTTCCAGCGACAGCAACAGTGCAACCGAAACCTGATTCTATGGTCGATCATTCAGTTCCTTTGATTACGGTATGGTATAAAAATCATAAAATCACACAGGTACTAATTGATGGAGGATCTGGTGTCAACATTGCTACTGTTGCACTGTGTAAAAAGTTAGGGTGGACCGAAATCGAACCAGTTCAGTTTTTTGTCAGAATGGCTGACCAATCAAGAGTCCATCCCATAGGACTTGTACGAAATGTACCAATCACTTTACAAGGTACAACATTTAAAATGACCTTTGTCATACTAGATTTACCGGAATCCACTCTTGATTACAACCTCCTTTTCGACCGACCTTGGCTGAAGCATGCTATGGTGATACAAGATTGGTGTGCACAGGAACTCACTTTCAAGGATAATAATCGTAAATACGTTGTAAAATTAGATGCTATACAACCTTGTGAGTTGCATGCTAGACCGTATTTTGCGGAACCAGTTCACATGCTAGATGGTTTGTCAGATGATGAAGAAGAAGAGAATCTGAAAAATAACATTGACTTGATCTCCCTAGGAACTGTTGATCTACAATCTGTTGTACATAACTGAGATCCTTTAGTTTGTACGGTGATGACTGTAACAGAAACAGATATGAAGGAATATAAGGCTACCATGGATGATGCTGATTTACAACAACTGTTTAAGCCATGTGAGAATACAGAGAAGCCTCGACAATTTTATGTTCCAGAAGATCAACTGACCACTTACAATTTAGGTGATGAAGAAAATCCACGACCTGTTAGGATAAAGCAGAACTTACCGGAATTATTTCAAGCAGATCTAATCCAACTACTTCGCGAATTTTCTGATGTATTTGCATGGGATTACAAAGATATGAAGGGTTTGGACCCGCGCATCTATCAACACAGGGTCATGCTGAAGCCCGAAGCAAAACCACTTAAGCAACCCAGCTACCGGATGAACCCGAACTATGCATCACAGGTAAAGGTAGAACTTGATAGGCTACTCAAAGTCGGATTTATTGTACCAGTAGAGCATGCTCAATGGATCTCTCCAATTGTTATTGTCCCTAAAAAGAATAAGTAGTTACGAATATGTGTAGATTACCAGAAACTGAACGCAGCTACAGTGCCTGATCCATTTCCACTCCCTTTTCTTGACACAATGCTTGATAGAGTAGCAGGACATGAAATGTATTCATTCTTAGATGGGTACAGTGGGTATAATCAAGTTAGAATGGCTGAACAGGATATACCGAAGACTGCCTTCATTACCAACTAGGGTGTTTTCGCATGTACTGTCATGTGGTTTGGATTGACAAATGCCCCAAGTACGTTCCAAAGGTGTATGCAGGAAATATTTTCTCCTTACCTTACCTCTTTTATGCAAGTATATCTTGACGATTTTTCAATTTTTGATAAAATGATAGCACACCTGTTCCATTTATGGTGCTGCTTTCAAAAGTGCAGAGAATACAGACTCTGCTTGAACCCAAACAAATCTGTGTTTGCGGTTTCATGTGGAAAGCTACTTGGCTACATTGTATCTACACAACGTATACAGGTGGATCCAGATAAAATTTCAGCTGTGTTAGAAGCTCCTGTGCCCACTACATCGAAGGAAGTAATGCGCTTCATGGGCCAAGTAAGATGGCATGGATGACACCTACGATGGCTTGCTCACTTGGCAATACCACTAAACAGATTAATCACCAAGACTCCTCGACAGTTTGAGTGGACTCAGGAATGTCAGATAGCATTTGATCGCTTAAAGTGTTTATTAACACAACTTCCCTTCTTACAACCTCCTGACTGGGGTCACCCATTTCATGTATTTGTTGATGCTTCAGATATAGCAATAGGAAGCGTTTTAATGCAACAAACCGATAAGTGGTTCAGACCAGTGTACTATGCAAGTCGAAGATTGGTCCCTGCTGAAAAGAATTACTCTGTAACAGAAAGAGAATGTCTAGGTTTAGTATATTCTGTCAAGAAATTCAGGCATTATTTGCTGGGCCGTAAATTAACTCTTCATGTAGATCATGCTGCACTTGTTTATCTGGTTCGACAACAGCATCTAGGTGGTCGATTAGCACGATGGGTTTTGCTTTTATAGGAGTTTGACTACGAAGTCATTCATCGGCCAGGCAATTCACATGCCTTAGCAGATTTTCTCTCTCGCTTAGATTCCGGTGAAGCTCCGGTAGGTATAGATGACACAACTCCGACGATTTATGTCTCTGAACCAACGAATGATAAAATTACAGACCCGCCTATGCCATCCACATATTATGATCAAATATTGACCTTTCTCACTGATGGATGCCTTCCATCTCAGACTTCTACGACAATATGCAAAAAAATTGTAGTTTTTAGCCACCGATTTCGGTTGATTGCTGGAGAATTATACTATGTGGATCATACTGGAATTTTACTTCGTTGTATTCCACCACATGAAGTTAACTCAGTCATTAATTTGGCTCACTCAATTCCTTCCGGTGGCCATTTTGCTGCAGACTTAACACACCAGAAAATTCTGCAAAGTGGTCTCTGGTGGCCTACTATGTACAGAGATGTATCACAGTTTGTCAAACAATGTAATAGTTGTCAAAGATCTGGACAGCCCCTGCAACGTCATCTTTTCCCTCTACAACCTGTCTTGCCATTAGAACCTTTTTAGAAGTGGGGTCTAGATTTCATTGGACCTATTACACCACCAGCAATCCTATCGTTATATTTTGACATGTACTGATTATGCTACCATATGGGCAGAAGCCTGGGCTTTACGGTCTGCTACAGCTGTTGCGGTAGCAAAGTGTCTGCTAACCGATGTCTTTCCACATTTTGATTTACCACTGGAACTCGTTACAGATCAAGGCACTCATTTTGTCAACAATTTAATGAAAGTACTCACACATTCGTTCCAGGTCACGCATAAGTTTAGTTCTCCTTACTATCCTCGTGCTAATGGTTTGGCTGAGAGTACAAACAAAAGTTTGTTGAATATGCTTCGGAAATTGATTATGGAAGCACCGGAAAGATGGGATCAACTGTTGCCTGCAATATTATGGGCATATCGGACTACATACAAAGTAACAACAGGATTAACCCCTTTCAAACTAGCTTATGGATTAGAAGCAATAGCACCGATGGAGATAGTTATACCAAGTTTACGAGTAGCCATCAACGAGAAACTACTACCAGAAGAATCACTGTCCTTTCGGTTGGATACACTCAGAGAATTAGACGAACAATGATGGCATAGTTTTTTGACTATGCAGGAAGTACAACTAAGACAAGCTCGAACACATGATCGATATCTAAAGACTCCAATTTTTATGGTGGGACAACTTGTACTCTTTTACAATGCAAAGTCGAATCGGTCTGCTGGCAAATTGAAGTTGCGATGGTTTGGTCCCTACCGAATTTCTGAGCAAGTGGGCCCAACAACTTTTCGGTTGACTACGTTAACCGGAATCCCTCTTCCGAAAGTCATTAACGGTTCGAAGTTGTGGCCGTATCAACACACGTCTAACCCCCACTGAAACGTTTTGCGGTTGGCCGCGTCTTTTGGCGTTCACTTTTCTTTTCTTTTAATTTGCGTAAAACAAGTCTGTAAATATCCGCGTTTTGATACCTAATTATGTACACGGCCGCCGTGCCCTTGCCAGCTATTCACACATGCACACCGAAGTTAAGAATTATCATTTCAAAAACCGCGCGATGATTAATCATCCCTTAATGCTCCCCACTGTGACGCATCTACTTAACCTTTTCTGTTTCGCCGAAAAACGCTATTGTGTTTGTGTGATTTGTGCTTTGTGTGCTTACCCTGTGCTCTGCGTGCTTGTGTTTACTGTCGTTCTCTGCGCCATGGAAGCTTTGGCTAACTACGCCGCCTTCCGTGATGGACTCCTTGCAGACGTAGGAGAGTTCCTGCGCATTCGTGGGCTTTCCAACTTCGCTGAATTGCCTTGGCATTCAGTGGAGTCCCACCCATTTTTGCCCAAATCATTTCCGCCATCGCCAAAACACCTGCCACCGAGCAGAGTTGGCCGATCACCTCCCTCCCATCCCGTACACTTATCACATTCCAAGCCTTTGCAGAAGCCTTTAGACTCCCTTCGCAAGGCCGGGAAAATGGCCCGAGTCTGCCAATCGCTAGAATGGTAGAATTATTCCCTAGGTATTCATCCAACGAGTATGCAATTCTCTGCCGACCGGAACCAGAAAGATCAGCTCTCCAGTTCTTAGTAGCCATTCTCAACCTACAGAAACGCACCTATGGAATATCCCACCCCTTCTATTCCACCATAGAATTAGCTGCGCAAGAACCAGTCAACTTCGCATCCTTCTTCTTCCACCGCATTCACCGAGAATGCGTGTCCATTATGAAAGAGGTAAACAAGGGAGGCATGCCGCGAACCAGACTTCCGCACATCCTTTCATTCCTCTTTCCGGCGATACTCGTAGCACAACCACCACCCAGAGGGCCTGTTCTGCGACATGAAGAATCAGTACAACTGTGGGACGATGAGGAAGAATATGAAGAAGAGCTAAATCGACTCTTCCACAGAAAAAGGATCAGAATTAATTCTTCTGAGAGTGAAGCACAAGGATCTGCCAAAGGAAACAAGGATGACGATAAAGAAGAAGAAAAATAGGATGAGGAAACATTCCACGACACCACAACATCAATGCAGAATGAATCCTCTGCACAATCTTCCCAGGAGCAACAACAAGAAAATCATATTGAAGCTGACACATCCTCTACCGAAGAAGAATCACAGCAACAGTCTGAAGGAGAACAACAAGCAGATGAAGAACACGTGGCTAAACAAGCGCTCGAAAGGCTGCTTAAGGCAGTTGAGTCCACAGCCGAAGATACTGCACAACAAAACGTCGATCAGGTAACACAATCTCAGACTGTCATTCCCACTCCCCCACCGGAACCACCCATCAACCCCATTATCCCCATCCAACCCATTCACCCTACCGAACCCACTGATTCTTCATCCTCCTCCCTCAACTACTCTCCACCAAACTCCCAACAATTGCTCACCGCCTCCTCATCCCAACTACGACCTCAGCTGCCATTTCCCTCCATTCCCATAATTTCTGAATTGGCGAACATGGGCCAATTACTCATTAACCTATCACAACAACTGCCAATCCAAATGAAAGAAGCCACAGACAACATTCGCAATGAGCTACAACACAAGGTGGACATCTTAGAAGCGGAAATCATGCCACTGCAAGAAGAGATAGATGCAGTTAAAAACGAAAATCATCAGATCAACACACAGATTGCCCAGCTCCAAGCTCAAATTGCCGATCAACAGAAAATTACTGAACAGAGAGATGCAGCTGTGGCTGAGCTCTCAAAGAAAGAAGAGTTATTACAGATTGCAAATGAGGAAATCAGTAAAATGAAACAAGATATCCAGGACAAGGAAGATGCAAGGATCGTGTTAGGTAATCTATTAGAAGAAACCAGAAATCAGCTACAAGAATTAGTGCAGCAGAGTCAAGAACAACAGAGGCAGGCTAAAAGAACAGAAGAAGAGCTTCAGAGGACCAATGAAAATTTAGCAGATGTCAATAATATGCTCAAACATTACTTAACCAAGGAGAAACAAACACAGAAACTTATTGCAGATCTCAGACACAAAAAAGAGTCATATACAAGAATAGTAAATTTTCAGAATCAGGAAATCGAGAGACGGGAAAATCAACTGGCCAATCAAAAAGAAAGAGTACAGAAGATGGAGCAACAGATTGCCGAAATGAAGACTTCCAGAGATGCAGCGCTAGCCAACGAGTTTTACTTACAGGAAGCCTTTCTGCAGACCCAAGCAAAAATTTTGCTAAATGAAGCCATAGCTCTAAGCTCTGTACGAATAGATGCACAATTACTAGAACCGGACACCCTAAAACAGTTATTAGAAACCCTCAATAGACCCTCCACATGATTTTTTTGTTAAAAAGTGGCTAGGTAAGCCACTTTTGGCATCTATACAATACAAGATAAAGGATCTTATACTCCCAATAGCTACCATTGATGAATTTGTCACCATTTTAACCAAATAAGAGCAGATAAGACAACAATATGGGATTGGCTCTTGTAGAGTCCCACTCTCCATGGAGCTTGAGGTCCCAGTGGATCAAATAAAAAAGGATTTGGAAAGCTTAAAGTCTCATAGACACATATGGAAGAGGAAAGTGTAGCGGCCCAGGTTTGATGTGAGATTGAAGCTCTAATGCTTCAAATGGAGGAGGAATCCCAAGTAGAGGAAGTGGCACAAACTCACCAAAAGATTCAAGAATTCCACTCAAGAGGTGGAGTAAGAAGGGGGATGTGGTGCATACTTTGTGTTAGGCAAGGTCATCTTATAAGTGAATTTCCTTTGAATATCGTGTGCCAACTATGTAGGAAACAAGGACATGAAGCCCAAGACTACTATACAAAAGTACAACAAGCTCAAGTTTACTCAGGACAACCACACATGCAATTTCCTATACAAAGTGATATATTGCCTTCCCCCAATGTGATGGTAGTAGCTCCCAATCCATAAAGTAATGGTTATAAATCTAGATTCAATAACAATATCTAATTTCAAGGAAATAGAAATATGGTTAGAAGGGCCATTCTATGTTTTAGATGTAGGGAATGTGGAAATTACTAGAATAAATTTCATTTGGTGGAGGATGCTCCCCTTGTCAAAATTGTATGGAATTGAGGGACCATTACACTGCTTGTTGCTCTAAGAACAAAGCCTCCACATGTGGACCCCATATTCAAATGATATATGGAACACATTGCAGAGGAGGCATATATGCCTTTATTAGTGGCCAAGGTAGTCCACTTGGAAGAAATGAATTCTCTAGTAGTGCATCGAAGAGGTAAGGGATGAATCCCTAAGGAAGAATTTCTTCAAGAGTTCATGACAAGAGAAGTTCCTAAAGCCAAATAGACCACTATCTAGGGCATATCTATCTCTAAAGGAGTCGAATATTTTCCATCAAGATGGGACCATGCATACATGAACAAGGCAATTGACAATTCTTACAACATGGCTAGGAAAGAGTTGGAAGATAAGAATATTTCTTAGTCAAAGAAATCTAAAGTTTCAAAGCTAGTAAAGTTCATGAAGAAGGAAGTGAGTGTGTTTGAACTTTTGAAAATGGATGTTGATTTCATATCAGAAGTATTATAAAACATTGATGACTTATTCTCTTCAATTCTAGTGACAAAGAATAGAACTCTTAATGAAGATAAAGTGGTTGGGGCAGCCCCCTTATAGATTACAAGAGCCCTAGATTAACCTTAAATTATCAAAGGGCTTGTATCCTAGGGAATTATTGTGGACGAAAATTCAAGTACAAATTTAATACCAGAGTGCACAATGAAAAGGTTTGGACTCCAAGTTTTTTTGGACTCCAACCTTCAAAGTTCACCAACTTTATAGTAACCTTGGGATACCATGGCAAAGTAAAGCCTCTTGGAGTAGTGCCTAAGGTACAAGTATTAGTTCAAGGTAACACCTCCATCCTATATTTTGTTGTGTTGAGACTCCCATAGGTGTCTAGATGATTCCCATTTTTTATTAGAAGGCCTTGGTTAAGGCATGCCATTGATCTACATAATTGGGGAAAGGATACAATGTGTATTAAGCATGAAGGGAATGAGTTAAAGCAAATTCACCTTGAATAAGGGTTCGATAGCCATGGGCACAAAAATATGGCTCAGTCACTTTTCATTTTTATTGAGCAACATTTGATAGGGCATTTGGGTTTGGATGTAGGAGAAGAAGAGGATATGCTAGCGTTCTTAGAAACAAGTAAATCATTTCCTTGCTATGGAATTACCTTATATGTATCAAATGCAGAGGAGGAAAAAGAAAATCAAGAAACCATATAAGGTGTTGGATTGGGTGAGATTGTTGTTCACATATCAAGCTCAACATGTGATGATGGAGGATGACATGTGCGATTTTTCATTTCTATGACATGTATAGTTGATATGACGATATATGTCAATGACAATTCCACTGAGTCTTACCATATTTATCTATGGTGAGTGATGGCACATTTGTTTCTTTCCAACTCACTCATTCACGGACATTAGGGTTTTCTTTATGTACTTCTGTTTATATATTGTACTAGTTGTTTTGTTGTATTAGGTTATTCTTGTATATTCTTTTAATGTAGAAGAAGTAGAAGAAGATCGTTCTTCCTTGCCTCAATTTGTGTGTGTGTTCATCTCTTTGTGTGTGAGAGCTCTCTTCATTATCTCCTTTCTCTTGACATGGTATCAGAGCTAGTGTGGTTTTAGAGAGCTCGTGAAGAAGGCTAACAGGAAAGAGCCTGTGAGAAGCCATGGAGAAAATGGGGCTTTGAAAGTGGAAGAGAAAAAAATAACCAAGACCAAGGTCAACAACATACTAATACAAGGGGGTAGAGGATACTTTCAAGGCAGGGGGAGCCAAAGAAATGATTCAGGTAATGAATGATAGTGAGGGATGTTGGAATTGTGGTAAACTTGGTCACTTTGAGTGTGATTCCAAGTTGAAGAATTAAAACAGCAAAAAGCAACAAAATAACTATGCCTGCACAAGTGCAAATGAATATGTATGTTGATGTTTCAAAATCGAATGTTAAAGTTTGGTACATTGATTCAAGTGCTTCAAATCACATGACCAGCCATGCAAAGTGGTTTAATAGTTTGTAGGACTTGTCAATTACATCAAATCCTATCAAGGATATAGGAAACATAGCACTATCCATGGAGGATGGGAGGGTAAACATCTTGTTGTATTGCATGTTCTAAATATAACAAAGAATCTAGTTTTTTTTTGGACAAATGGTTGACCAAGGATTACAAGTCACGTTCAATTTTGATTGCTTATATGTAGAAGGGTACAAATAGAATGGAAGGACCAAATGGAACAACATGGGTAGAATGTTCACCTTGAATGCGAAAATTATTGAAATGAATGAAGACATGTTTGCAAAAGCTATAGGTGTTATTGTTGACATAAAGATTTTGCACAAGCAAATTGTACATGCAAATTTGTAAAGGTTTGTGAATAGACTACCAAATTTCAAGGTTGCAGAGATGCAAAAGCTATGGGAAAGCTATGGGAAGCATGTCAATTTGGTAAATATTTAAGGGCATCATTTTTGCATGAAAGCATGTTAGTGAGAATGTGCTAGAAATAGTACATACATATGTTTCAGGTCTTGCAAAGACCATATCTATGGGAGGTTGCAGGTTTTATGTCACTTTCGTTGATGATCATACACAAAAATTATGGGAATACTTCATGAAGGAAAAGAATTAGGTGTTCAATCACTTTCAAAGTTTCAAGGATATCGTGGAAAAGTAGACATGGTAGTATATTCAAACATTAAGATCTAATAGAGGAGTTGAATACATATCAAAAAATTGTGTATTTTTCTAAAAGGTCATGGAACTGGAAGGAAATTCTCATGGAGATACATAGCACAAAAATATGATGTTGCTAAACGTAAAAATAGGCACATTGTAGAGCTAGCAAGAGCCTTGATGGTTGAGAAAAATATGCTTCATTGTTCTTAGGAAGAAGTGGTGCATATCATTGTATATGTTATGAATAGAAATACGGATACTAGTAGACATCAAGTAATACCTACATAGAAGTTTATAGGTAGATGGCCAAACTTATCACACATGAAAGTACTTGGTTGCATTGCATATGTACATGTTCCACATTAGTTGAGGATGAAGCTTGATCCAAAAGTAGAAAAATGTATCTTCATTGGGTACTCCCTTAAGAAAAAGGGATACAAATGTCACAACCCACTCACACAAGAGATGAAGCAGAAATGTGGTGTTTGATCAAACATCAATCTTCTATGCTGGTGCAAAAGAAGAATTTAATGCTGACTCAAACAACAAAGGAAAGGCTGAAAACTCAAGTGTAAAATTTCAAGTTTTGAGTGGACCTAATATGTCACATAGCAATAGTTCCAACTCAAATCCATGCAATTGAAGATTGTGTTGAGATTTTATTCAAGAAAATTCATTGATTACATCCAAGAAAGGCAAAGAAAATGTTTCAACTGGCAATGAAACATCTACAAGTTTTAAAGACATTGATGGAGAATCAAGTGTTTCGAAAAGAGCCTTGGTGAGGAACTTGGATTGTCCTGTATGAAGACCTCAAGAGTAAGAAAGGCATATGCAAATGGTACAACAAGAAGAAGTGGCCCAGGACCAAGAAAATATGAGAGGATGAGGAATTCAGTGCAACGATTAACATATGATAGCTACATGGCTCCTCACTATGCCTACATGAGCAAGGTAATACAAGATGTTGAACCTTCTTCACTTGAAGATGCAATTGGAAATGCAGATTGTGAGAAAGTTGTGGATGAGGAGATGGTTCTAATTTATCGAAATGAAACATGGAAGCTGGTTTCATTGCCACAAGGAAAAAAATCCATAGGCTGGCAAGTGGGTTTACAAGGTAAGGCACAATGTTGATGGTAGTATAAGGAGGTATAAAATATATGGCATTGATTACAAGGAAACTTTTAGTCTTGTAGCAAAAATGGCTACTGTTAAAACACTTGTTGCATTGGCTAGAGAAAAATAATGGATTTTGCATCAAATGGATGTGAAGAATGCTTTCTTACATGGTGAGTTGCAAGAAGAAGTATACATGGAACAACCACAAGGATATGAAGATTCAAAGCACCCAGAATATGTTTGCAAGTTGAAAAAGGCTTTGTATGGGCTTAAACAGGACCCTCATGTCTGTCTATGCAAGGATTGGTGATTATTTAAATTCCATTGGATTTTCTGTGTCATGAAGATGCCTCATTATATGCAAGGAAGGGTGATGATGGCATCACAACTATGGATATTTATGTTGATGAACTGATTGTAGGTGGTGATAATGAAGAGAGCATTAAAGAGGTAATGGAACTCCTTATGCACAAATTTGACATGAAAGATCTTGGTGTGCTATTCTACTTTTTTGGGCATTGAGTTTATACATATAGAAAGAGGTATAAGTCTTTCCCAAAGGTGATAGTGTTGAGTATGCTACAAAAGTGTGTTATGTAGAATTATGAGCCAATTTTTATGCCATTATATTAGAATTGAAGTTGGATACTACATTAAGTGAAGCATTGGAAAATGCTACTATGTACATGAAAATTGTGGGAAGTTTGAATACATCTCACATGTACAAGAACAGATCTAAGCTACACCGTAGGACTTGCATGTCGATTTTTATGTAGGTTCCCAAGAAACAACATTTGGATGCTTTGAGAGGCACTCTACATTATGTGAGTGCTAATTTGGATTATGCATTGTTTTATGAATATGTTGTAAAATTGCAGGTTCATGGATACACCAATGCAAATTGGGCTAGTAGAGTTCCAGATAGAAGATCTACTAGTGAGTTTCTATTCTCACTTGGGAGTGTTACTGTTACATGGAGCAATAAAAAGCAACCCATTTTTTCTTTATCAAGTACAAGGGTTGATTATAGAGGTGCTACAATGAAAGCATGTGAGCCATCATGGCTAGAGATATTACTTACAAATTTAGGTGTGGAAGTTCATAAGCCTATCATAATTTTTTTTATCATGTTAGTAGAATACAATTAGCACAAAAACCAATTTTTCATGCTAGAACCAGCATATTGAGATACATTATCACTTCATCAAGGAATACGTATTAGCAGGTGATATTGATCTTGTATATGTGAGGATAGATTTGTAGATTGCTAATATTTTCACTAAAGCACTTGGAGCAAAGAATATGAAGAATTTTCAAAATATGCTTGGATTATAGTACATGATGTTGAGCTTGAGGGGGAGTGTTGAGATATCAAGCTCAACATGTGATGATCGAGAATGAAACATGCCACTTTTCATTTCTCTGACATGTATAGTTGGTACATCGATATATGTCAACAATACTTTTAGTGAGCCTTATGAGATTTACCTATTGAGAGTGATGGCACATTTTTTTCTTTCCAACTCACTCATTCACAAAAATTAGGGTTTTCTTTATGTATTACTCCTTATATATTGTATTGGTTGTTTTTTTGTATTAGGTTATTCTTGTATATTCTCTTTATGTAATTGTGTGTGTGTGTGTGTTCATCTCTTTGTGTGTGAGAGATCTCTTCCTTATCTCCTTTCTTTTGACACTTGTAACTAGTCATTGAAGAGGAAGAAAACCACCTCTCAACTGCATCATAGATGAAGCTGACATAGATGTCTTGAAGGAAGTTAGTTGCAAAGAGAAACTAAAGCAACACAATGAAGAACCTTTTTTTTATTCATGAAACTCTTACAGGATGGACGCAAGAAAAGGAAGAACACATTGATATCCAATGTGCATCTACATATGATATGAGGACTATGTGGAGCACGGTTACAAAAGAAGCAAAACAAATAGACAGTGAAGAGCTACAAGACACATTGATGTAACAGAACCCTATCAAGGAAATTGAGCTAGGCACCAAGGAAAACTACCTCATCCCATACTCGTTTCCACATGGTTATGGAATCATAATCACCTACTTTCAAATGTAATTTCTTGTATGAAAAATTATGTTGATGTATTTGTCTAGCATTACAAATATTTGGAAGGGGTTCCTGCAAGTTTTGGAGAACATTAAATTCCATTGATAGGGGGAGCATAACGAATAAGGGGTAAAATCTATAAATTGAATCCAAAGTATGTTGGAGATGTTTACCAAGAGATCCAAAAGATGGAGGATGTTGGCATAATTATTCGTATCCAACACTCATAATGGCTCTCACCCATGGTTATTATGCCAAAAAAGAATGCTAATGAAATATGGATATGTGTGGGCTTTAAGCATCAAACAAAGTGACAGTTCTTGATGGCTTCCCTATGCCCTTTGTAGAACAAGTTATCAATGAAGTTGTTGGATATACCTTGGACAAATTCATGGATGGGTTTGGTGGGTACAATCATATATCCGTTCACCCAAAGGATTGTGACAAGATAGCTTTTATCACATCTTGGTACACTTATGTTTATGTAAAAATGCCCTTTGGACTTAGGAATGCTCTAGAAACATTCAATAAGGTAGTTAGCCTTATACTTGGACCCCTATTGTTGGAAGCT
The DNA here is from genome assembly GCA_020310875.1 of Ceratopteris richardii. Taxonomy (NCBI): domain Eukaryota; kingdom Viridiplantae; phylum Streptophyta; class Polypodiopsida; order Polypodiales; family Pteridaceae; genus Ceratopteris; species Ceratopteris richardii. The sequence goes on along the minus strand of CM035424.1, from coordinate 24,050,385 downwards.
CTACAAATTTTTATGGATAATTTCTCCTCCTTTAGGTACTTTTATTATTACTTGCATGAATTGATTAGATTATCATTTGGCACAATTGCAATAAGTTTTCAAAAGATGTAGGGAGATGGAATTGAGTTTGAATCCGAATAAGTACCACTTTCTAGTGATAGGGAAACTCTTCTTGGATGTGTATCCAACAAAGCTATGGCCCCTGATCCACACCAAATTATACCATTAATAAGGTTACCAAAGCCAAAGACACCAAAGGAAATCCAAAGCTTTTTAGGACACACTAGATATCACATGATGTTTATTAGAATGTATATAGACATAGCTCAACCACTTGCTAGGCTTATAGGTAAAGATGTTCCATTTAAGTGGGAAGAAGAGGAGGAAAAGCCTTATCAAATTTTCATATTAAAACTTGTGGAAGTACTATTGGCAGATGAAGCAAGTACGAGCATACATGCAGATATAGCACTAAGGCAACCCATTAAATTTTTCCAAACCTTACACCATGTTAAAAGTGATTCTCATCACTAAAAACCCTTGTAAATATTGTTTCACCTTTTTGTAGCTCCATTTTGTACAAGCCGAGGAGTTCTCGAGCTTGGGGAGCCTTAGAAGTAGTTGCCTGCCAATTTTCATAATTTTTAGATCTCGTTTGAGCCCTCGAATAAGCCCTAGAACCTAATTTTTAACTAGGTCGGACACTAGGTCTGGACAGGGCCAAAGCTAGTCAAAAACTATAAATAGAGCTAGAGAGCTCATTTTTGGAGGTAGCTTCTTGTAGTTTTGAGCTTGTATGAGAACTTTGTTGCAATAGAAGTGATTCCATTGTCTTACTCTCTTTGTTCTTGTTGTGTGTGCGCGTGTGTGTGTATGTGTGTGCATGTTAGTGTGCTTCACACTCACACATTTGTGCCTTCACTTGCTCGAGATCTTCATACCATCCTCATGTCTTCCCAGATTGACATTAAAGGAGGTGCTACTCATCACTGAGCTACACCAAATTTTGGCGCCGTTGCCGGGGATTCAAGCTTTGAGGACGAGCGTGTGATGGTAAGACGTAGAGAGGACGCGTTGGAATGGTAAGTAGTAGGTAAATTTCTGATTTTTCTCCATCTCCATCTCCATCTTCATCTCCACCTTCATCTCCTTCTCCACCTTATATTCTCATTTCCAAACCATTTCCTCATTTGCTTTGTGCGAGTTTGAGAGAGAGCGAGTGTGTGTTCTTGCTTGTGTGTGTTTTTTTGCATGTTTCTTGCAGGTTGCAGCTCCATCATCATCTCCAGCAAGCTCAGCAGGTACGGATTTTGTCTACGCAAGCCTCGAGGCGTCAAGCTTGAGCTATCGTGACACTCCGAAAACTTCACCCGATCACGATTCTGAGTGCACCACGACACTGCGCAGGCCTAGAGCTCCTAGGATCACTAGACAAAACAGCAAAATTCACCATAACCCGACCTATCGCGACACCTCGAAGTATCATGACACCTCGAAGTATCGCGATACCCACGACCTATCGCGACACCTCGGAGTATCGCGACACCTCGAAGTATCGCGATACCCACGACTTATCGCGACACCTCGAAGTATCGCGACACACCGACCCCACCTATCGCGACACCTCGAAGTATCGCGACACTCCCAAGTATCGCGACACCCCGACCTATCGCAACACTCCCAAGTATCGCGACACCCTGAACTATCGCGACACTCCCAAGTATCGCGACACCCCGACCTATCGCGACACTCCCAAGTATCGCGACACCTCGACCTATCGCGACACCTCGACCTATCGTGACACCTCGACCTATCGCGACACTTCCACCTATCGTGACACCTCGACCTATCGCGACACTTCCACCTATCGCGACACCTCCACCTATCGCGACACTTCCACCTATCGTGACACCTCCATCTATCGCGACACACCGACTCGACCTATCACGATACACGGCCTTAACGCATGAAAATTTTAGAGTGAATTTTTGAGTGAATTGAGGTATATTTGAGCTTAATTTTAGACACATTGGGATAACATTAGAGCCTTAGGAGTGGGCAAAAGACCTAGAAACTAGAGAGGGATCTCCTGAACCCTGAGAGCCTGTTTTGACCCCTAAGTGCCTGATTGGTCATAACTTCACCATACGAACTCTGATTGATGAGATTTTGGTCTCGTTGGAAAGCTTGTTGAGAATCCTACGTGGACCTCAACTAGTTTTTGTAAGAATCATACGTGGAGTTTTAGAACATGTATTTTTAAGTTGACCATTAGGTGGAACTAGGTGGTCATAAGATTTTGGGGGATCAGTGAGTTACTCCAAGGGGGGTCCATAATTGTTGATGTGTGTCTTTCAATTCATTGTGGTAAATGAGCTATATTAACTTGTGAAATTTTGCAGGAACAATGCGTGCACTCAAGGTATTCCAAGGCAGGCTAGCAAGGGTGAGTACCAAGCTTGGGAGAAGGCTTCCTGGGCTGGTGTAGAAGTCTGAGCAACCAGAGTATTGAGGTTGGGAGTTCTCTCAACCCTCCTTTGTCAATTCCTAGCATAGGCTAAGTACGACTTAGGTGTGGTAATTAATTAGGTCAGCGTCAGGCACAAAATAAGTCTAAGAGAACTAATCAACCAAGTGCAAGCATTAAGTAGGACTTAAGTGCGAAAACCCTAAAGGAAAAAAGTAAACTTGAATCGATCAATTATCAAGTGCGAAATTCACTTAAGTATTCCGGACGCCGAGATATCAGACAAGTTCATAAACATAATAATCAACTAAAAAGAACAAAGTGATTGGTGCAAAATAACCTGCAACGAGAGTGTACTTGGGACCAAAGGGGTAGATAAACCAGACATATGAACCTTAGGTCAGGCAGACACTTAGGCCGGGACAGACAAAGCCTCAGATCTTCTGAAGCTAGTGTCAATCACACTGCTAGGTCTTGGGCCCAGCAGTTGAGTGATTACCCATACACTCCACGATCAGAAACAAGTGATTCTGAAATGTCCTATCACATGGAGAGACCAGTAGGTAGTTCAGGGGTGGCTTATCTAGAAAATCCAGAGGGACCTTACAAGACTCAATTGGAATACATCAAGACTAATCGTCTAGGTGCTCGCATCTACGAAGACGGACTGAGAAGATATGTGGTCCAGATTAAGAACCCCGATCAACCCCATGGACTAGAACACCCGGTAGTCAAGTTTGAGAATGGAGCATACCTAGATAAAGAGGGGACTATATATGTAGTCACCACTCTTCCTGATAGAACAGATGAATTTGGAAATGTGATTGCGGAGACCGACATGGGTCATATAGAGCAAGGGAATTTAGAGAGAGAGCCAAGAACTCCCCGTGGTAAATCTATCTTGACCAGAATCATGACTCCAGAGTGGATTCCACAGGATAATAAAAGCATAGATTTGCTTTTAAACCGAGAAACCGATGAGGCCTTTTGGAGATATAAACCTGCTCAACCTCAAGAAGTGAGTGCTCTCACAATCTATGAGTTTAAAGACCCTGACAGCCCAGGCAAAGTAACATACCTAGACAATACATCAGAGAGAATCTTCATGGTCACTGAGCATGGCAGACATGCCTACACATGGAAGGGTGAATTTGTTTTTCCCCAACCATGATCTAATGTGTCCTATGGTCACCAAGGAGCCGGGACCTCCCAGGCTCATGGAGCTCAAGGAGATAGAAGTAGAGATAGACCTGAAGTAAGCTTTGCCAACCCCCAGGGAAGAGAAAGAAGGAGAACGAGGACGGATAGAGAAGAAACCGAGAGATTTAGAGACCCAAGGAACCAAAGAAATGCTGATGATTTTCCTTTGCCAAGGCCGAGAGAACACACTAGGACTCTGAGACCAACTCAACTGGTGAAGTCCATGAAGAATTACTTCGATGGCACTGGAGACCCTTATGACCATGTGGCAGAATTTAGGCAAGTCTTGAAAGCTGAACAGGTAGAGGATCTATTCACAAAATATAATGCTTTTGGTCTAACCCTTAGGAACACTGCCCTTACGTGGTTTCAACCACTGAACGAGAGGCATTTCAGAAACATAGACCAGCTCCTAGAAGCATTTATCATTGAGTTTTCTAAGAGTGGTATAAGGCACAACACTTCATCACTAATTCATAGCTTCAAGCAAACACCTCAAGAGACGGTCAGACTAGCAGGAAGACGGTTTAGGCAATACCTAGAGAGGTGCCCGATGCCTGAGTTACCCACACCAGCCAAGCAAGTGGCTTTGTTCTTAGATGGCTTGTTGAGCATCAAGCTTAGGTCATATGTGTATTTGAAGGACCCCAGAACTATAGAAGAATGCGTGCGCATGTGCATAGACATTGAGGATAATCTAGGCGAGGAGTTAGAGCTATCAAAAATCTATAAGGATTCGGATAGCTCTAGTAGTCTCACATCTGGTCAGTCCACATCCATTGAGGAACTTACCGAGAAGGTAGCTCAAAAACTAGGTGTCTCTAGCAAACAAATTCCAAGATTTGCCCCAGTTAAGCGGTGCTACACTTGTGGAGGTGACCATATGGCAAATGTATGTCCCATTATGGCCCAACCCCAGGTGAATCCTAGTAGCCAGTACTGCACCATAGAGCGAAGGTACACCAACCACACTGCACAGGACTGCCCATATAGCAAACAAACTGTTAGGCAAAATTACCCTCAGCCATATCCACAACAGGGTAGATACCAGAATCAGTACCCTCCACAACAATACAACAGACCAGAGCAACCTTATCAGCCACCTTATCAAGGGTAGTAGAGACCTCAACCAGTCTTAGTGAAGCAACCCCCTGCTCCAACCAATGTTATTCCAGTGAAATATGCATCTGTTGAAGAAAATCCGAACAGATCCATAGTCCCAGTCACCCCAATGCTATCAGATAGTGATCCAAGTGACCATAGTTTTGACTCCACACATATTGATAGCCCACAGGCTTACTACATGCAGTCACCCGAGCATAATGAGTCATACTATTATGAGGATCCAAGTGAAAATAGTGGGGAGCTTGAGTATGCTAATGTCATGTACACAAACCTTAACTCTAGACCTCAACCTAGGCAAGTACGACCCCCATTCCCTAGAGGACCATGCTTCAGATGTCAGGGAGATCACCTTATACGTGATTGTCCACTGCCTGCCTCTACACAACCCCAACCAGTGACAATTCAGGGTTTCTGTCAAGACTGCGGAAAAGAGCATCTCCTACGAGATTGCCCAAAAAACCCTAATAACATGCCTAAAATCACTCCTATCAACGTCATTGGTTTAGTGGTAGACTCTACGGGAAGTATAACTTCCACAGCCCCAGTGCATGTGGTCACTAGAGCCCAAGCCTTGTAGCAAACTCAAGGAGTAGGGCAGAAAAAGAGTGTTGAGGTTAGTGAGACAGAGAGTATAACCAAGAAAAGGACAAGAGCATGGAGAGATAGCCGGGAGAGAATGAAAAGACAATGGTCACAGAAAATGAGCGAACTTGAAGCAAGCTTGAGAGAAACCAAAGCAAAGATAAGTGAACTTGCATCTCAAAACCACTCTCACACCACCCCTCCACCACCTTTCCCTTTACCCGCCAATCCATCTTCTTCCATTCCCCAACCTTTCAATACACCACCCTTGACCCACCCACCACCCAGAGTAGGATCAGTCCTAGCCGATCCCACTCCTGAAGATCTAGATATGATGCTTAAAGCATATCAAGCCAGAATTCAAGAAGGGCCAAATGTGGCGGATCATGACAAGTGCTACCCTAGAGCTGACCTAGAGATAGAGAGAACCAAGCTGTGTGCGAAAATGGTCGCATTGGCTCAGACCATGTTTGAAGCCAGTCGCCTTTTCAACCACTCAGGCTCGGCTAAGACACAATTGCAATTGGATGGACTCCTAGAGAAGTTAGAGAGCATAATTGCAAGATCCGACAAGGAAGAAAAAAATCGAGAAAGAGATGAGGCGAGCAAAAACATAAGCCATCCCCCACAGGAAGCTTATGTGCCCAATTCCAATGAACCAGACACCTTCTCTTCTATGAATAGGTTCACTCCAGAATTCCTACGAGAGATTCAAGAAGACAAATGGGCTAATGAAAGTGAAGCCCCTCCTCCCATTGAACTTGTGGATGACACACATGATCAATTCCCTCAAGATATTCCTTCCATTTATGGAGAGCAAGAGAATGCACAAAACCAAGAGAGGTTAGACTTCGAGTCTAACTCCCTACAGGAATTACCCCATTTCACTGGCCCATGGGAAACCAAGTCTACTTGCCTGAGAGCGTCCACAGTCATGATAAGAAACAAAGATTCAATCATACCTAGGAATACAGAGGTAGTAAGGAACACTAAGGTGCAGTGCAATCTCACTTTAGAAGAGCTACTCAAAGTTAAGCCAGAAGTGTGGAAACACATAGCCAAGCAAGTGCCAGACATAGCAAAATCGCGTTCCCAGGTCGGATCTCATAGAACACTGCCTGAAATACCATTGGATAAGATAGGAGACATGAGTGAAGGAGAAGAAGGAAATACCTATCTCCCAGTTACCCATCAGGGATACACAACCAAGGCAATTTTGGACTCAGGTGTAGGAGTTGCAATTGCTACAACTTCCCTCTGGAAGCGTTGGGGCAAGCAAGCACTCCGACCGACGAGAATGAAATTGCAGATGGCTGATGGCCATATTGAAAGGCCCTTGGGATTACTAGAAGGCATAACTCTCACTACATGTGGTGTTGAGTTCGAGCATACATTTTCTATATGTGATCTTAGCAAAAATCATGCCTATGAAATGATCTTGGGGAGACCATTTATGCGACAGTTGCAAGTGGTACAGGACTAGGGAACCAATTCCTTGTACCTGCAACACTTAGGTGTTACAACCAAAGTGAATCTCAAAGATTACTCTCATAGAGATGTCCCTCCTATCCAATGGAATCACATCCATAGAGCCAAAGATGATACAGAATCTGTGCATTCCATAGGATCAGGATCCTCATGGATGCATGAAGACACCCACTTATGGATGTGCAAAGTGGCAGTAGAAGAAGAGAAAAGAGAATAAGCCATAGAGGTAGGTGCAAAAGAAACACATAGGTCAATTCAAGACCCAGCCTATGCACCTGTAGTCTTTCCTGACGAGGAATTTGAACCCCACGGCTGGGCAGAGATCCTAGCAACAATGGATGTATCCATCAATGAAGAACAATGGACACCTCACTGTGATGAAGATGGCTATGACATTTCAATCTTCTCCATAGAGCCAATCATGGGAGAGGCAGTGTCAGAAGAGTGTGAACCTAGCCCTGATGCATTTGAGGATGCAAGTGACTCCGATCTAGAGTCAATCATTATGGACCCACCCTTTGCATCAGATGAAGAATACTTCTATGAAGTAGAATTTCAACCCCAGAGACATGGAGAGCTTACAAATGATGTAAGGTTAGCCACACATGTGACCCTGAAGGAGGAAGGAAAGAAAAGAAAGAAGAGAGAAGTCACACCAGAAGAGGAAGAATCTTTGTTTGAGGTTCCGGAAAATTTTAAGAAGTATGAGATAGATGACAGGAGAGTCATGATCAGAATGCCTAAACGAGAGGCGCAATCAGGGGAGGCCTATGATAACAAAGAAACCACCAAGAAAATTGTGGTAGCTGTGGAAGAAGGAGAGGAGAGATGCACGTACATAGGCCATGACCTGACGGAAGACGAAGAGCATGAATTGATAGCCTTGCTAAGAGAATACAGAGATGTATTCGCTTGGAGCTACAAGGATCTGAAGGGTGTTGACCCAGACATATGCTCACACACAATCCCCATGACCTCAGATGCCAGACCCTCTAAGCAGAAGCCCTACACATACAATGACAACTACGCCGCCAAGATTAAAGAGGAGATAGACCGCATGGTGGAAGCCGGGTTTATCTATGAAATTGAGCACATTGAATGGGTATCCCCCATTGTAGTGGTTCCCAAGAAGAACGGCAAATTACGAGTGTGCATTAACTTGAAGAAGGTTAACGCAGCCACTATCAGAGATAATTATCTGCTTCCTATCACTGAGCATCTATTAGAAAGGGTAGCAGGCAAGGAAGTGTACAGCTTCCTAGATGGGTTTTCGGGCTACAATCAAGTAGCCATTGCTCCAGAGGATCAACATAAGACGGCTTTTGCCATGGAGTGGGGCATATTTGCCTTTCGGGTAATGCCATTCGGGCTTACTAATGCACCTGCTACCTTTCAAAGATTGATGTGTCACGTGTTTAAAGAGTTCTTGAGGAAAAATTTGGAAGTCTATGTTGATGATTTGTGCGCTCATTCCAACATTAGACAGACCCATATACCTGAACTCAGACAAATCTTTGATAAATGCAGAGAATATCAAGTCTGCCTGAACCCAGAAACGTGTGTTTTCATGGTGAGGCAAGGCAAAATTCTAGGACACATAGTGTCTAAGAACGGCATATCCACTGACGAAGAGAAAGTGAGAGCCATCGCAGAACTACCTAAGCCAAAGAACGTCAAGGAAGTACAGGCTTTCATGGGGCATTGTGGTTACTACCACCGGTTCATCCACATGTATGCTGTCATTGCAAAGCCCATGTACGAACTTCTGACTAACTTTGAGTGGACTGATGAATGTGAGAATTCCTTCTAGGGGCTTAAACGAAGATTATGTTCAGCACCAATCTTGACCACACCAGATTGGAACAAGCCATTCCATGTTCATGTGGATGCCTCCAATTATGCTATTGGATGTGTACTTGCACAACCTACGGGTGAAGGTAATATGGATCTCCCTATTGCCTATGCCAGTAGACAATTGAATGTTGCTGAACGGAACTATACAACCACCGAACGAGAAGGATTAGGCATGGTGTACACGGTTAAAAAGTTTAGACACTATTTGCTTGCAAATAAGTTCAAATTTTTTACTGATCACCAAGCTCTACTGTACCTGGTAAACAAGCCGTGTAATATAGGCAGATTACTAAGATGGTTTCTCTTACTAATGGAATATGACTTTGCGGTAGTAGTGAGGAAAGGCAGGACTCATTTGAGAGCAGACCATCTCTCTAGGCTCATGTTGCTCTAGCACAATGGTGAGAACCACGTTAAGAAGCTCCACCTCCTTAATGTCAATCCGCGGAAGAGATAGGAGTGATATGAAGATCGTGAATGTGAGATGAAGTGAGAGTAAAGGTGAGAAGCATAGAAATGCACACACGCATACACACACACTACGAAGAGACAAGCAAGACACAATGGAAGGTGAGAAATCCACTCTATTGCTCAAGAACACTATTACAAGCTCAATATAGCTCTAAGCTCCCACTAACCAACCTGAAAAATGAGCTCTCTAGCTCTTTTTATAGTTTCTAGACTAGTTTTGACCGGTTTTAGGTCCTAGATGCTATTTGGAAGGGTAAACGGTGTCTAAAAATAACGAAAATTGATACGCTTGTTCTACCTAAGCTCCTCAAGCTCGAGGACTCCTCGGCTTGCACAAAATGGAGCTAGACATTTAAGAAAAGGGTGCTTGCACAAAATGGAGCTAGACATTTAAGAAAAGGGTTTTTCTATGTTACATATGTTACAATAGTGATAAAAATCACTGTTGGAGGTTTTTGAAAAGTATTTTTGAAACATGATTCTTTGAAAAAAGATTTGGCTGGCTCCCTGCCCTATCGTTACATGCTTCCGCATCTTCTATGCCTCTGGCTACTTCCAACACCCCCCTCCCTCTCGCTTCTGTCGTCCCTGACAGAACCTTGTTGTAAGGTCTGTCGGATATAGTTCTGTAGGAGGTCTTGAGCGAGGGTGTGCTCGGAAATACGAATGCCTCGGGCCAGGTCGGCCTCGAGTTTCTCCCAGTCTATTGGTTGCGGTTCTTCCGGTGGCGGGAGCTGATAGTGTGTGGAATAGACCATTCGTTCACAGGCAAATAAGTTTAATAAATGTGTAGGCCTGCTTATGAATACCTCTGAATGGTATTCCCAGAAGCCGGTTGTGAACATCTCTTCGAAAGTTTGCTTGTAGCACGCCGGTAGGTACTTTATTCTGCAATGCCAGGCATAACACACCTGTAGCGATGGCGTTGTACTCATATCATATACCAGATCGAAATTGCCATGCTCAAAGCCCGGGGTGTTTACATGAGGTGCCTTGACACGTCGGAAGACTTTAAAAATCATTTGCATCATGTCAAAGATTTTGACAGTCATGTGCGCTGCTATATCGTCCATACGCTTTAGTCGAGGGAGCCAGTGGCGAATTGTAGCCATCATGTAGCCTACAGTTGGTAACTCGATGGGTGGCTTAAAGTAGGGGTAATTCAACCAGTCCTGGCACTGCTTATTGTTTTGTACCTTAATAGCAAAGGCTGCCCAGGAGCGGCGTCGTGGTACTGGTCCCCAACACGGGTTGTACTTCAAATGCAAAGGTGCCTTTACCCATGTACTCATCATTTCTGGATACTTCTGTAGTAAATCTTTGCGCCACTCTGGTTGATAGATCTCTCCTTGTTGTGCATCAAGTGGCAAATCGCCCTCTTCGAATTGAGTCGCATGCGATGGTTTCTTACCGGTTTCTTTCTCAATGGCTAACTGGTATTCGGCCATTAACATAAAATACGGTTTATATTGTAGCTCATGCCCAGATATGTATCGTCATGGGGCCAAATGAGCAAAGAATGGAGATTGTAAAATTCTTTCTTCTATCATCGCCATGGCATGTAATTGTGCCTCTACTCTAGCTGAGTGTGTTGTCCCAAGTTCTTCAATTGTCTTCATCCACGTGGGGGTCGGGAGTTCGTAAGTCATCTGGCCTTCGGTCGTGAAGCGTCCGCTTGGGATGGGTTGTGGCTCGTACACCTCTTCAAACGTTTCCTCCACCGGAATGGTGACAGTTTCTTCCTCAACTGGAAGCTCAGGTGGGGAATTTGGCCTTGGTGGTGCTTCATATACTGCGATCCTTGATTCAAGGATTGATACCTGGGCCCGTAATGCATTGAGTTCCTCTAAGATGTCAGGAGAGGGGTCCACAGGTGCTGGTATGTCTTGGTGTGCCGGTGCTCGTAACTGGAGTAATTTATGATCTTCTTTGAGTTTCTATAACTCCTCGTTCATGCGGTCGTATTCATCTAGTAGTCTTACATGATCTTCTAGCAGCATCCTCATCGAGTCTGAGGGAATGGATTTGAACCGACTAGGATTGAGTGGTTGGTCTGGATGGTCTAAGGCTGCTTCTAAGTTTTCTCGATTCTGGTCCTGTAAGCGCTGGTTTTCTTCCTTTGCTGCTGCTAGATGTCTTCTGAGTAAGCCCATGTTTCGTGTTAGCGTTGCATTGCGGACTGTCTGGGCTCTTAATAAGTTATCCAGGTCAGCAGTGGCTTCCTTGGTCTTTTCTTCGCTTTCTAGTTCTAATTTATGATAGGCCTCTCGTAATTCTTGGTAGCGGCTGTTCAGTGAGGCATTCTCAATAGACAAGAAATTAAGCTGCGATTGTAAGTCATTGGTTGTCCTCTGCAGCTGCTGGTAATTATCGCCAAGAGATGTGAACTCATCTCTTACTTGCATCATACACATGAACATCTGTCGAAATGCATTATCTACAGTGGGTGATAGTATTAATGGGGTGCTAAATGAAGATGCAGTGGGTGTAGATGCAACGGGAACGGGGAATGGGGGTGGGAAGGTGGATGCTGTAGTGATTGTTGAAAATTGTGATGTGCCTAACAATGTTTGTGCTGTGAGTGAAGTGAGTGATGGTGCAGTGGGTGGTGAGATGTCCATATCATTGGACGTGTCCAATGCGGTGACCGCGAATATGGGTGTGACTGTGGGTGCTTGTGCTGGTGTAAATACGGGATTTACAAAGGTTGAGGAGTAATCTACAGGGGGGCTGGCTGGAGCAGCTTGGTGGAAAGGGGAAATAGGGGTTACAGTGGGTCGAGGAGGTGAGACGGGGGAGAAGGTTAAGGGCGGTGGGAATGGAAAAAGGGTCTTGGAGTTGTGGGGAAAGATGGAAAAGATGGATGGAGGAATGGGTTGGATAGAAAGGTGGATGTGTGAGGGGGTAGACTGGGTCTAATGGGTGCAGGAATTGTGGGGTGAGTGGTCATAAAGACGATTTCAGCTACGCCACCGGCGAATGAAGATGTTGGTCTAGGGGAAGGAGGGTGAAGAGGGGAGGCTGGATGGACGGGTGGAGATGGAGGAGCGGTTGGGGTGGTTGGTACTTCAGTGACTACTGAGGTATGTACAATTGTAGCGTGGGGTGGGGAATCTACAAGGATGGTTTCTACTGCCAATGAACTTTCGGGGACGAGGCGTGCCTCCCTGGCTTGTTATGAAGACTGTGCTCCTGTTGGTACACGAATGTATTCGCCGGGCTTTGAAAGTAGTCGTACTCGGCGGGGGTCAAACTGTGGTAGTGGCTTTCTTTGCAAGTAACTGAGGGCTTCGTTGGAGCCTACTGATTTGACTAACTCTCTGAATCCTTTGATGTATGCATCTTCGAATCCACCTATGATAAGTTCCTGTTCTATTATGGCTTGACTCTCTTCCTCAGTCATCTTTTTGCGTGCCCAAACTTTTTCCATAGTTCTATACAGCTTCTTAATAGCCAGTGTGTAAGCTGCTGCTTCACAAGTTTCATCTTCATGGGTACTTGTATCACCATGTGTGTCTGTTTGTTGTCCTTGGCCATCTATCTGTTCATGCTCTTGGGATTCGATAGTGCCCTGGCTGGCTTCGTCATCGCCTTCGTCGTCATCGATTGCTGTTCTTTCGCCATCAGAGCTAGACACGATCTGTCCTTGTGGCTGATCCCAGGGTGTGGTGGGATAGCTGGGCCTTTCATATTCTTGAGAAAACAGTTGTCCTTCTGAAAATTGGAACTCATTGGAGAATGCATCGGGCATTTCAAAATCGAACGTTGTGTTCAGTGGCGCTGCTTGTTCTGCTTCTAAATGGGGTATTGGAAAAGAGAACGCTTCTGCACCAATAGTGGTGGGAATTTCTGCTGCCGTGGTGATAGGTTATGGGGTTGTGACTGCTTGAGGTTCAACAGTACTGGTGGTGCCCTCCGTTACCACTGGTCTTGATAATCTGATACGAATAGGTTGTACGGTGGGAGTGGCTGCTGTCGATGACTGCTCTGGAGATGGTTGTGGTGAGGGTGATTCCGGGACTTGTAAGCACGGGATAGTGCCTCTCATCCGCTTTTCGGCTCTGCCTTTGGTAGACTTTCTAGCCTTCTTAGTGGTCCCTTTGAATGCTTTCAGTTCCTCACTGGTCAATGCACGTTCGATCGGCAGGTCATATGCCAAGCACATATATATAATCCTTGTAAGTGCACAACATCCATTGATGACCTTCTTTCGCTCCCATCTATGTTGTGCCAAATAGAGCTGATCAATTATCCAGCTAGCTAGATCAACCGTTTGAGGTCCAGTACATGCTAAGTATAATCCAAACGAGATTCTTTTGTGGGGCATGGTAAAATGATCCTGAGCTGGGAAAGCAAAATGCTGCATGCATATCCGCAATGGCTTGGAAAGCTCAGGGGTTATAGCTAAAATGTCCTCCCACTTAGTTACATCACCACGTTTCATCGGCTCTGGAACTAGCCGTTCTCTCTCCGTCGGAGTGTGTGTTCCATGTATTTTGAGAGCTGCGCGAATTAAATCTTTGGACAAATAAAACCTTCTGAATGGAGGGTCATTTACCAAGGATGGTAACATGAATGTGCCGGGTAGATCCTTGTTCTCTGAAGTTTTCAAGGTGGTTACTAGGTAAAAGCATCTGTAAAAATCGGGTTTAGGCAGAGGGTCACTAAAATATTCTGTAAAACCCGTCCGTGCCCAAACGTGCGTTAAATCTTGTGTATTCTGCAGTCCTTCAAATTCTCTTGAAAAGAACTGGTACTTGGCCCATGTGCGAAGATCAAATGCCAAATTGGCCTCAAATATGAAATCAGTGTCTGCTAATGGTCCTGCTAGGCCTTGAAACCAGTGAGAGTTACGATGAATCTTCTCAGTATATCCTCTAGGAGGGTCGTCTATTGGCATGGGTCCTGGAAAACCTTGAAACTCTGGTGGTTGCATCGTCGGATGAGATTCTACGAGTAATTCTCCAATATTGGCCATTGGTGTGCTTGGGCCAGCTTCTGATGGGCCTTCTTCAGTTTGCATGATGACTGACGAGCTAATGGAAAAGATCTGCTACAAAAGATTAACACATTAGCATGGAAATTAATTATGATCCCAATAAAGTGAGACCGCAATCCCTTTCCATAATCGATGTGTAACCCGTGTAGCCAAGTGTCGTGAAGTGATTGATGCAATGATTCTTTGCAGAGCTAATGCAGGTCTCTAGACACCTACATGGTTCAGATTATGCATACATTTCTTGATGCACTTTTATTATGCATGATGTGGGGTTATGGTGTGTGAATTTATACAAGGTTTAGTTGAGGGTGAATTATTACAAGGGTGGTGTTTAAACAGGGTGGGAGAATTGTCAGATAAGGGGGTACAAGAAGACGTCTGGATACGTTTGGATATCCATTTCCTAAGGGTCTTTGAGTGGGTGGTATGTTTCTGCTGAGGGACAAAAAGTGGTATCGGGTTTGGTGGTCTTGAAGGATGGAAAGATTTTTGAGGGGTATATATTACATGGCTAGAGGGTTGGGCTATAATACATTGTTTGGGTACCCAAATCTGCATGGGTGTGGGTCGATTGATAAGATACTTCGTGGCGATCCAAATCTGTCGAGTATTTGTACTTGTAGAAGAAGATCAAGGGGACTTTGGATGCTGACTCTGCTTTTTTTGAAACTTTGTCCTGTTCTTGTCTGCAGTGTTGCCAATAGGCTATGGTTGCTGTCCTTTTGGCACCCATATTTGTCTCATGCCACTTATTCTGTGATGTTGATACTGCTGCTTTCCTTGCCTTGTCTGGTGGTGTCGTCGGTCTGGGTTCCTTTGTCGTGGTTGACTCCTTCGTGGTTGGGTTTGAGAGGTCCAGTGGACTCTCTGCTTTGGAAAAGAAGGGAGATCGAACACTTGCGTGACCTGCCCATTAGGAAGTGATTCGTTATTTATCTTTAATCTAGGCCAGTCCGCAGCAAGTTTGGAAGGATAGCACCACAGGGTATTGTGCTCATTTGGCCGTTGATGCAACCCACCTGACCGCTGATTGTGTCCATCTGCCCTAGCGGTTGGGTAGCTGCCCCTTCTAGTTTGCAGGAAGCCCCAGGGAAGATCTCCTGTCGTCCTTCTGATTGACAACTGTCTATAGCCAAGCCCGAGTGGGTTGGTGTAGACGTAACGTGACTGATCTGACCAAAGATCTTCCGGTTTTCCGTCGCATGTATTTCATAGGGTCTAGGGTTATAAACCTCAATCGGAATGCCGTTAGGGAAGTCAAGCGGTATCACTCGCTTCTGTTCTAAGGTTCCAATCTGTAAGGAGCCTTGTCTAAGATTTAGGTCCACTGAGTGATCGTATAGCCAATCTTGGCCAAGGATTAGGGGTTCTATCAGGTCGTCATCATGGCACACTAGTAGCTTCGCTGTCATGGTCACATCCTTAATGAGGATAGGAAGGTCCACCTCACCCATGCAAGGGGTTTCCATGCCTCCTAGCCCTATGAGGTATGCCTCAATTGGCCGCATTTCTATTCCTGAATCCTTATAGTGGGACCATCTAATCGCACTAGTCGTAGCACCTGAGTCAATTAAAGCCCTGAGCTCTTGGCAAGGGTTGCCGTGCTCTAGCCTGACTGTAATGAATGGTCTCCTGTCCACTATACTAGGATGAGTGGTTGACTTTACTTGACACATGGCCATGGGATATCTGGGTGTAGTTTCCAGATGGTTATAATGTTCTCTCCCTAGTCCTTGTCTTCTTAGCTTCATGCGCTTAATGCGTTCTATTGCTTCTGCCTGAGCTTCCGCTCGTATTCTATTTTCTTCCTCCTTACGCTTCTTTGCCAACGTGAGTCGTCTAAGCATATCCTCAATAAGAGGTTCCTGATATAACTTGACTCTACAACCACTAATATAATTAGGCATTATGTCTCCTTCTAAGGTGGCTAACTGTACTACTCCACTTGTCGAGAGTTTGTTAATGATCATAGGTCCATAACCTCGCTTTTCTAACTTCCGTGCGTGTTGTTTCAGCGTATATACTAGAACTAAATCTCCTTCTTTTAAGCCCTTATCTTTCACATGCGCATCAAAATAGGCTTTCTGTCGCTTCTTTGTTGCGTATATGCCTGCTGCTGCCTTTAGCCTGGTTTCTCATAATCGTTCCAAATCCATTATTCTTGCTGATAATTCATGGCTGGTCCACTGATGTTCTTGTGCAACCTTAAGGGTCAGTATCAAGAAGTCCAAAGGAAGCACAGCATTCTGACCAAAAACCATCTGAAAGGGAGTTGCATTGAGTACGGTCTTGTAGGCCACTCGATATGCCCAAATAGCATGATGTAATTGTTTATCCCAATCTGAACGTTTGTTGTTCACGAGTTTCGTCAATACGTTACAAAGGATCTTATTAGTGCTTTCAGCCTGACCATTGGCCTGAGGATGATATGGTGCGGATTTCTTGTGAATCACCATAAAATCTTGTAACAAATATTCAATGACTTGGTTTAGAAAGTGAGTTCCGCGATCGCTCACTAACTCTATAGGCAATCCATATCTTGTAAAGACATTTTCAAATAAGAATTTTGCAGTTGTGTGTGCATCATTCTTTTTTGTGGCTTTTGCCTCTACCCATTTGGTAAGATAATCTGTGGCAACAATAATGTATTCCGCATGTGTACCTTTTGCTGGGGGGTTAATGGGTCCTACAAAGTCTATGCCCCACTTATAAAATGCACGTCCTCCCATCATGGGTTTCAATGGCATTTCATCTCTGCGAGTAGGAAACTGAGTTCTTTGGCACACATCACATTTCTTTACATAGTTATGAGCATCCATGTGAAGAGTGGGCCACCATAATCCTGCAAAGAGGATGGCTTTGATTATCCTATCGGGTCCAAAATGACCTCCTGCAACACCTTGGTGTGCAGTCTCTAGTATGCTCAGATAATCGCTTTCATGAACACATTGTCTTAGATGTCCATCTCGTCCTCTTTTGTATAAATTATCACCAATAAGAGAATAGTCTTGAGCCTCTTGCTCTAGACTGCGTTGTCGAGCTAAGGTCATTCCTTGAGGGAATGTCTTCGTCCTCAAGTATGTCACTAAAGGTTCACTCCAGTCTGGTGTAAGAGACACGTGATATAATGTAGCATGTTCTACTGGTGGTCTTTCACAACAAACATGGCATTCTTTACACAACTTGTAGACATCTACTTCCATCGAAGGCCAATATACTCCTAGTCTATGCAGAGTCTGTAGTGTCCGATGTTTCGAATGATGTTGCTTTAGTGCACCTATGTGTGCTAATTGCAACCAATTTGCATGTTCTGATTCATCTACACAACAATCAAGAATCTTTTGATTATCCTATTTATATATGCTTCCTGCTATGATTTGATATCTCTGAGATTTGGTAATCTCTCCTTCTTTGATCTTTATCCTAGGATTCTTGGGTCCGTATGTGAGAATAGGAACTATAGGCTTAGCCCATTCTGGTGCTATCTCAAGATTAAACAAATAAGCATCTGGTAATTCATCCGCTACTCCTTGAGGAGCTTCTCCTGAGGTTAATCTTGAAAGGTGGTCAGCTCTGAGATGCGTCTTTCCTTTCCTGACTACTACTTCAAAATCGTACTCCATGAGTAATAGAAACCAACATATTAGTCGTCCTGTGTTACATGGTTTGTTGACTAAGTACAATAGGGCTTGATGATCTGTAAAGAACTTGAATTTGTTGGCCAACAAGTAGTGCATAAACTTCTTTACTGCATAGATCATCCCTAATCCTTCTCGTTTCATCGTGGTGTAATTTCTTTCTGCTGCGTTCAATTGTCTGCTCGCGTAAGCTATGGGGAGATCTATGTTACCTTCATTCGTGGGTTGTGCTAACACACATCCTATGGCGTAATTGGATGCATCCACATGTACATGGAATGGCTTACTCCAATCTGGGGTAGTCAATATAGGTGCTGAGCACAAGCGTCGTTTAAGTTCATTGAATGAATTTTCACATTCATCTGTCCATTCAAAGTTGGTTAAAAGAGAGTACAAAGGCTTGGCTATGATTGCATACATGTGTATGAATCTCCTATAATAACCGCAATGGCCCATAAATGTCTGTACCTCTTTCACATTAGTTGGTCTAGGTAATTCTGCAATTACCTTCACCTTTTCTTCATCCGTAGAGATTCCATTTTTTGACACAATGTGTCCTAGAATTTTGCCTTGTCTGACCATGAAAACACACTTTTCTGGGTTCAAACAAACCTGATATTCTTGACATTTGTCAAATATTTGCCTTAACTCTGGGATATGCGTCTGCCTGATATTAGAATGAGCACATATGTCATCGACGTATACTTCCAAACTCTTGCGTAAGAATTCCTTAAAAACATGACACATGAGTCGCTGGAAAGTGGCGGGTGCATTTGTTAAGCCAAATGGCATCACACGACATGCAAATATGCCCCATTCGGTGGCAAATGCTGTCTTGTGTTGGTCCTCTGGAGCAATGGCTACTTGATTATAGCCTGAAAATCCATCAAAAAAGCTGTAAACTTCCTTGCCCGCAACTCTTTCCAATAGATGTTCTGTGATAGGAAGAGGATAACTGTCTCTAATCGTGGCGGCATTAACTTTTTTAAGGTTAATACACACACGCAATTTTCCATTCTTCTTGGGCACTACCACAATGGGGGATACCCATTCGGTATGCTCAATCTCATAGATGAATCCTGCTTCTATCAGCCGATCTATCTCCTCTTTAATCTTCGCAGCGTAGTTATCATTGTACGTGTAAGGTTTCTGTTTCGTAGGTTTTGCATCTGGAGTCATAGGGATTCTATGAGAACATATATCTGGATCTACTCCTTTCAAATCTTTGTAACTCCACGCGAACACATCTCTATATTCGCGCAATAGGGCAACTAGCTCTTCTTCTTCTTCCTTCATCAAATCATGCCCTATGTATGTACATTTTTCTTCTTCTCCTTCTATGGCTACTATTATTTTCTTGGTTTTCTCTCGGTTATCATATACTTGCCTGTCATTCGCCTTTCTATTAGGCATTTGTACCATGATTCTTCTATCTTCGATTTCATATTTCTTGAAATTCTCGGGTACTTCAAACAAAGATTCTTCTTTTTCTGACATGGTTTCTTTCTTCTTTCTTTTCTTGCCTTCACTTTTGCTAGTCACTTGAGTGGCTATTCTCACATCATTCGTAATTTCCTCGTGTCTCTGAGGGTGAGTTTCTACTTCGTAAAAATATTCTTCCTCTGATGCAAAGGGTGGGTCCATGATAATTGATTCTAAATCGAAATCGCTTGCATCCTCAAATGCATCAGTGTTAGGTTCACACTCTTCTAAAATTGCATCGCACATGATTGGCTCTATCGTGAAAACTGAAATGTCATAGCCATCCTCGTCACAGTGGGGTGTCCATTGTTCTTCATTGATGGCTACATCCATGGTTGCTAGGATTTCTGCCCAACCATGGGGTTCAAACTCTTCATCTAGAAATACTACAGGTGCGTAAGCTGGATCCTGAAGGGTTCGTGGATGTTGTTCTGCACCTTAGGTCCTGGCTTCTAACCTTTCTTCCTTTTGTTTTGCAACTTTACACATCCATAAATGAGTATCCTCATGCAACCAAGAAGGATCTGATTCTAATGAGTGCACGGATTCCGTCTCTACCTGTGTCTTATGGATGGTATTCCATTGTATTGGGGATACGTCTCTATGTGAATAGTCTTTAAGATTGACTTTGGTAGTCACTCCTAAATGTTGCAAGTACAAGGAATTAGTTCCCCAATCTTGTACAATTTGCAACTGACGCATGAATGGTCGTCCCAATATCATCTCATAAGCATGATTTTTCGCAAAGTCACAAATGGCAAAAGTATGCTCAAATTCTACACCACAAGTGGTGAGAGATATGCCTTCTAGTAAGCCTAATGGTTTTTCTATATGTCCATCACCCATGGCTTTCGTGGTGTAGCCATGATGGGTTATCGAAAGATAAGTGTTACCTTCCTCTCCTTCGCTTACATCTCCAATATTTTCTACGGGTATCTCTGGTACCTTATTTTGTGATCCTATTTGTGAGGGAGTAGTAGCAAGCTCAGGGAATTGATTTGCTACATGTTTCCACAATTCTGGTTTTACGTTTAACAACTCCTCTAGAGTGAGATTACACTGTACTTTGGTATTCTTGATCACTTCCGTGTTTCTAGGGATTACTGATTCTTCATTCCTCACTATTATCGTGGGTGCTCTCATATTAATAGACTTTGCTTCCCAAGGTCCTGTGAACTGAGGTAATTCTTGTAAAGAACTGTGAAGAGAGATGGTGGATGCAATCCAAAGATGAGTAGGTGCCGCTACAACCAGCTTCACACCAGCCAACTGAGACTTCAGAGTTGATTAGTAGACCCTTTGAGCTTCCTAAATCCACCAAAATATCAGCCAAGTACTTTGGAACATGTATCCCAAAAGTTTAAGTCAAGACAGGCTAGTTGCGAAATGACTAGCTCCCAAAACTTGCTATTTTTGGACATACACCTGCTGGAAAAAATGAACAGTGCTCTCAACCTGGAAGGAATTAGAAACATTCCTTTTGGGCATAGCAAATAGACTTAGCAAGCTTCCTATTCCAAGTTAAAACACTTCAAATGATGGACTGAGCACTGAGAACAAGTTTCATCAAGTTCTGGAACATTCCCACAATTCTCGGGGCTCTGCAGAGATAGACCAGTAAGCAGTAAAATGCAGATATCTCCAAAAGTATAAATCCAATGACCTTGAAAATTTATAGGTAGAAACTAGACAGTGAGAGCTATCCAACGCACTTTAAAACACTGAAAAAGGTTCAGTAAAACTCGAGATATGACCTTCTGAAGTTACTGCTCTGAGTGAGTATAGCAGAGAACAAAACAGAGAGGTAGATGATAATAAATGTATAGATTCACATATGATTACAACCACATTGGCAATGAATCTTTGCACAATGGGAGTAGAATGATAGAGCTATGGAGTAAGCTCTTCAATCTCTACAAAATGACATGAAGTGGTCACGTACAAGGCTTGCTAATCGCCTCTTCCTTCTTGCTCCTTTTATAGCTATCCTTGGAGGGAGTTTTGAATTCGAATTCGAATGGCTCCACCTAAAAGTGATCCCCAAAGTTAGGAGAGATTCCCTCAGCTCAAAAATTCGTGATTTTGGTAGTTGGAGCCACGAATTTGCTTTTACATCATGGATGAGGTAAGCCATCCTTTTCCTTTTTTCTTTTTCCATTTACAAGAGATAAAATGTACTCTTTTACAAGAGGTGTTCACATGACTACTCATGTGACTTACAAATGAGGATAATATCAAGCATATCAAGCATGTAGGCTTGGGCAAAATGCACCAACAGCTCCCCCTCAAGCCTAACATGCTTGGCCTCCAAATAAGTCTTCAATTGTCCTTGATTTCCTGCAAACCAATCATCAACTTGAATCTACTTAATTTCGTACCATCAAGAGCTTTCGTCAACATGTCTGCACATTGCATATCTGTAGAGACGTAGGATAGTTGAATATCCTTGCTCATTAGCTTCTCCCTTACATAATGGTAGTGGACTTCAATATGCTTGGTTCTAGCATGGTATACCGGATTAGCTGCTAGATGTAGTGAGCTTGTGTTGTCACCAAAAATGTGAGGTGTTGAAGAATGAAGTCCAAGATCTGTGTACAAAGATTTTAACCACATGATTTCTTGAGTTGCATTAGCCAAACCTCTATATTCAGCTTCAGTAGAAGATAATGCCACGGTTGGTTGCTTCTTCGATGACCAAGAAATGATTTTTGAACCTGCAAATGATATATACCCTGATGTGCTTCTTCTATCATCTTTAGATCCGGCCCAATCTGCATCTGAGTAGACCTTTAGCTCAATATCTGAAGTAAATGAATAAAACAAACCTTCATTCATGGTCCCCTTTAGGTACTTGAGGACTCGCTTGGCCGCT
This sequence comes from Ceratopteris richardii, assembly GCA_020310875.1. Classification (NCBI taxonomy): domain Eukaryota; kingdom Viridiplantae; phylum Streptophyta; class Polypodiopsida; order Polypodiales; family Pteridaceae; genus Ceratopteris; species Ceratopteris richardii. The sequence goes on along the minus strand of CM035424.1, from coordinate 24,028,207 downwards.
TCCATATGTGGTCTTCTCGGCTTATGCATAAACTGACTCAATATGCTAACACTATAGCATATATCCACCCTTGTGAGTGTTGCATAGTTCAAACTTCCAACCAAGCTTTGATAGCTTGTGATGTCTTCAATTGGCTCTCCTTCATAAGCACTAAGCTTATGATTTTGCTCCATAGGTGTACCTGCACACTTTGTATTTTCCATCTTGAACTTGACGAGCATGTCATGGACATACTTCCTTTGTGTGATGTATATACCTGAATCTGTGTAGATCAACTCCAATCCAAGAAAATAAGTGAGTGGTCCGAGGTCACTTATTTTGAACTCCTCCTTCATTTGACTCTTTACCTGTTTGATTCCTTCAAGATCATTGCCTGTGATAATAATATCATCAACATACACACATAAATAGATCACTTCAGATCCATTCCTCTTTATGAACAAAGAGGTATCCGCCTTGCTAGCTTTGAATCCTTGGTCCTGCAAATAAGTAACCAATCTGAAATTCCAAGCTCTTGGAGCTTGCTTCAATCCATACAAAGCTTTCTTTAGTTTGCATACATAGTTAGGATGATGTGCATCCTCATATCCAGGAGGTTGTGCCATATACACTTCCTCAGAAATCCATCCATTCAAGAAAGCATTCTTTACATCAAGTTGATAAAGATTCCAATTTCTAGATGCAGCAAGACTTATGAGAACCCTAATTGTAGGCATTTTTGCAACAGGAGAGAAAGTCTCCTCATAATCAATACCATGGGTTTGAGCAAACCCTTTAGCAACTAACCTTGCTTTGTGTCTATTTATACTTCCATCTGGATTCCTCTTGATTTTGTATATCCATCGAGATCCGATTATCTTCATAGATGGCTTGTTAGGTACAAGCTCCCAAGTGTCATTCTCCTTCAAGGCTTCCATTTCTTCATCCATTGCATCTCTCCAAGCTTTCTTGCTTTGTGCTTCTTCGAATGTGGTAGGTTCTTCATTGGTTGAATCCTTTGCAATGTAGATTGAGTGCTTGGTGACCAAAGAAGTATCATAACCAAACCTCTCTGGTTTCTTCTTCTCCCTCGAAGACCTTCTAAGTGGTTGATGTGAGCTCTCGGGTCCATATGTAGCATCCTGCATCTTTGCTTTACCTTTGTTCTTCCAAAGCTTTAGTCTTTCCAAGTCTTCTAGGTCAATCTCCGAATCACTTTCTTCAATCTGCTTTGGCTCCTTTGGTTGAAGTGATGGAAAATCTTCATCCAAGTCATATGGCAGCTTCACTTTCCTGTCATCATCAAACCATGATTTGTTTTCATCAAAAATTACATCTCTACTCACAGAAAATCCTTTATTGGTTGGATTGTACAATCTATATCCTTTTTGGTTTTGATCATAACCAATGAATACACACTTCTCTGCCTTGGGATCCAATTTCCCTCTTACTTGAGAAGGAATGTGAGCATAGGCTAAGCATCCAAAGATTTTACAATGCTCTAGACTAGGTCTTCTTCCATTCCACACTTCATATGGAGTGGTTCCATCTAGTGACTTAGATGGAAGTCTATTTATGAGATATGTGGCTGTCGACACAGCCTCTGCCCATAGGTAGTTCGGCAATCCCTTTTCGTTGAGCATGGACCTTGCAACTTCGACGATAGCTCTATTCCTCCTCTCTGCTACACCATTGAGTTCAGGTGTATACCTTGTAGTGACTTCCCTTTTAATGCCTCTTTCATGCAAGAAGGCATCAAATTCAGAAGAGAAGTATTCTCCTCCACCATCTGATCTGAGTCTTTTCAAAGTCCTACCTGTTTGATTTTCAACAAGAGCAATATACTTCTTAAAGCAATTAAACACTTCATCCTTGTGCTTCATGAAAAACAAAATGGTCCACCTGCTACAATCATCTATGAAAGACACATAATATCTTGAGCCTGATATAGATGGCTCCTTACTTGGACCCCACACATCCGTGTGCACTAGATCCAAAGGATTTTGATACATATATCCTTTCTTATTGAAAGGTTGTCTATGAGCCTTGCCGAGTTGACAAGCTTCACACTTATAAATCATGTGTTGCCTTGTGATATTAGGCAAACCAAGTACACTTTGGTCCCTGCAAATCTGTTTGAGTGTCCTCTCACCAATGTGAGCAAGCCTTTTGTGCCATATCTCCAACTCTGTTAGAGTTTGAGATCCATAGCTAAACAAAGCTATGTTCTTTGTATCTTCCACTTCAAAAGTGAAAAGCCTTCCTGTCTTTTCTCCTTTGGCAATCCTTCGAAAGCCTTGCCTTGGGTCTTCAACATATGCTCCAAATCGATTGAACCTAACCTGCAATCCTTTTTCAACAATCTGTCCAACACTTATTAAATTTTTGGTAATTGTAGGGACATACAAGACTTTGCTTAAGAGGTTCATATTCCCATCTGATGTCTTCACATTACCTATCTTCTCCACTGAGTGCTTTGTGTCATCTCCTGTCTGCACTTCATGCTTGTTATGAGGATCTTCCAAATCAGAAAGTAAAGCCACATTTCCTGCTACATGGTTCGAGCATCCCGAATCAATGTAAAATATGTGATCATCATCCTTACCCTTCTTCGTTGATAGATTCATAATCAATAATGAATCTTCTTGACTTTGGTCCTCTGCATAGTTATTGTAATCTCTTCTTCCTCTATGGCCACTTTGATAGTTGTTGTTGTTGTTGTAATTGTTGTTGTAGTAGTTGTTGTTGTAGCCTCCATTGTACCTGCCTCTATTTGATCCATAGCCACCTCTATTGAATCCTCTTCCTCTTGAGTTCCTCGGGTTCCTGAAACATTCTTCAGTAGTATGGTTAGATAAGCCACATATGTTGCAAGGTTGAGATGATTGGAATCTCCCCCTGCCTTGCTTTCCACTTCTGCCTCTTCCTCTAGCTCTTCCTCTACCTGCAAAGTTTGCTTGGAAAGAGCTTCCTTCATCTTCATTCTTTCTATTCTTTGACTTGTCCTTGACCTTAGCTTTATCAGAATATAAGGCAGAAGTTTGATTACCTCTTGAGGACTCACCACCTTTGCTAATCTTTGCTTCATGAGTGAAGAGTTGGCCCATGAGTGTGTTGAGGTCGGGTACATGCATATCCATGTATAAATCCATGGCTGTTGTGAATGACTCCCACTTGTCGTCTGCTTTGATTCCATTCATGATTTGTCTTATGATTTGCTCCTCTTCAATTACCTCTCCAATGCTTCCAAGTTGGTCGGAAATCTCCTTCATCTTTGTGACATAATCAGTCACATTTTGCTTCGGGCTTTTCTTCATTGTTGTGAACTCCATCCACAATTGGTTCTTCCTTGCTCGAGTGTTGGAAGAGAAGAAAGAAGCAAGTGCATTCCAGGTTTCTCTTGATGTCTTGCATCCCTTGACATGAGGTAAAAGAAAATCAGAGATTGAGTTTAGAATATAGGACCTTGCAAGTGCATCCTTCGAACACCAATTCGAAAGTCCTTCCACTTCTTCATGTGATGGTTGCCCTTTGTTCCTCATGGATGGCATTGCTTCATCTCCGGATATGAATCCATATAGATTCCTCCCTTGAAGGTAAGCCTCCATCCTTAGAGACCATGCCGGATAGTTGTTTCGATCCAATTTGTCAATTGTTGATGGAAATCCATCTCCCATGTTGCTTGACTATGCTCTGATACCACTGTGAAGAGAGATGGTGGATGCAATCCAAAGATGAGTAGGTGCCGCTACAACCAGCTTCACACCAGCCAACTGAGACTTCAGAGTTGATTAGTAGACCCTTTGAGCTTCCTAAATCCACCAAAATATCAGCCAAGTACTTTGGAACATGTATCCCAAAAGTTTAAGTCAAGACAGGCTAGTTGCGAAATGACTAGCTCCCAAAACTTGCTATTTTTGGACATACACCTGCTGGAAAAAATGAACAGTGCTCTCAACCTGGAAGGAATTAGAAACATTCCTTTTGGGCATAGCAAATAGACTTAGCAAGCTTCCTATTCCAAGTTAAAACACTTCAAATGATGGACTGAGCACTGAGAACAAGTTTCATCAAGTTCTGGAACATTCCCACAATTCTCGGGGCTCTGCAGAGATAGACCAGTAAGCAGTAAAATGCAGATATCTCCAAAAGTATAAATCCAATGACCTTGAAAATTTATAGGTAGAAACTAGACAGTGAGAGCTATCCAACGCACTTTAAAACACTGAAAAAGGTTCAGTAAAACTCGAGATATGACCTTCTGAAGTTACTGCTCTGAGTGAGTATAGCAGAGAACAAAACAGAGAGGTAGATGATAATAAATGTATAGATTCACATATGATTACAACCACATTGGCAATGAATCTTTGCACAATGGGAGTAGAATGATAGAGCTATGGAGTAAGCTCTTCAATCTCTACAAAATGACATGAAGTGGTCACGTACAAGGCTTGCTAATCGCCTCTTCCTTCTTGCTCCTTTTATAGCTATCCTTGGAGGGAGTTTTGAATTCGAATTCGAATGGCTCCACCTAAAAGTGATCCCCAAAGTTAGGAGAGATTCCCTCAGCTCAAAAATTCGTGATTTTGGTAGTTGGAGCCACGAATTTGCTTTTACATCATGGATGAGGTAAGCCATCCTTTTCCTTTTTTCTTTTTCCATTTACAAGAGATAAAATGTACTCTTTTACAAGAGGTGTTCACATGACTACTCATGTGACTTACAAATGAGGATAATATCAAGCATATCAAGCATGTAGGCTTGGGCAAAATGCACCAACAAGAACTAGATTCAAAAGCTGTGTGTTCACTCAGTTGTTCCTCCTCTACCTCATTGTAAATAGAGGGAATGTCTTGGGGAAATTGCTCCTGCAAGTCATCTATTTCTTGAATAGGAGGATGAGTTCCTTCTTCTTTTCTCCATTTCTCTTCTTGGATCTCTCTCAAAAATTCATGTGAGTACCTATGTATGGAAGACAAATTGTCTTGACTTTCTATATTGGGTACTTGAGACAGGGATGGTGCATTCCTTTCCTGAGTCTCTGGGACACTAAGATTCCTGTGCTGATCCTTTTTCTCTTTGCTATCAATCAAATATTCTAGCCTCTCCATCAGTCCTTGAAAGTGTAATTCAGGTTTTGCCGTGTTATTCCAATTAAGATATCTAGAGGCTTCGAACAAAGCTTGTGCTAATTCTACCATCTTCATGCAAAGTTTAGTTCTCTCAATTTCTAGATCAGCTCGAGGGTAGTTTTTACTCATTTCAGCTTCCTGAGGTCCCTCTTTTAATCTAGCCTGATATGCATGAAACATCATGTCTAGATTTTCTGGTATGGGTTCCGCTAGAACTGATCCTGATTTCTGAGCTGGATTCTCTTGATTCAATTCCTGTGAAGTCAATTCTAGGATTTTGGCTCTAGATTCCTTTAAACTTCCTTCCAACTCAGTTATCTTTTTACTCCATTTTCTCTTAATTCTTTCTCTAGAATCTTTCCAAGATTTTGTCTTTTTACTACTAGATTCTGCAACTTCACAACTTTCAGCTACTTTCTTTTGATTAAGCTATTGGTTCTGTAAGAGCGCCTGGGCTCTGGTGATAGCTTGGATGGGCACGTATGTAGGGTTGGATCCATCTGTGTTGTTTACAATACCTATCACGTTGATCGGTGTCACATTCGAAGCGTTAACAGGGTTCTTAAGACAATCTTTTATGATGTGCTCTTTGCCACAATCGGCACAAAAGCCTTGGATGTTATAGTACTGTGATTGTCCTGCTATCTGAGGATGTGGACAATCCTTTATGAAATGGTCTCCTTGGCACCTAAAGCATGGTCCTCTAGGGCCCTGTGGTCTTTGTTGTCTCAATTGGGTCCGTGGATTTGGGTTTGTGTACATCACATTAGCATAGTCTGGCTCCCAACTAGGTTCCACTGGTGGACTATCATAATGATATGTCTCTACATGTTCTGGTGACTCTGTGTAATATGCGGGTGGACTATCTACATGAGTGGAGTCAAAACTATTTGAGTTTGGATCACTCTCTGTGATCAAAGGTGAAGAAGGCACTAAGGCCCTACTTAGGTTTTCTTCTTCAGCAGCGTATTTGACTGAGATGACATTCGCTGGTGGGGGTGGCTGTTGAGCTAAGACAGGTTGAGGTCTTTGTTGAGCCTGGTATGGGTAGTTCTGAGGAGGCCTATAGTAATAAGGTTGAACAATGTAATGGCCTTGATACCTACCTGGCTGCTGGTATGCTTGCGGGTAGTTCTGTCTCACGGTTTGCTTGTTGTATGGGCAGTCTTGAGCCGTATGATTCGTGTATCTTCTCTCAATTGTATAGTATTGGCCACTAGGGTTGGCTTGTGCATGTGTTGCATTGGGACATACATTCGCCAAATGATTTCCACCACAAGTGTAACAATGCTTGTTTGTTAGTACCCTAGGTTTACTAGAAACTCCTAGTTTTTGGGCCACTTTTTCTGCGAGGTCTTCTATTGAGCTAGACAATTTTATGGATGCTAGAGATGAGCAGTCTGAGTCCTTATAGACCTTTGAGAGTTCCAACTCGTCTCCTAAGTTGTCCTCAATGTCTATACAAATTCTTACGCATTGCTCTAGCGTTCTGGGTTCTTTTAGGTACACATAGGAGCGTAGTTTAGAGCTCAACAAGCCATCTAGAAACAATGACACTTGTTTAGCTTGTGAGGGTAGCTCTTGCATTGGACATCGTTCAACATATTGTCTAAACCTACGTCCTGCCAGTCTGAGTGTTTCCTGAGGGGTCTGTTTAAAGCTATGAATCAACGAAGACATGTCATGCCTAATCCCACTTTTAGAGAATTCAGTGATGAATGACTCTAAAAAGTGATGGATGTCTCTAAATTGCCTCTGTTGCAGTGGTTGGAACCAAGTTAAAGCGGTATTTTTTAACGTTAGTCCAAATGCGTTGTATTGCGTGAACATGTCTTCGACTTGTTCGGCTCTTAGTACTTGCTTGAATTCTACGACATGGTCATAGGGATCTCCTGTCCCATCAAAATAATTTTTCATGGATTTCACTAACTGAGTGGGTCTCAGTATTCTTGCGTGTTCACGTGGTCTAGGTAGAGGAAAATCATCTCTACCACCTGGTATTCCATGATCTCTTTGTCTATCTGCTCTATTAGTGTCTGTGGTTGTTCTATCTCTCCCTATGGGATGAGTGAAGCTTACTTCGGGTCTTTCTTTATTTTTCTCTCTTTGATTTCCATGGGCTGAGGATGTTCCTGCCCCTTGTTGACTTGTATTCATGTTCATTCTAGATGGAGGGAATACCAATTCACCTCTCCATGTGTATGTGCTTTTAGCGTGGTCAGGCACCACAAAGACTCTTTCTGAAGTCTCATCCAGGTATACAACCTTTCCAGGTGTATCCGGGTCCTTGAACTCGTATATCGTGATGATACCTACCTCACTAAGTAATTCTGTCTTGTATCTCCAAAAGGCTTCATCAGTTTCATTATTTACAAACAACTCTATGCTTCTGTTGTCCTGAGGGATCCATTCTGGGATTATTACTCGTGTCAGTACAGATTTTCCTCTAGGTGTTCTAGGCTCTTCTAATGGTTCTTTCCCTTGAGATTTAGTTTCCCTCTCTAGCTGAATCACGCCAAACTCGTTGGTATTGTTTGGCTGCGTACTTAAGATGTACATTGTTCCTTCTTTGTCTATGTACGCGTCTCTCTCAAATTTCACCACTGGACGTTCCAATCCAATGGGTTGATCGGGGTTGTGCATTTGCACCACTTGCCTTCGCAGACCATCCTCATAGATGCGAGCACCTAATCGGTTGGTTCGAAGAAACTCCAATTGAGTCCTATAGGGTCCTTCAGGTCTTTCTAAAAATGCTACATTCGACCCTCTTTCTGGTCTTTCTGTGCTAAATGCCATTTCTGATTCGCTAGTATCTGAGCCCTCGTAGGGATAACTAGTGTCCAATTGTTGAGCCCACGATCGTGCAGTAGTTCTTACACTTGCCTCTGATGATCTAAGGCTTCGTCGGTCTGACTTACCTATATGTTTGCCCGATCTAAGGTTCATTAATTTTCTTCCTTGCACACTCAGTACACGCTCAGATCGTCAATGATTCTTTGTTATTACTTTCTTGATTCTTTTTAAATTTCTCTAGATTCTTGTCTTAATGTATGCGTCAGGAATTCGACTTTCTGTGGTACTTTGAGTTCTCGTTCCGTCAGACTGATGTTCTTTCCTTTAGGTTTTTGTGTCACACACCTTTATCTTTAGTCTTGGACTTGATAAATTTAATTCTCTTGAACTTGAGGCGTTCCTATCGTCTTAAATCCACAATGCTAACGTTTATCCTAAGCTAAGAATTGGCTGAGGGGGTTGAGTAATCTTCCAACCTCGAGTCAGCTTTTCTGGTTGCTCTGATGCCCAAGAAGCCGCGCTTCCCAAGCTTTATGCCCTTCACTGCCTTGCCTTGGTTGCCTTTGATTGCCCTTGCTAGACCTGGAAAAATCCAATATTAGACCAATTCACAGTTGGATGATCAATCACTTGAGTATATACACCTTTTAAGTCCCTTCCCTTTTGCCCAACTTTTTAATGCTTGCCCCCTGGCTTTCTAGTCCCCACTAGGTCAACCTCAAAATAGTTTATCTAAAAATAGACGTATCCTTCAAGAAAATAGACGTCAAGAGCTTTCTAATGAGCTATTAAGCTCAAAAAACGGACTTCGGATGAAAAAGTTATGACCGTTCAGGCCCTGGGCGGTAAAAACTGACTGTTGGCAGCAGTCAGGGAACCGAAGGAGCCACAAGACGAAGAGAATCAGAGCGAAGGGACAGCACAAGCAGACATGGCAGTCAAAGAAGATCTGGCAAGTAGGCCAATAGTTTTCTTCATGAAGAAGCAAGTACGAGCATTCACGCAGATCTAGCACTAAGGCAACCTTTAATTTTTCAAAACCTTTACACCAATTAAAAGTGATTCTCATCACTAATAACCCCTGTAAATACCATGTTCACCTTTTTGTAGCTCCATTTTGTGCAAGCCAAGGAGTCCTTGAGCTTGAGGAGCTTTAGAAGTATCTACCTGCCAATTTTCATATTTTTTAGATCTCGTTTGAGCCCTTTAATAAGCCCTGGAACCTAATTTTTAACTAGGCCGGACACTAGGTCTGAACAGGGCCAAAGCTAGTCAAAAACTATAAAAGGAGCTAGAGAGCTCATTTTTGAGGTTAGATTGTAATTGAAACAAACTTGTAAGAGCTTTTTGAAAGTAAACTAAGAATTCCATTGCTTCTCCCTCTTTGTCTTGCCGTGTGTGTGCGTGTGTGTGTATGTGTGTGCATGCTTGTGTGCTTCTCACTCACGCACTTGTGCCTCCACTGGCTCGAGGTCTTCATACCATCCTCACGTCTTCCCGGATTGACATTAAAGGAGGTGCTACTCATCACTGAGCTACACCAAATTTTGGCGCCGTTGCCGGGGATCGAGCTTTGAGGACGAGCGTGTGATGGTAAGACGTAGATTGGAGACGTTGGCGTTGTAGGTAATTTCTTTACTTTTCCTATTTTTCTCTTTCTTACCTTACCACCATCATCACCATCATCATCACCACCATCTCCCACCTCCATTTCCATCATCGCAAAAATTTCAGTTTTTTGATTATATCACCATCTCCACCTCATTTCCCTCATTTCACTTGTGAGAGAGAGCGAGAGAGCGAAATTGCGTGTGCTGTTTTTGCATGTTTCTTGAGCTGTCTTGTAGGTACAGGTCACATCATCGTCCCCTGCACTCTGCGCAGGTACGGAATTCGAAGTAACTGTCTGCGTGTCGCCGACCTCTGTCAATCGCGACCGACAGAAAAAATGCTCAAATTACCAAACAAAGTGCAAAACCATGATCTACAGGCCTAGAGCTTCCCAAAAATGTGTTTAGTTTTTTGAAATTTCTCAGATTTCTGTCAATCGCGATCGACAAACCATGACGGACAGACCTGTCAATCGCGATCGACATGTCAATCGCGATCGACAGCCCACGACGGCTCTGTCAATCGCGACCGACAGAGTCAACGACCGATTGACCACGACCGACTGACCATACGCGTGACACGTGTCAATCGCGATCGAGCCATCAATCACGATCGACACGTCAATCGCGATCGACAGCCCACGACGGCTCTGTCAATCGTGACCGACAGAGTCAACGATCGATTGACCACGACCGACTGACCATACACGTGACACGTGTCAATCGCGATCGAGCCATCAATCGCAATCGACTCATCAATCGCGACTGACAACCCACGACAGCTCTGTCAATCGTGACCGACACAGTCAACGATTGTTTGACCACGACGGACAGACCCTCGCGACGGACCTGTCAATCGCGATCGACCAGTCAATCGCGACTGACAGAGTCAACGACCCTTTGACCACGACTGATTGACTTTTCATAGCCCCTGTCAATCGCGACTGACCAGTCAATCGCGATTGACAGCCACGACGGACCTGTCAATCGCGATCGACACGTCGATCGCGACTGACCTGTCAATCGCGACCGACAGACTTTGCGAACACGTTAGAAGGGCGAATTAGGTCAAATTTTTAAGGCAAAAATAGTGGTCTAAATTTTGGCCAAGTGTGGGACAAACATTAGGGTGTAGTATTGCTTTACGAGGGCATGACCCAAGTAACTCGAGAATTCCTGCTTGCCTGTTAACCTAGTTTAATCCTGTTTTAGCACCAAAACCCTGAACTGGCATAACTTTCTCATACGAAATCCGTTTGCCGTGATTTTTGTTTTGTTGGAAAGCTCGTAGGGTTAAATTAAGCTCAGGAATATTAGATAGGGTATTTTGAAGTTGACCATACCCAGGGGGAACAACATTCAGGGATCTCTAGAGTTGTGTCCAAAAAGTCATAGTGCAAATTGGTGAAGTGTTACATGAATGAAAGTGATTGGTTCTGTCTGTTGAATTTAAGTCTTGAGCTAACAGTGGGCCTTTTACAGGTCCTTTGAGAGCAGCGAAGGGTACGCAAAGCAAGAGTAAGTGCAGGCTTGGGAACACGCGTCCTGGGCACACCAGGGCAACAATACAAGGAAACGAACTCAAGGTTGGAAAACCCGCAACACCCTCTGTCAATTCTTAGTTTAGGCTAAGTGCGGGTAGTGTTAGAAGTAATTCCAGGCAACGATAGGCACGAGATAAATCAAAGACTATCTAAGAAATCAAGTGCAAGTCAAAAGATAACCTGTGTGTGTGCTAACGACACCCTTAAAGGAAAAGAACCTAACGTGAAAACGACCAAACTAAAGTGCGAAAGTAAACTCAAGTATTCCATGTGATATCAGACAAGAGTATAAACACGCTAATCAACATAAAAAGAACCAAGTAACCGATACCAAAGGACTCAGAAACGTGGTTGTACCTGGGAAAAATTGGGTTAATCAGTTAGGCATATGAACCTTAGATCAGGACGACACCTAGTAAGAGAGAGACAAAGCCTTAGGTCTTCTGAGGCTAATGTCAATCATACTGCAAGGTCTTGGGCCCAGCAGTTGAGTCACCACTCGCATTACCCTAGCTCGGATACCAGTGAATCAGAGATGTCTCAAGGCATGGACAGACCTACGGGAAGTTCAGGTGTGCCATACTTGCACAGGGTAGAAGGCCCTTACAAAACACAGTTGGAATACCTTAGGACCAACCGATTAGGTGCTAGCATCTATGAGGACGGCCTAGGAAGTTCTGTGGTACAGATTAAAAACCCTGACCAATCCATAGGACTAGAGCACCCAGCAGTCAAGTTTGAAAATGGAGCATACTTGGATAAAGAAGGAACCATATACGTAGTCACCAGTCACCCAGATAGGACAGATGAATTTGGGAACGTACTCTCAGAGGCGGACTTAGGTGACTTGGAACAAGGAAACATGGGTGTAGAACCTAGAACCCCCCGAGGCAAATCTGTTCTCACTAGGATTATCACACCTGAGTGGGTTCCCCAAGACAACAAGAGCATAGATCTGCTTCTGAACCGAGAGACTAACGAAGCCTTTTGGAGGTATAAATCTGATCGGCCAATGGATATAGGAACTATCATGATCTATGAGTTTAAGGATCCTGATAGCCCAGGTAGAGTGACCTACTTAGATCACGCTTCGGAGAGGATCTTTGTGGTGACAGAAAATGATAGGCATGCTTACACTTGGAAAGGTGAATTTGTTTTTCCCCAACCAAGCTCGAATGTATCCTATGGTCACCCTGGAGCTGGAACATCCCAAGCTCATGGAATGCAAAGAGACAGAAGTAGAGATAGACCAGAAGTGAGCTTTGCCAACACAGGAGGCAGAGAAAGAACGAGGACGGAAACAAATAGAGTAGAACCTGAGGTACTTAGAGCTCACAGGAATCAAAGAAATGCGGATGAGTTCCCTCTACCACGACCTAGAGAGCACACAAGGACTTTGAGACCGACTCAGCTAGTTAAGTCCATGAAGAACTACTTCGATGGCACGGGAGATCCATACGATCATGTGGCTGAGTTTAGGCAAGTCTTGAGAGCTGAGCAAGTGGAGGACCTATTCACGCAGTACAATGCCTTTGGTCTGACCCTTAGGAACACTGCCCTGACATGGTTTCAGCCACTCAACGAGAGGCAGTTCAGGAGCATAGACCAACTCCTAGAGGCTTTCATTATTGAATTCTCTAAGAGTGGCATAAGGCATAATACCTCCTCGCTGATTCACAGCTTCAAGCAAACCCCTCAAGAAACCGTGAGACTTGCAGGAAGAAGATTTAGACAATACTTAGAAAGATGCCCTGTTTCGGAGCTACCTACACCAGCTAAGCAAGTGGCTTTATTCTTGGATGGATTGCTAAGTACCAAATTGAGATCATATGTGTACTTGAAGGACCCTAGGACCATAGAAGAGTGTGTACGCATGTGTATTAACATTGAGGACAACCTAGGGGAGGAGTTAGAGCTTTCCAAGATATACAAAGATTCGGATAGTGCCTCTAGCCTCTCTTCCACGCAATCCACATCAATCGAGGAACTTGCAGAGAAAGTAGCTCAGAAGTTAGGTGTAACTAGCAAACAAATCCCAAGGTTTTCCCCTGTGAAAAGGTGCTATACTTGTGGTGGTGACCACATGGCGAATGTATGTCCCATTATGGCCCAACCCCAAGTTAATCCTAGTAGTCAGTACTGCACCATAGAACGAAGGTACACCAATCACACCGCGCAAGATTGCCCCTACAATAAGCAAACCGTTAGGCAGACGTACCCTCAGCCATACCCGCAACAAGGAAGATACCAGAACCAGTACCCACCTCAGCAGTATGCTAGGCCTCAACAAACCTACCAACCCTATCAAAACCAACAAAGGCCTCAGCCTATGCTAGCACAACAACCCCCAGCTCAAGCTAATGTGATTTCGGTAAAGTATGCTGTTGCAGAAGAAAACCTGAATAGAGCTATAGTCCCTGTAACACCATTACTTTCTGAAAGTGACCCGAGTGACCATAGCTTTGATTCTACACATGTTGATAGTCCCCAGGCGTACTACATGCAGTCTCCAGAACATGGTGAGTCCTATTACAGCGAAGAGCCAAATGAACCTAGTTGGGAGTCAGATTACACAAACATCATGTACGCAAACCCCAACCCTAGACCTCAACTTAGGCAGGTAAGACCCCCATTCCCTAGAGGACCGTGCTACAGATGCCAAGGAGATCACCTCATTCGTGATTGTCCCTTACCTCCACCTACACAACCCCAGTCAGTGATGATCCAAGGCTTTTGCCAAGAATGTGGAAAGGAGCATCTCTTACGAGATTGCCCTAAGAATCCTAATAATATGCCAAAAATCACTCCTATTAACGTTATTGGGTTGGTGGTAGACTCCACAGGAAGCGTGACGTCCACTGCACCAGTACAGGTCGTGACTAGAGCTCAGGCATTGCAGCAGAACCAAGGGGTAGACCAGGATAAGAACCCAGAGGCTAGTGAACCCGAGAGTGTGACAAAGAAAAGGACTAGAGCGTGGAAAGATAGTCGGGAAAGAATGAAAAGACAATGGGCTAAAAAGATGAGTGAACTTGAGGAAAGCCAGGATAACTGAACTCACATCTCAAAATCCCTCTCACACTATCCCACCACCACCATTCCCATCACCATCCGACCCGCCACCTTCCAACCCACCTCATATGATTCCACCACCCCGTAAAGTAGGATCAGTATTAGCTGATCCCACTCCTGAAGATATAGACATGATGCTGAAAGCATATCAGGCCAGAATCCAAGAAGGGCCAAATGTCACGGATCATGACAAGTGTTACCCTAGAGCTGACCTAGAGATAGAAAGAACCAAGCTTTGCGCGAAAATGGTCGCATTGGCTCAGACTATGTTTGAAGCCAGTCGCCTTTTCAATTACTCGGGCTCAGCCAAGACGCAATTACACTTGGATGGACTTCTAGAGAAGTTAGAGGGCATAATTGCAAGATCTGCCAAGGAAGAAGAAAATCAAGAAAGAGATAACGCAAGCAAAAACATGACCCATCCCCCACCGAAAGCTTATGTGCCCGATTCCACTGAACCAGACAACCCCCCCTCCCTAGAAAGAATAGAGAAGCTGATTGCACAATCAGAAAAGGAACCAGCCTCTCAACACAAGGGCAAGGCAAATGAAAGAGTAAGCATTCCTGCTCAGGAAGCCTACGTGCCTGAAGCCTATGTGCCTAACTCTACGGAGCCAGACACATCATCTTCTATGAATCGGTTCACACCAGAATTCCTACGCGAGATTCAAGAAGACAAATGGGCTAAAGAAAGTGAAGTCCCTCCTCCCATTGAACTTGTGGATGAGGCACATGACCAATTCCCACAAGACATCCCATCCATTTATGGAGAGCAGGAAAGTACCCAATCTCAAGAAAGATTAGACTTCGAGTCTAATTCTTTACAGGAACTACCCCATTTCACAGGCCCATGGGAAGCAAAGTCCACGTGTATGAGAGCACCTACAGTCATGGTGAGAAACGAAGATTCAATCATACCTAGGAACACAGAGGTAGTGAAGAACACCAAAGTGCAGTGTAATCTCAAGTTAGAAGAGCTACTTAAGGTTAGACCTGAATTATGGAAACATGTCGCCAAACAAGTACCAGAGATAGCAAAACCTCGTTCCCAGGTAGGATCACATAGGACAGTGCCAGAGATACCCTTGGACAAGATAGGAGACATGTGTGAAGGTGAAGAAGGGAACACCTATCTTCCCATTACCTACCAGGAGTACACCACCAAGGCAATTTTGGACTCAGGTGCAGGAGTTGCAATTGCCACTACTTCCCTATGGAAGCGTTGGGGCAAGCCAGCACTCATACCAACGAGAATGAAATTGCAGATGGCCGATGGTCATATTGAGAGACCCTTAGGATTGCTAGAAGGAATAACTCTCACCACTTGTGGTGTCGAGTTTGAGCATACATTTGCTATATGTGACTTCAGCAAAAATCATGCCTATGAGATGATTTTGGGAAGACCATTTATGCGACAGTTGCAAGTGGTACAGGACTGGGGAACCAATTCTTTATACCTGCAGCACTTAGGTGTTACGACCAAAGTCAATCTCAAGGATTACTCTCATAGAGATGTCCCTCCTATCCAATGGAATCCCATCCATAGAGCCAAAGATGATACGGAATCTGTGCATTCCATAGGCTCAGGATCCTCATGGATGCATGAAGACACCCACTTATGGATGTGCAAAGTAGCAGTGGACGAAGAGAAGAGAGAAAAAGCCAGAGAGGTAGGTGCGAAAGAAACCCATAGATCAATCCAAGACCCAGCCTATGCACCTGTAGTTTTCCCAGACGAAGAATTTGAACCTCACGGCTGGGCAGAAATTTTAGCAACCATGGATGTAGCCATCAATGAGGAACAATGGACACCTCACTGTGATGAGGATGGCTATGACATTTCAGTCTTCTCCATAGAGCCAATCATGGGAGAGGCAGTTCTAGAAGAATGCGAACCTAGCCCTGATGCATTTGAGGATGCAAGTGACTCCGATCTAGAGTCAATCATTATGGACCCACCATTTGCATCAGATGAAGAATACTTCCATGAAGTAGAATTTCAACCCCAGAGGCATGGAGAGGTTACAAATGATGTAAGATTAGCAACACATGTGACCCCGAAGGAAGAAGGAAAGAAACGAAAGAAGAAAGAAGTCTCACCAGAAGAGGAAGAATCTTTGTTTGAGGTCCCGGAAAATTTTAAGAAGTATGAGATAGATGACAGGAGGGTCATGATAAGAATGCCTAAACGAGAGGCACAATCAGGAGAGGCATATGATAACAAAGAAACCACCAAGAAAATAGTAGTGGCCCTAGAAGAAGGAGAGGAGAGATGCACATACATAGGCCATGACCTAACAGAGGAAGAAGAGCATGCATTAATTGCCTTGTTAAGAGAATACAGAGATGTATTCGCTTGGAGTTACAAGGATTTGAAAGGTGTTGACCCTGATATATGCTCACACACTATCCCCATGACTTTAGACGCCAAACCCTCTAAGCAAAAGCCCTATACATATAACGATAATTACGCTGCTAAGATCAAAGAAGAGATAGATAGACTGGTTGAAGCTGGATTTATCTATGAAATTGAGCACACTGAGTGGGTATCCCCCATCGTAGTGGTGCCCAAGAAAAATGGAAAGCTGCGCGTATGCATTAACTTGAAGAAGGTTAATGCAGCCACTATTCGAGATAACTATCCGCTTCCCATCACAGAACATCTCTTAGAAAGAGTGGCAGGCAAGGAAGTCTACAGCTTCCTTGATGGATTTTCGAGTTACAATCAAGTAGCCATAGCTCCAGAGGATCAGCATAAGACGGCCTTTGCCACAGAATGGGGCATTTTTGCTTTTAGAGTAATGCCATTTGGGCTTACCAACGCACCAGCCACCTTCCAGAGACTAATGTGCCATGTGTTTAAGGAGTTCCTGAGGAAGAACTTAGAAGTCTATGTTGATGATCTTTGTGCCCATTCCAACATTAGGCAAACCCATATTCCTGAACTCAGACAAATCTTTGACAAATGTAGAGAATATCAAGTCTGCCTGAACCCAGAAAAGTGTGTTTTCATGGTCAGGCAAGGCAAGATTGTAGGACACATAGTGTCAAAGAATGGCATATCTACTGACGAAGAGAAAGTGAGAGCTATAGCAGAGCTACCTAGGCCAAAGAATGTCAAAGAAGTACAAGCTTTCATGGGGCATTGTGGTTATTACCGACGATTTATACACATGTATGTTGTCATTGCAAAGCCCATGTACGGACTTCTGACAAACTTTGAGTGGACGGATGAATGTGAGAATTCCTTCCAGGAGCTTAAACGAAGATTGTGTTCAGCACCAATCTTGACCACACCAGATTGGAATAAGCCTTTCCATGTTCATGTGGATGCATCCAATTATGCTATTGGATGTGTGCTTGCACAACCTACTGGTGAAGGTAATATGGATCTTCCAATTGCCTATGCCAGTAGACAATTGAATGCAGCTGAACGGAATTACACCACTACAGAGAGAGAAGGTTTAGGCATGGTATATGCAGTCAAGAAATTTAGACACTATTTGCTTGCAAATAAGTTTAAATTTTTTACTGACCATCAGGCATTGCTATACCTCGTAAACAAGCCATGCAATACAGGAAGATTAGTGAGATGGTTTCTCTTGATAATGGAATATGATTTTGAGGTTGTGGTAAGAAAAGGGAGGACTCATTTAAGAGCAGATCACCTCTCTAGGCTCACATCTGGAGAAGCCCCACAAGGAGTATCAGATGACCTTCCTGACGCTTACTTGTTTAATTTGGAAGTGGTGCCGCAGTGGGCTAAGCCATTAGTGCCGATATTGACATACGGGCCTAACCATCCTGTAGTAAACACACAGAATAGAGAGGTTGTGAAAGCTCAAAAGTACCACATCATGGCAGGAAGCATGTACAAGCACACAGATCAAGGAATCTTGGCTTGTTGTGTGGAAAAGGAAGAGTACAATAAATGGTTGCAATTAGCACATGTAGGTGCATTAGAGCAACACTACTCAAAGCAACGAACCTTACAGACGCTAAGGAGACTCGGAGTACATTGGCCAACTATGGAAGCTGATGTCCAAAGGTTGTGCAAGGAATGCCCAATCTGCTGCACTAAACCACCGGTGGAACACGCCATTCTTTATCAAGTATCCATTGTGCCAGATTGGAGTGAACCACTAGTATCCTTCCTGAGGACGAAAACATTCCCATCAGACATGACTCTGGCTAGGAAAAGGAGTTTAGAACAAGAAGCCCAGGATTACTCACTTATTGGTGATAATCTATACAAGCGTGGTAAAGATGGTTACCTGAGACTGTGTGTCCATGAGAGTGAATATCTTAAGATCTTGGAAACTGCTCACCAAGGTGTAGCAGGAGGACACTTTGGACCAGATCGGGTGATCAAGGCAATACTATTTGCGGGCTTCTGGTGGCCGACCCTTCACATGGATGCACATACCTATGTGAAACGGTGTGATGTCTGTCAGCGAACTCAGTATCCTATACGCAAAGATGAGATGCCACTGAAACCTATGATGGGTGGACGTGCATTCTCTAAGTGGGGAATAGACTTCGTAGGTCCTATTAATCCCCCAGCTAAGGGTTCCCATGCAGAATATATCATTGTTGCGACAGACTATCTAACCAAGTGGGTAGAGGTAAAAGCTACGACAAAGAACGATGCTCAGACAACTGCTAAATTCTTGTTTGAGAATGTATTCACTAGATACGGGCTACCTATAGAGCTAGTTAGTGATAGAGACACTCACTTCTTGAATGAAGTCATTGAAAATATGCTTCAAGAATTCTTGGTAGTACATAAGAAGTCTGCCCCCTATCACCCTCAAGCAAACGGCCAAGCCGAAAGCACAAACAAGATTCTGTGCAATGTGTTGACCAAACTAGTGAATAATAAACGCTCTGATTGGGACAAACAGCTACACCATGCTGTTTGGGCATACCGAGTCGCCTACAAAACGGTACTCCAAGCCACCCCCTTTCAGATGGTATTTGGCCAAAACGCCGTGCTACCTTTGGACTTCTTAATACCTACGTTGAAAGTAGCACAAGAGCACGAATGGACAGGTCATGAGCTCTCCTCTAGGATCTTTGACCTAGAACGATTAGGAGAAACAAGACTAAGGGCGGCTGCAGGGATATATGCAGCTAAGAAGAGACAGAAGGCATACTTTGATGCCCATGTTAAGGATAAAGGTTTAAAGGCAGGCGACTTAGTTTTAGTCTACACATTGAAGCAACATGCGAGAAAACTGGAGAAGAGAGGCTATGGACCTATGATCATTAATAGAATCTCAACAAGTGGAGCAGTGCAACTAGCCTCATTAGAAGGCAATGTTCTCCCAAGTTATATCAGCGGATGCAGAGTCAAGTTGTATCAGGAACCTCTCACGGAGGAAATGCTAAGTCGACTCAATACTGCTAAGAAACGCAAAGAGGAAGAAAAGCGAATTCGAGAAGAAGCTCAAGCAGAAGCCCTAGAGCGCATACGGAGAATGAAATTAAGAAGACAAGGTAGAGAGCACCCTAGGCAAGATGCATATGCAGATCAAGGATATGATATGGCTATGTGTGAAGTTTCAGGTGTTAGCTCACATAGGATAACTGATCGACGTCCTTTCATAACCTTAGATATAGGACAAGGAAAGAGTGCAAGAACTGTAAGAGCCTTGATTGACTCAGGTGCAGCCACTAGTGCTGTTAAATTGTCTTACTGTCAAGA
The DNA here is from genome assembly GCA_020310875.1 of Ceratopteris richardii. Taxonomy (NCBI): domain Eukaryota; kingdom Viridiplantae; phylum Streptophyta; class Polypodiopsida; order Polypodiales; family Pteridaceae; genus Ceratopteris; species Ceratopteris richardii. The sequence goes on along the minus strand of CM035424.1, from coordinate 24,008,370 downwards.
GTTGCAATTAACTGTCAATCCTGTGGAAGCATATCTCATAGGATTGGGAGGTGTGGAAACCCCTTGCATGGGCGAGGTGGAACTTCCCCTCTATATTCATGATGAGGCAATGACAGTTAAAGTACTAGTGTGTCAAGATGAGGACCTCACTGAACCCCTTGTCCTGGGTCAAAACTGGATCTATGACCAAGCAGTCAACTTAAACCTAAGAAGTGGACTTCTTCAGGTATGGGTGAATCAGACTAGAATTACAATTGAGTTAAATAATGGAGCACTCAAGGAACTAGGAAAGGCACAGACTCCTGGTCCCTCCAGGGGTGCACATGAAGTTGACCATGTTGTTCTTGTCCAAAACTATGTATTGCAGAGGAATGCTATTCGCAAAAAAGGAGTCAGGGATGCAACGGAACTCCCTTCTTTTCCAAAGGCCAGAAGGAGGCAGCAACCAAAGGTGGATCAAAGACAGAAGAAGCAGGGTACTACCTATGTCGGAGATCAAAAGTACCTACGCAGCAAAATGTCTCGGCTAGTGAAACAAGTGTGGGTGCGGAAAGGCGAACACCCGATTGCACTCAAGCCGACCACATGGGCAAAGCCTCTTATTAGTAACCAACAACACGACACTAATAAGAAGTCTTTCAGAAGTTCTTCTGCTAACGTGAAGTCTATTTGGGTGCCCAAGAAGTCGATGAAGGCTAGCCCACAATCAAGACAAATTTGGGTGCCTAAGGCTTGTTTGCGGGCTCAAATAGCTACACCAAGACCACACCCTATACAGCATGATCCATTCACTCGCACAGCCAGCATCCACTCGTTTTCAACACCCAGGAACACACTAAGGCCCATGAGCACGAACATAATCGCTTGTAAATGGGTCCCTAAAAGGCCTCATTTTCAAGCCGATACACCTATAAAGCTCTCTAGAGTCTCTACGAAACCAAGAGCAAAACCAATCCACTGCATTTGGCAGCCTAAGACCTATAATAAACCCCCCGACCCCAATTTGTGAATTCATCCCCACTTACTAACTGCATTAGTCTCCTAGGACTACCCAAGCATTAACTACACACACTGTCATCGCGCACTCACTAACCACTGACTCATAACCTACCTCATGTTCATATTGTAACGGGGACAACTACGGGTTTATTCTGTCCATTACAATGTTAACACCGGTTCTATATTCTCATAGAACCAACAAGCAAGCAGGGCCATGGCAGAAGCTGGAGGTGCCAGTTCTCAAGCCGGATCCAGTGCTCATATTGTGGACATAGAAACACTCCTCCTCGAACCCCATCTCACCGAAAGACCACAAGAACTTCAAGCCGTGCATGTGCTCCCAATTCAGGATCCTCCTCAGGGGCACACTTCTCAAGTGGGCAAACACGCTCATTGGTTCAGTGATGTCGCTGGACCATTGGGCGATGGAACCTATTTCTAGGAAGCTGAATTGGAATTTAATGGTAAATGGGGACGTTACCACTTTTTCACGCGCGAGTTTGAGAGCTATCAAAATGCCGAAGTCATGCGATCAGTATGGACCAAAGCCGGCTTGGACAGTTATTTCAGGGCCCACTTACCAAAGCCAGATTTCTTACGTTGTTCATATCTTATCAGTACCATCACGCCAAGCAGGGCCAAGGGAGGCGACAGCACCTTTGTGTTACCCTCACTGCTGCCGGGTCATGAGCTTAAAAGATTCAAGCTGACCCTCAATCTGGTACGAGAAGCATTGGGCATGTATGGCATGCACATCCCCACTGAAAAGGAAACAATGGTTCCAAGCAGAATGAAACATAAAGATCTTAATAAGCTGAAGGATATGGTAGCGATGACACCGACCATCGCCCTGCACCTACGGACTGTCATGTAGCACTTTGCTTTCCCCGCCCAGGAAAGATTCACCATGCCCCCAAAGAAAATATGGTTCAGCTTGTATCTGGCAGAGACAGAAAGCCTTCCCATCAATGTACCACACTGGATCATCGATCAGATTCACCTAGCCCATCAAAGGTGGAACAAGAAGCAGAAGAATGTGCTTCATGGATGTTGTGCTCTAACCAAGATAATATACCGATGTCTTGCCTATGACGTGCCTATTCAGCGGGCACTCATATGGCCCCGGGCCCAGGAATTCCAGAGAAGGCTATCAGCGGCAGGTCCCCCATCAAAGAAGATGAGAGGGGGAGTACAATTACCCTGCGCTCAACCAAGGGGAGCCACCACTACACCAGAAATTACCCCTCCCCAGACACGACGCATTAGGCCATTCACCATCCGGCTACCAAGACCAAGTACAGATGGTCCCAATCTGGTATTTCCACCCGTCCCCTCAGATCTGGAATTTCCACAGGGTTTTACTCTCAACGATCTCACGGATGAAGAAGTGGCTAGACTGATCTATGACTCTAATCTCGAGACGGAAACAGAACGAGCTCAGGAACCACAACCCCAGACAACAACAGCAGCCCCCACCCGACCAGAAGTGGTAGAAGTCGACGTCGAGGAACAAGAGACCGAACAAGAAGAAGAAGCCTACGAGGAACAAGAATATGACGAACTTTCAGAGCTGGCAAGTGCCCCTGCATATTCTGCACAAATAAAAAGACTATATCGAACCATGCAACTAGTTCAAGAACAGCATAAAATGTCACTGGAAGCGGGCAAGAAACTCATGAACCAGTTGCTAGCGGAGGAAGGCGTGGACGATATGTTCATTGAGTCCATAAACCTACATGCCGATGCAATAGGATTGGATGAGGCCATTCATGAGGCAATAGCCTACATTCACAGATTTGAGAAAAGGGTTCCCGCTCGTCCCATGAGGTCCAGGAAACAAATTCATATCAATGTATCAGCACCAGGAGAGACAACGCAAGCAGACGAACATCAGGAAGCACCACAGTCACCACCCTCCCCACCTCTCACTACACAACTCACTCCACCACATGACACTAGCACCACCACGTCCACTACCACCACAATCGTCATGGAAATTCCACTCTCTCCGGGAATCCAATTCGGGGGAGTCACCATGCCCACTTTCACCACTCTATTCACTAACGTCACATCCACCCCACCCACGATCCCCCTCTACACTGTCACTCAAACAGTTGACACTATGGAAACATCTCCTACCACTGCACCGCTCCCTCCCCCCATGCCACCTCCATCTCCCATACCCCCTCCACCCACATCTCCGCTTGCATCCACATCATTCACAACTCCCTCTCCCGCCCCCATTCCCCCTGCATCTTCACCCCTCCCAGCATCATTTAATGTAAATAGCATATTTATAGCATTAAATCAATGTGTATATCAGCTTTAGAATGAGTACAGAGCTCTGGACGGCCGGTATCAACAACTGACAACACATCACCAGCACTTACAAAGGCAGTTTAAAATTCTGGAAGAGGAAAATGCAGATGTGAATCAACGTTATACAACGCTTGAGCAGGCTCACCAAACACTATTGGAGGCACCCCAACCTTCGACAGAATCAGGCGTCAAACAACTAGAGGCCTTGCTCGAAGTATACCAGGCCGATAACCTACGAGTCAGACGTAACTTGGCGCTACTCAGGAAACATATGGCCACAGCACTGGAAGAGAACAAAAGACTGCAAAAACAAAATGAAGAGAATCTGGAAGCGGCAATGGAAGGCTCCCCCCACGAGATAGATCCAGAGCAGTTCAAAGAAGTTCCCACGGAGACGATGAAAACCATTTTGGAAAGCTATGCAGATCTCCTGGAAGCCCATGATGACTTGGAAAGAGAACGTGACACACTACAGACCAGACTTAAAGAATAGGAAGAACAACCGAAGAGTGTCCCATCAACCTCTACCTCAGACGAAGTAAAGGCCTTAACAGAGCAGGTAGCAGAATTACAAAAGAGGTTACTGACATACGAGAGGCAGCCATCTCCAGTGGTAGAACTAGAGCCAGAAGAGTTGGTCCCTATTGAGGTAGATGATTCGTACGAAGAACCGTATGTTCCTATGCCAATGCCAGGCGGACGACGAACCTCAGAGGGACGAGACACATTGGAAGTGGAAGCACCCGAGTGGCTTCAGACACTGGAAAGGACAGCAAACACCCACGAAGAACGGGTGGCCATTCAGATCCAATCACTAGCGAACTTAGAAGAAACTGTCATAAAGTCAGAATATTTCAGAAGCATGTCTCATCATAGATGGATCGGCACCAATAATGACCAATATGTGCCATACTGCATACTGTTTGCCGATTACAACGCTGAGATTCAACGACAATGCGGCAAGCCTCCCATATTCGCTACACAATTTGGCCCAGATGATATACCGGAAAGTGCTACGCGTGGGTCCATCCATCAACCCACCTGGAGGATCAGGCTTTTGGAAACATATCCTGAAATGGTCCGAACCTGGAATAATATGCCGTTGTTTATTACATATAATCCTTGTTACATTCCAGTTCTTCGAAGACGCACCTGGCCTGAATTCACTATTGCCGTCAGAGATATCAAAGCCTGCGCAAAATGGTTAAATTACGTTTACCTAGCACCTCCACGAGGACCCCCCACGGTGAACTACATGATTTCTACAATCCGTCACTGGAGTATTCGGCTACGCAATAATCCAGATGTGATGGCCCAGATGTGTATGAAAATATTTGAATTAATGCTGATCACTTTCAGGACGTTTAAGAACATTAAGGACCCCCACTTCTCAGGAGCAGGCTTTGTGACAGGAAACCAGGATCTAGTGTACGATATGAGTACCACCCCGTCAATTGAAGTAATATATGCTTGGCACGCCAGAATCAAGTACCTCCCAGCCTGCTTTAAACAGACATTTGAGGAGATGTTCATCACAGGATTCTGGGAATATCACTCCGAAATCTTTATACCCAGACCATCACATCTCCTCCAATTATTTGCTGTGGAGAGAACTATTTACTCAGAACAATTGAGGGTGCCTCATCCAGATGTTCCCGGACCTGTGAATTGGGATGAATTGCTCACAGATCTAGCACGCGGCTTGCGACTCGAAGAACACCACCTAGCCTCCGATGTCGTCCAATATTATGTTCAAAAATCCTCTAGACAAGGGTTTGTCAGGGGCGACAGACGCAAGAGTGGGGGGGGTGTTGGCAGCAGTCAGGGAACCGAAGGAGCCACAAGACAAAGAGAATCAGAGCGAAGGGACAGCACAAGCAGACATGGCAGTCAAAGAAGATCTGGCAAGTAGGCCAATAGTTTTCTTCATGAAGAAGCAAGTACGAGCATTCACGCAGATCTAGCACTAAGGCAACCTTTAATTTTTCAAAACCTTTACACCAATTAAAAGTGATTCTCATCACTAACAACCCCTGTAAATACCATGTTCACCTTTTTGTAGCTCCATTTTGTGCAAGCCAAGGAGTCCTTGAGCTTGAGGAGCTTTAGAAGTATCTACCTGCCAATTTTCATATTTTTTAGATCTCGTTTGAGCCCTCTAATAAGCCCTGGAACCTAATTTGTAACTAGGCCGGACACTAGGTCTGAACAGGGCCAAAGTTAGTCAAAAACTATAAAAGGAGCTAGAGAGCTCATTTTTGAGGTTAGATTGTAATTGAAACAAACTTGTAAGAGCTTTTTGAAAGTAAACTAAGAATTCCATTGCTTCTCCCTCTTTGTCTTGCCGTGTGTGCGCGTGTGTGTGTATGTGTGTGCATGCTTGTGTGCTTCTCACTCACGCACTTGTGCCTCCACTGGCTCGAGGTCTTCATACCATCCTCACGTCTTCCCGGATTGACATTAAAGGAGGTGCTACTCATCACTGAGCTACACTGACAAACAGGTTTTTCTCCAAATATGAGCTAAGGGGTTTCCTATGAGTATAATCACCCAAAAATTTCCCAAAAATAGCCCCAAAATTGGCCACAAAATGAAACCCTAAAATTTGCGATGGGGGTGCACAATCGCGATGGCGTGAGACAATTGCGATGGTCTGCGACCGTCGCGATGGCGTGAAGGTGAGCAATCGCGATGGTCTGAAGTGCACGGTCACGATGGTCCAAAAGTGAGCAATCGCGATGGCTCGATCAGGCAGACAATCGCGATGGCGCCAGTCAATGGTCAACGTGAACAATCGCGATGGTCCAAAGTGAACCGTCGCGATGGTCACAGATGCGATGGCGTGAGCCAATCGCGATGGTCAGGGCGCGATGGCTTGAGCCAATCGCGATGGTCCAAAATTCGAGTTGTCGCGATGGTGTAAGGGTGTCATCGCGATGGCGTGAGGTGCGAACCGTCGCGATGGTCTAGCTTGCCACGTGGCAGCGTTGGCACGATGGCGTGAGCCAATCGCAATGGTGTGGGGTCAACCGAACAGTCGCGATGGTCCGTGAACCGTCGCGATGGTCCAAATGAACCGTCGCGATGGCGTGAGACCGTCGCGATGGTCCGGCCGAGCCGTCGCGATGGCGTGAGCCTATCGTGATGGTGTGACACAATCGCGATGGTCTGAGACCGTCGCGATGGTCCACCAAAATGAGAATTTTGCAGATGCGTCTGTGGATTCGTGTGTGCGCTTGTGTCGCCTATCCCGTGGTGTGGTCGCTTACCAAAAATTCCGCACTTGGCAGACCATCGCGATGGTCTGACACAGACGGAAATCTCTGACAGAAACTGAAAATTTTACCTTTTCCAAGCTTTCCTGATGCTTTGGAGCACTGTACCTGCAAGAAAACTCAAGAAGACAAAAGCACATGCAAGCACAAAAGCTCTCTCTCACTTTCTCACATGCACAAATGAGGGGAAATGAGGAGAATGGGTGGATATGGTGAATTTTCTGATTTTTTTTGGAGATGAAGATGAAGATGCGGTGATGAAGATGGAGTGTGGGGGAGGTGAAAAACACTAAAAACTAAGTAAAAACAACAACAAAAACTGAAATTTTTACCTTCCAACGCCACTTCTTGCTATACTCTTACCATCACACGTTCGTCCTAGACTCGATCCCCGGCAACGGCGCCAAATTTGGTGTTGCTCTAGCACAATGGTGAGAACCACGTTAAGAAGCTCCACCTCCTTAATGTCAATCCGCGGAAGAGATAGGAGTGATATGAAGATCGTGAATGTGAGATGAAGTGAGAGTGAAGGTGAGAAGCATAGAAATGCACACACGCATACACACACACTACGAAGAGACAAGCAAGACACAATGGAAGGTGAGAAATCCACTCTATTGCTCAAGAACACTATTACAAGCTCAATATAGCTCTAAGCTCCCACTAACCAACCTGAAAAATGAGCTCTCTAGCTCTTTTTATAGTTTCCAGACTAGTTTTGACCGGTTTCACATCTAGTGACCGGCATAGTTAAAAATTGGGTCCTAGATGCTATTTGGAAGGGTAAACGGTGTCTAAAAATAACAAAAATTGATACGCTTGTTCTACCTAAGCTCCTGAAGCTCGAGGACTCCTCGGCTTGCACAAAATGGAGCTAGACATTTAAGAAAAGGGTTTTTCTATGTTACATATGTTACAATAGTGATAAAAATCATTGTTGGAGGTTTTTGAAAAGTATTTTTGAAACATGATTCTTTGAAAAAAGATTCGGCTGGCTCCCTGCTCTGTCGTTACATGCTTCCGCGTCTTCTATGCCTCTGGCTGCTTCCAACAGCTCACATCTGGAGAGGCCCCACAAGGAGTATCAGATGACTTACCTGATGCTTACTTGTTTAATTTGGAAGTGGTGCCGCAATGGGCTAAGCCATTAGTGCCAGTATTGACATACGGGCCTAACCACCCAGTAATAGCCACACAGGATAGAGAGGTAGCAAAAGCCCAAAAGTACCACATCATGGCTGGAAGTATGTACAAGCACACAGATCAAGGGATCTTGGCTTGTTGTGTAGAAGAGGACGAGTACGCTAAGTGGTTGCAATTAGCACATGTAGGTGCATTAGAGCAACACTACTCGAAACAACGAACCCTACAGACCCTGAGGAGACTAGGAGTGCACTGGCCGACTATGGAAGCTGATGTCCAGAAGTTGTGCAAGGAATGCCCAATCTACTGCACTAAACCACCTGTGGAACATGCCATTCTTTATCAAGTGTCCATAGTGCCGGATTGGAGTGAACCCCTAGTATCCTTCCTGAAGACGAAAACATTCCCTCCAGACATGACTATGATGAGGCAAAGAAGTCTAGAACAAGAAGCCCTAGATTACTCACTCATTGGTGATAATCTATACAAGCGTGGAAAAGATGGTTACCTAAGACTTTGTGTTCATGAGAGTGAATATCTAAAGATCTTGGAAACTGCTCACCAAGGTGTAGGAGGAGGACACTTTGGACCAGATCGGGTGATCAAGGCAATACTATTTGCGGGCTTCTGGTGGCCGACCCTTCACATGGATGCACATACCTATGTGAAACGGTGTGATGTGTGTCAGAGAACTCAGTATCCTATACGCAAAGATGAGATGCCACTGAAACCTATGATGGATGGACGTGCATTCTCTAAGTGGGGAATAGACTTTGTAGGCCCTATTAATCCCCCAGCTAAGGGTTCACATGTTGAGTATATCATTATGGCCACTGTATGGGTAGAGGTAAAAGCCACAACAAAGAACGATGCACAAACAACAGCTAAGTTCTTGTTTGAGAATGTGTTCACCAGGTATGGATTACCTATAGAGCTAGTCAGTGATAGAGGGACTCACTTCTTGAATGAAGTTATTGAAAATCTGCTCCAAGAATTCTTGCTAGTACATAAGAAGAAACGCTCTGATTGGGACAAACAGCTACACCATGCTGTTTGGGCATACCGAGTGGCCTATAAAACGGTACTCCAAGCCACACCCTTTCAGATGGTGTTCGGTCAGAATGCGGTGCTACCCTTGGACTTTTTGATACCTACGTTGAAGGTAGCACAAGAGCATGACTGGACAGGCCATGAACTCTCCTCTCGAATCTTTGATCTTGAACGTCTAGGCGAGACACGATTAAGAGCTGCAGCAGGAATCTATGCAGCGAAGAAGAGGCAAAAGGCATATTCTGATACACATGTGAAGGATAAAGGCTTGAAAGCGGGAGACCTAGTCCTAGTCTACACATTGAAGCAGCATGCACAAAAATTAGAGAAAAGAGGCTATGGACCTATGATCATAAATAGGATTTCAACTAGTGGGGCAGTACAACTAGCCACTTTGGAAGGCGATATTCTCCCTAGCTACATAAGCGGATGTAGAGTCAAGTTATACCAAGAACCTCTGACTAAAGAGATGTTAAATCGGCTCAACACTGCCAAGAAACGTAAAGAGGAGGAAAAACGAATTTGAGAAGAAGCACAAGCAGAGGCCTTAGAGCGCATCCGACGAATGAAATTGAGGAGGCAAGGGAGAGATCCGCCTATGATTGACACTCAAGAGTCTCCAGGCTATCACATGGCCATGTGTGAGGCTTCAAGTGAACGTACCCATAGGATAGTGGATCGACGACCTTTTGTGACCCTAGAAGTTGGACAAGGAGACAGTACAAGGACCGTAAGAGCTTTAATTGATTCAGGTGCAGCCACTAGTGCAGTCCGGCTTTCTTACTGCCAGCAGCTGCAATTGGAGGTAAAACCCCTAGAAGCATATCTGATAGGATTAGGAGGTGTTGAAACCCCTTGCATGGGAGAGGTGGAACTTCCCCTCTACATTCAAGAGGTCCTCATGCCAGCAAAAGTGCTAGTGTGTGAAGACGAGAATCTCACTGAACCTCTTGTCTTGGGCCAAGACTGGATCTATGATCCCGCAGTCAACCTCAACCTAAGAAGTGGAATTCTTCAGGCTTGGGTAGGCCAAAGCTATCTTACGATTGAATTAGAAAATCAAGCACTCAAACCAGTAGGAAGGGCACCAACTCTTGGTCTCTCCAGGAATCCACATGAAGGTAACAATGTTGTTCTTGTCCAGAGTTCTATGGTGTAGAGGAGTGTCCAGCTTACCGAAGGTACAGGAGCCAATAAGGAGTTCCCAGCTGATCCAAAGAAGATTCTAAACAGGTAGACCGAACATCACTCGACACGAAGGAGGCCGCTCATCAAGAGGCAGGAGCGCCAACCAGTGCAACACGGAGTACCTCGTGGCGCGAAGCAGATCTAGATACGCAAGGATGGAAAACCCACAACTCTACTAGCAAGTTCTCGAGGAGCCAAAAAACAAGCCACACCATCAAGGACAAAATTGAAGGAGTACCCTAGCCAACCTCCTAGGTGCACCACGTCTATTTGGGTCCCTAAGCGGTTAATGAAGGCTAGCCCCAATGCTAGACACATATGGGTGCCCAAGGCCTGTTTATGAGCCCAAATAGCTCCAACTCTAGTTACTGGCATAATTCAACACTCACAAGTCCTCTCGACTAACAACGCAGGAACTCTACCTAAATACCCCCCTGACCCACACTCAGTCCAACCGAGGAATGTCTAGAAATGGGTGCCCAAAAGGTCCCAAATCCATCACACTCTAGTTCATAAATCTCTACCTGTCTTTAGCTCTAAGAGCTACGAATCCTCTATCAAAGTTTGGAGACTTAAACCATGTATCAAACCCCCTAACCCAATTTTGTAAATCCATCCACTCTGACATAGGTGCATTCTGAGTCCATTGCATAACCAAAGTATGCATCTAGGATGACATTGACCTCTAATCACCACTCACATCTATCACAAACACTTCACCTCTAACCACTAACCTTCGGGATTGTCATGTTAGTATTGTGAAGGGAACACCATTACATCCTGTTTCCTATGCAACACTAATGTGCCTTTCTTCTTCTAGCAGATAAGCACCCGATTCCCATGGCAGCAGCAGTAGGCACGAGCTCTCAGGCAGGCATTAGCACTCAAAGCAATTGGGATACCATGCCTGTGGAGGCTCCACCGACAGCTAGGCCTGAAGAGTTCTTGAACGTGAGAAGAATTCCCATTCCGGATCCACCAAGTGGCTTAACAGAAAGAGTAAAGGGGCATTCTCATTGGTTCAATGAGATGCCAGGAGACTTGGGAGATGCAGATCATATCTGGGAATCCAAGTTGGAATTTGGAGGAGTATGGTGGACATTCCAATTCTTCTCAAGAGAATTTGAAACATTACAGAATGCAGCTCCTCTTCAAGATATCTGGCAGAAAGCGGGATTGCAAGATTACTTTAGTGCAGCTTTGCCTAGACCGGATTTTCTGAGGTGCTACTACTTGATTGCCACGCTGAAGCCGACAGGAGATAAAGATCATTCAGGCACATTCCTGGTGCCCTCTCTATCAAACCAGGAAGAAATGAAGAAGTTTGAATTGAATATTACTTTAATCAGGGAAGCCCTTCATATGTATGGCACCCATGTACCCTCCGATCGAGATCCCTTGATACCAAAGTCGATGAAGAACAACAAAATCAAGAAGTTGAAAGAAATGTGTGCCCTCACCCCCAACATCGCCATACCACTGCGGATGTGCCTTCAACACTTCGCATTTCCAGCTCAAGACCGCTTCACCCAACCTCATAAGAAAATATGGTATGGATTATACCTAGCAGAGACTGGAGGCTTGCCAATTAAAATGCCCGTATGGATTCTAGACCAGTTATATGAAGCAGGCAAGCGAGGCGTGAGGAAGCATACCTTAAATGGCTGCTGTGCGATTACAAGAATTGTCTATAGATGCCTTGCCTATGATGTGCCGATCGCAAGGGCCCTTAAATACTCACAACTGGAATTCTTCAAGGGGCGGAAGTCAAGGGTTCAACCTGTGAAAAGAATGCGTGGATCACTTTCACTGGTTCTGATCCCTCGTGATGCCACAACAGAAGCTTCCCCTAGAGAAGAGGCCCAAGTAGACCCTTTCACTATCCATCTCCAAGGAACACAATCAGGGGATAGAGTACAGCCCACTCCATCTGCCCCGCCACTACCCACCGATGCTGAGTTTGCATCCATGGCCACATTAGCAGAGGATCCAAATTTTGACTTTGAATAGTGAGTGTTTTTCTGACAATGCGGGTCCCGGATCATCATCCCAAAGAGAACAGCCACAGAGTGAGGCAAGAAGGGTACATTGGGAAGATGAGACACAACATCCTCATGCTCAAAGCACACAGAATCAGGAAGAAGCACGGGGAAATGAACTAGAGGAGAGTGAAGAGGAAGCTCCTGCCTACACGGCACAACTCAAATGGCTCTACAAGACAATCAAGCAGGTACAGAAAAGACACAAGTTATCAGAAGAGGCAAATAGAGCACTAGTGAACCAGATGCTGCAAGCGGAGAATGTCGACCCGCATTTCGTAGAATCATTGAATCTCTTGGCGGAAACATGCGGAATAGGGGAGGCCATGAGGACCATGGTTTATCGTAATACCCCTCCATATGACCAACGAAAGATCGATACAAGACCACGACGGGGAAAAATGATTCAAATGGAAGTCTCTACCGCACTGCCTACCACAACTTCAGAAGATGTTCACATGACCAGCCCAACTCCCAGTGAGGAACCAGATGTAAATACACAGATACCATCTCCACCATCACCTCCCATCCAGCCCTCAGAACCCTTCCCCACTAGTCTTCCTGAACAACCCGTATCCACTCATGATGAAACCATTATACACACCACTACTCATCTATCCTTCCCTTTACCTACATCCACCACTTCCACCCGATTTTCTGAACCCCATATAGGTCATCCTGCCACCGATCAAACTATAATAGGTCACCCTTCATATCTCCCAGCCCTTGGACAGCCACTTGCCACTAGCCAAACCTTAACACACCCATTTCCATCCACCAATACATTTCCTCCCTCCCAACCCCTATCCACTGTACCCCTTTTAACCCCCTCGGAATCAACCCAAGTCACCCAACCTTCATTCTGGACAAACCTTGTAAATATACTCCAACAAGTTGAGAATTATAATAAAAAGTCCCTTCCCCAACCCAACTCCCCCACATTCACGGCCACCACTAACACACCACCTACCATTCCCGTGTTCACAATTCACACTTCACACACTATCACGTCCGAGCCCATGGACATTTCACCACCCACAGGAGCACCCACCACCACGGTTGTTCCAACATCATCACATTTCACTTCACTCATAGGCACATCATCCACTTTTCCCTTCCCCATTTCCCGACCCTTTGCATTTTCCACCTCTACCCCTGCATCCACATCATTTAGTAATGCACTAGACACCATGTTCGAAGCGGCCACTCTACTTAAGCAAGAATATAAGTTACTGGAAGAAAACAACACAGAGTTATGCAACCTCTCGGCTCAACTCCAGGCACGTGTCAATGCCTTGGAGCTAAGTAATACAGCATTACAACACGAAGTGATTGTCCTCCAACAATCGAATGCAAAGATGGAAGCCAAGTATATGGAGACAGGTAAAGCTATGGAGGAACAACTCAGAGATCAGTTGGGCCGCAATGCTAGACTACAAAGAAACATGACTCTACTTCGTCGCCACTTAGCAGCGGCTCAAGAAGAAAACAGAAGGCTATAGTAACAAAACCAAGAGAATCTAGAAGCAGCCATGGAAAATACCCCTGGAGCACCTATAGACCCCGCCAAATTCATGGCTATTCCCTCAGCACACATTCCGCAGGCATTAGAAGAATATGCTACCCTCTTGGAGGCACACGACTAGTTAGTAGACCAGGTAAAGGACCTACAAAGATCCCAAGTGCATACACCACAACCACCAACAGCTAAAGAGATGGTCAATGTTGCAACCTCACCAGAGCCTGAATCATCAATAACCAATGAAGTACTGGAGCTACGACAGCAGGTGGCTGAATTAAAGATTAAGTTATTACAATATGAACGACCCCCCTCTCCACCTGATCAGCCAAACGAAGAGGAGACCATTGTCATTTCGTTGGAAGAAACATTTGAAGATAATTATGAGCCACAACCTCTTCCAAGAGGCAGAATCACTGAAGAGGGACAGGATACATATGAGGAACCCCCATCGGCATGGATGAAATAGGTAGAAGAAATGGGGCGGACTCATGAAGAACGTATCTCCAACCAGATGTTGGCCATGAAGACCATTGAAGAAACCATACTTCAATCAGAATACTTCAGACATCTGGCCCCTAGAAGACTGATAACTAGTTCAGAGTTACAGGATAAACCATATTTTGTACTGCTGGCTGACTATAATGCTGAAATCAAACGCCTCACCAACAAATACCCCACCTTCGCAACTCAGTTCGAACCAGAGGATATCCCAGAGGAAGCCAAAAAGGGGGCCATATTCCAACCTATCTGGAGGCAGAAATTACTAGAAACATATCCGAAAATGCTACGGACATGGGACCATGCTCCCATGCATTTAAAATATAACCCTTGCTTTGGGCCAATTCAAAGAAGGAGATCATGGAAAGCATTCGCCATCAAGGTTCAGAACAATGCAAATTGTAAACAATGGCTAAATTATCCCTCCATTGCACCCCCAACAGGCACACCTACAGTAGCATATATGATGGCTACTATCAGACATTGGCTTCCACGCCTCCACCCCATGCCAGACGTAGCTGCCCATATGATGCTCAAAATATTGGATATGATGCAGGTAGTGCTTAAAACCTTCCGCAATGTATGTCACATTCAGCCTCCGATTCTCGAGTTCATTAATGGTAATTATGACCTACTATATGATATGAGCACAACCCCAAGCATACGAGTTGCTTATGCATGGCACGCACGAATCAGATATCTCCCTGCTTGCTACAAGCAAACTTTTGATGATATGTTCACCATGGGTTTCTGGGAGGCACACTAAGAGGTGTTCGCGCCACGGCCCACTCATTTTGCTACAACTCTTCGCATGCGAACAAATGATGCATTCAAAGCTCTACACAATGCCACAACCGAACATACCGGGAGCAGTCAATTGGGATGCCCTTCAGAGAGACCTGATCAGAGGGCTACGGATAAAAGAACATGACTTGGCAACCGACATTCTCCAGAACTACATTGACCAAACCACAGAGCAAAGGTATGTCAGAGGCGACAGACCCTAGGGGGGGGAGAGTGTTGGCAGATGAAGCAAGTACGAGCATACATGTAGATCTAGAACTAAGGCAACCCATTAAATTTTTCCAAATCTTACACCATGTTAAAAGTGATTCTCATCACTAAAAACCCTTGTAAATATTGTTTCACCTTTTTGTAGCTCCATTTTGTACAAGCCGAGGAGTCCTCGAGCTTGGGGAGCCTTAGAAGTAGTTGCCTGCCAATTTTCATAATTTTTAGATCTCGTTTGAGCCCTCGAATAAGCCCTGGAACCTAATTTTTAACTAGGCCGAACACTAGGTCTGGACAGAGCCAAAGCTAGTCAAAAACTATAAATAGAGCTAGAGAGCTCATTTTTGGAGGTAGCTTCTTGTAGTTTTGAGCTTGTATGAGAACTTTTTTGCAATAGAAGTGATTCCATTGTCTTACTCTCTTTGTTCTTGCTGTGTGTGCGCGTGTGTGTGTATGTGTGTGCATGTTAGTGTGCTTCGCACTCACACATTTGTGCCTTCACTTGCTCGAGGTCTTCATACCATCCTCATGTCTTCCCGGATTGACATTAAAGGAGGTGCTACTCATCACTGAGCTACAAGTACCCATCCTAGTTACTCTAGATTGGGCTAAAGACTTCCATGTACATGTAGATATAAGTGCCTATGCAGTTAGGGTAGTCCTTACTCAACACAAGAAAGAGTACAGATTGGATACATGAATTAAATATGTAACTCAAATATTGACTAATGCAAAAAAGCATTACAGCTTCATAGAGAGAGAAGCATTGGCAAAGGTGTTTGTGTACAAGTTTTGACACTACTTACTAGGGGTAAAATTTTTTATTACCACTGATCATCAATCCCTTATTTATTTATTAAATATTCCACAAGCAATAGGTAGAGTTTGGAGATGGCTCCTATTGTTTCACGATTTTGACTTTGGGATAGTTCACAAGCTAGGTAATAAAAATCTCATGGTTGATCATTTGTCTAGAGTCATCATAGAGAAATAAGAAAGTGTGGCACATGATGAGTTCCCAAATGTAGACTTGTCACTCCATGTGATGTGAAGATATTATAGACTTACTCATTATAGGGAAATAAAGAATCTAGCCCTATGCAAAGGAAGCAACTGTTGATAAAGAGTATGCCCTACACCGTTATTGATGGAAAGCTATACAAGTATGGAAAGGATAGTACCAAAAACCATGAAGAAAGGAGATGTGCTAAAATGGTTCCAAGTTTCAGCTATTACACCAGAGCTATCCACACCTCTATGGCTACGTATGCAACACTTCGCATTCCTAGATCAGGACCATTTTACTGAACCTCATAAACATGTGTGGTTTAATTTGTATTTGGCTAACATTCTATCTTGGACCATCAATCTAGCACATTGGATATAGGATCAAATGTATTGAAAATTCACAAGTGGGGTAGGAGAAAGGTGATTCATGGTTGTTGTTACAAGGATTGTGTACATGTTTCTAGCCTATGACATCCCGATTGAATGTGCTCTCTCTAGCACTCAGCAGAGCACCCGTTCAACCACCTTCCAATCAACAAATCATATGAGAGATCCATCTCTTTCCTATACGTGGAAGCTTCACCATCACCTCAACCGTCATTGGGAGGACCACATCCAGTCATAGCTTCTATTCGTATCTACCTCTCAAGTACACCAATGTGTGAGGAACAGATTGATGTCAACACAATGCAACCCTCTAGCACAACACCATCAGCAATAGTGGTCGCCAAATCGGTGGCCTCAGAATAGGTAGTCACGAAACCCAAAGGCACCACTACGACAAGAGGATTTGTGTTTCCAATTTTAGACATGGGAATAGATGAGTTCAACACAACGTTTGATTTCAAGATGCAATAATCCCTTAATACCGACTTTCATTTCTCTTATACATAGTTTTTTCCACAGGAATATGAATGACCTAGCTACCCAAGTCCCCAAACCAATCAGGAAGAAGGCCATGCTACTATCAACCAAGAGGCAAGGAAGAATGATATTCTTCTTCTTCTTCTATTACATAAAAGGAATGTACAAGAATGACCTAAAAAACAAGAATACAACAAGTGCAATATATAAAGACCAGTACATAAGGAAAAACCTAATGTCCGCGAATGAGTGAGCTAGCAAGAAACAAATGTGCCATCACTCTCGGTAGATAAATCTAATAAAGCTCAATGAAGTATCCCTGGCATATACCGGCATGACCACTATACATGTCAGAGAAACGAAAAACTGGTACGTGTCATCCTAGATCATCACATGTTGAGCTTGATATCTCAACACTCCCCCTCAAGCTCAACGCCATATCCTGTAATCCAAGCATCTTCCGAAACTTCTTCAACTTCTCAGCTCCAAGTGCTTTGGTGAAAATATAAGCAACCTGCTCATCTGTTCTCACATAAACAAGATCAATATCACCTGCTAATACCTTCTCTTTGATGAAGTGATAATGTACCTCGATATGCTTTGTTCTAGCATGGAAAACAGGGTTCCATGCTAACTGTATGCTGCTAAGATTATCACAATAGATAGTGATAGGCTTTTGCACTTCCACACCTAAATCTGCAAGTAACATCTCCAGCCATGATGCCTCACATGCTGCCATTGCAGCACCTCTATACTCAGCCTCTGTACTCGACAAAGCAACAGTGGGTTGCTTCTTACTGTTCCATGTAATAGCTGCACCTCCAAGTGAGAAAAGAAAGCCACTAGTAGATCTTCTATCTGGAGTACTACCAGCCCAATCTGCATCGGTGTATCCATGAACCTGCAAATCTACACCAGCTTCATAAAACAATGCATAATCCAAAGTAGCACTCACATAATGTAGAGTGCGCCTCAGAGCATCCAAATGTGGCTTCCTGGGAACCTGTATAAACTGACTTTCAAGTCCAACAGTGTAGCTTAAATCAAGCCTTGTAATTGTAAGATATATAAGACTTCCCACAATTTTCCTGTACATAGTAGCATTTTCCAATGCTTCACCTGATGTAGTATCCAATTTCAAATTCTGATCTAAAGGCATAGAAATTGGCTTACAATCAGCCATACCATACTTTTGCAGCATATTCAAGGCATATTGCCTTTGCGACATCCATATACCTGTTTCTGTATGTATAAACTCAATGCCCAAGAAATAGCGCAGCACACCAAGATCTTTCATGTAGAATTCCTGCATAAGAAGTTTCTTTACCTCTTTGATGCTTTCTTCATTATCACCACCTACAATAAGGTGATCAACATAAATAGCCACAATAGTGATGCCATCATCAGCCTTCCTTGCATATAGTGAGTGATCTGCATCACACATAGAAAACCCAATGCTGGTTAAGTAATCAGCAATCCTTGCATGCCATGCACGCGGAGCCTGTTTCAGCCCATACAAAGACTTTGCAACCTGCAAACATATTTTGGATGCTTTGAATCTTCATATCCTTGTGGCTGGTCCATATATACTTCTTCCTGTAACTCACCATGTAGGAAAGCATTCTTCACATCCATCTGATGCAAAGTCCATCCTTTCGCTGTAGCTAATGCAACAAGTGTCCTAACAGTAGACATTTTAGCTACAGGGTTGAATGTTTCCTCATAATCAATGCCATATGTCTGTGCATATCCTTTAGCTACCAATCGTGCTTTATACATGCTTATGCTACCATCAGCATTATGCTTTACCTGGTAAACCCATTTACAACCTATGGGTTTCTTTCCTTGTGGCAATGGAACAAGCTTCCATGTATCATTTCCATAAAGTGCAGCCATCTCCTCATCCATAGCTTTTTCCCAATCTGCATTACCAATTGCATCTTCAAAACAGGAAGGTTCGGCATCTTGTATTACCTTTCTCATGTAGGCACAATGGCGAGCCATGTAACTATCATATGTCAATCGTTGCACTGAATTACGCATCCTCCCAGATCTTCTTGGTCCTGGGTCACTTCTCCTTGTATCATCTGCATGTGCCCTTCTTACTCTTGGAGTCTTCACAGAGGGCAATCCAAGTTCTTCATCAAGACTCTTTTCTGAACCGCTTGAATCTCCATCAACGTCTTCAAAACCTGCACATGTTTTATGAGTAGCAGAAAGCTTTTCTTTACCTTTCTTGGCTGTATTTGATGAATTTGCTGGACTGAAATTCCCACATAATCTTCCACTCCATGGATTTGAGTTGGAACTATTGCTTGGTGATGCATCCGGTCCACTCAAAACCTGAGATTTTGCACTTGATTTTTTAGCAATTTCTTTGTCATTTGGTTCAAGACTCAGTCCTTCTTTGGCATCTGCATAGAAGCTTGACATTTCATCAAATACCACATCTCTGCTCACCTTTACCTGTCGTGTGAGTGGGTTATAACATTTATATCCCTTTTGCTCAAGGGAGTATCCAATGAAGACACACTTTTCTACTTTTGGATCAAGCTTCGTCCTCAATTCATCTGGGACATGTACATATGCAATACAACCAAAAACTTTCAGATGTGATAAGTTTGGCTTTTTACCTGTAAACTTCTCTTCAGGTGTAACTTGATGTAAGCAGCAGTGGAAGTTTTGTTCATGATGTATACAGCAGTATGCATAGCTTCTGCCCAATAACAATGAGGCATATTCTTCTTAGCCATTAAGGCTCTTGCTATTTCTGCAATATGTCTGTTTTTGCGTTCAGCAACACCATTCTGTTGTGGTGTGTACGTGCATGAAAATTGACGCCGAATTCCATGATTTTTTAGAAAACTGCTGAACTCATTTGACATGTATTCACCTCCTCCATCAGATCTTAATGTCTGAATGTACTTCCATGTCTGCTTTTCCACCATAACTTTTAAAATTCTGGAAGTGAGTAAACACCTCGCTCTTTTCTTTCATGAAATATACCCATACTTTGCGTGTATGGTCATCAATGAAAGTAACATAAAACCTGCAACCACCCATAGATGTGGTCTTTGCTGGACCCCAAACATCTGTATGTACTACTTCTAGTACATTCTCACTAACATGCTTGTCATGTGGAAATGATGCTCTTGACTGTTTTCCAAATTGACATGTTGCACATACCTTTTGCATTTCTACAACTTTGAAATTTGGTAGTCCATGGACAATCTCCTTTGACTGCATCAGTTTCAGCCTTTGCAAGTTTGCATGTCCAATGCGTTTGTGCCATATCTCTATATCCGCAATAACTCCTGCACCTTTTGCAAACATGGCTGCATTCATTTCAAGAATCTTCACATTTAAGGTGAACATCCTACCCACTTTGTTTCCTTTGGCAACCAATCGTCCATCCTGCTTGTACTCTTCTACATATAATCCATCAGCATTGAACCTGACTTGTAATCCCTGGTCAACCATTTGTCCAACAGAAACCAGATTATTTGTTATATTTGGAACATGCATCACATCAGCAAGATGTTTTACCTTTCCGTCCTCCATTGACAATGCTATGTTTCTTGTATGCTCAATAGGATGTGATGTATCATCACCTGTTTCAACATATCCAGGAACTGGCATTTTTTGCAAACTACTAAACCATTCTGCATGACTGGTCATGTGATTTGAAGCACCTGAATCAACATACCAGACATTATCATTCGATTTTGAAACACCAGTAGGCATCGTATTCATCATGTGATGTTGAACCATAAACAGCTTCTCAGAATCATCTGCACTTGTGGATGCATATTTGTTTTGCTGCCTTCTGTTATTTTGATTCTTCAACCTGCAATCACGTTCAAAGTGTCCAGGTTTACCACAATTCCATCATCCTTTACTATCATTACCTGAATCATTTCTTTGGAAATTTTTGCGACCTCTTTGACTCCCCCTGCCTCGAAACTGTCCTCTTCCTCTTGCATGATTCTGTTGTTGACCTTGCTCTTGGTTATTGTTTCCTCTTCCACTTCCAAAACCTCTACCTCTGCCTCTTCCTCTGCCAGAGTAGAATACCTGCTCAGAACTGGGCTTTCCTTGGGAGTTTGAATCCTCACCAAGATTCTTTTCTTCAATAATCAGCATAGATACCAAATCAGCAAAATTCGGAATATTTTCCTTGGTCTGTATAGACGTTCTGAACTGCTTATATGCAGTTCCTAAACCACGAAGGCACACTTCCACCTTATCATCATCATCTACATTCACGCCAATAGATGCAAGTGACTCACATGTGCTTTTGATTTTTAGAGTGTAGTCACTTACCGACATGCTCTTTTTCTCCAATGTATGCAGCTCGTTCTTGAGTTGCAATTTCCGTGCCTTTGTATTGGTCTCGTACAAAGTGACCAAACTGTTCCAAGCCTCTTTTGGAGTCTTGGCATCCTGTATGTGTCCAATCATGCTATCCTATATGCTAACAGATAGCCAATACATTACCTTTCGTGCTCCTTGATTCCATTCCTCATATGCTCTTAACTGTTCTACAGTCTGATTCCTTTCTGGTAATTGCGGAGCATTTTCATTCTCTCCTTCGATGTACTTCCAATAGCCTTTTCCCATCAGGAAATTCATCATTTTGAATCTCCAAGCATGGAAGTTGTTCTTGTCCAGCTTATCGCTCATAAGCTGACTCATTCCATCTGCGTTTGCCATTTCTGCAACAATTCACAACACTGCAACACACTACAAGCAGCACTTCTGCTTGAACACTGTCGCACTATGACGTGACAGTTCAATCTCAGAAAAACACAGTTTTCGTGTATCAACAATACATGGAATCGCTTGAAATTTTGGATCTGGAATATATGAGTGTCGCCGAACACAACGCAAGTTATAGTTTCTGAAACTGACCTGGTTTTTCTGCGGGCCCCACCTTGCAGGCTGGAAACGGAGGTCGAGATGGCTCCGAAACTTCGATCTGACAAAAACAAGTGACCCTAAAGGGATAACTGTCGAAAATATTTTGAGGTCTTCTACCTTCACGCCGATTTTCGTAGCAAACGGAGGTCGTTTGTGAAATCGTGTTTTCTCCACGCCTTGCCGCGTAGTCTTCACCGTCGCCTTCTCCACGAGCTCTCTACAACCACGTTGGCTCTGATACCATGTCACAAGGAATGAGATAAGGAAGAGAGCTCACACATACACTTTCACTCTCAAGGAGAAGCACACACACAAATTGAGGCAAGGAAGAATGATATTCTTCTTCTTCTTCTATTACAGAAAAGGAATGTACAAGAATGACCTAAAAAACAAGAATACAACAAGTGCAATATATAAAGACCAGTACATAAGGAAAAACCTAATGTCCACAAATGAGTGAGCTGGCAAGAAACAAATGTGCCATCACTCTCGGTAGATAAATCTAATAAAGCTCAATGAAGTATCCCTGGCATATACCGGCATGACCACTATACATGTCAGAGAAACGAAAAACTGGTACGTGTCATCCTAGATCATCACATGTTGAGCTTGATATCTCAACACATTTCACCACCAATGACACCTCCAACTACACTTCACACATCACTTCCCATCCCCCTCTACCACCTTCACAATAACTCACAAACATGTGCCCATTAGCACCCAATATTCCCTCACCCTTGTTGGAGCAAGTCTATGACAAGCCTAAGTATTGGCTTGAGTCCCACAAAGTCATAGAAGAAGCCTTAAAATGAAGACAATGTAAAGTTCACTTGTGAACTACCTCTTGTAACTTTTGAAGACTTTACTTAATGTAAAAGTGAAAGAATCTTAAGTGGTTGAGTCCACTTGATCAAAAACCAACTATGGCGTATATGATGGAAACCATCTAGCATTGGCTACCATGATTGAATCGTATGACAGTCATAACATCCAGGATCTAATACAAACAAAATTTAAAGTCTTTAGGAAGATTAGGGCACCTCATGTCTTGGCGTCAAGATTCAAGCATGGAAATTTAGATTTGGTGTATGATATGAGTACAACACCTTCGCTCAAGAGTTTCTACACATGGCACTGTCAGATAAAATACCTACCCATGTGTTACAAGCAAACATTCAAAGAAATGTTCACTACTAGGATCTAGGAGTATCACTCAAAGGTGTTCATAACTAGGCCAATGCATCTTCTTCAAATTTTTGCTTGTAAAAAGCTCATGTACACAATGCACTATCGATATCCACCACACGACACACTGCAGGCCATAGCATGGGATAAATTGGAAGTAGATCTATCATGCGAAATCCATGTTAATGTTCACACTCTCGCTCAAGACCTCCTCCAAAATTACATCAATTGATCCCTGCAGCAGGTTCTACCGGGGACAACAAATGCAAGAGGGTGGGGGTGTTGGCAATAGCTCATGACATAGAAGAAGAGGAAGCATGTAAAGAGCAAAGGCATGTGCCCAAAGGGGGACCCAACCTAAAATTTTCCACTATGAATATTGATTTACAATTATCAAACCCCATCAGAAGCGGCAATAGTGATCTTGATCACTATCCACTGTAACATACAAACACCCAGTTTTGTCATGCAATGCTCCATTTTGTGCAAACTAAGGAGTCCTCAAGCTTCAAGATCTTAGATAGAATGTACCTACCAATTTTCATATTTTTTGGGCATCTTTTAATACCCCAAAAGTAGCTTAGGACATAATTTTTAGCTAGATTGGCCATTAGATGTGGAACTTGATACTTCACCTCAAAAACTATAAATAAAGCTAGAGAGCTCATTTTGGTGGTTGGCTTGTTGAGGAGATCTTCTAAGAGATAATAGAGTATTGAATAGTGTTGCTTTCTCTCCTTCCATGGTCTCTCCTATTGTCTCTTCCTTGTGTGTGTGTGTGTGTGCGCGCGCATTAGTGTGCTTCTCACCTTCACCTTCATGCACATCACTCATTCACGATCTTCATATCATCTTTACATCTCCGCAGATTGACAATTAAGGAGGTGGAGCTGCACAACGTGATACTCATCCAGTCTAGAGCAACACAACATAACTAGAAAAAATATATCCTAGAGTAGACCTAGAGATAAAAAGAACAAAGCTATGCATGAAAATGGTTGAACGAGAACAAGTCATGTTTGAAGCTAGCCATTTCATTAACCAGAGTAACCTAGCAAAACCAAAATTGCATTTCCAAGGATTACTAGAGAGATTAGAGGGATTGGCATCTAAACATGACCATTTAGCATCTAGGGAGGCTCATTCCTTAGGAAGTACATTAGGAGAATTCTCACCAGTAAAGTCACATGTTTCTAACTCAACAGAGTGTGGAATTCTCCTTCACTCAATACTCACAAGGATTCTTGAGAGAAATTCAACAAGAAAAATGGGGGTGGAGTAGGTAACTCCACCACCCATTTAGGAGATAGATGATCTTCACGATCAATTTCCTCAAATTTCATCTATATACGGAGAGTAGGAAGATATGCAATCAAGTGAATGATTAGACTTTGAATCCAATTCCTTGCAAGAATTGCCTCACTTCACAAGCCCTTGGGAATCGAAGTCTATTCAAATGAGAGATACCATCATCATGATAAAAAAGGATGATTCAATTCTACCAAGTAAGATGGAAGTAGTTAAGAACACTAAAGTGCATTGTCATCTCACTTTAGAAGAACTACTAAAATTCAAACTAGATTTTGTGGAATCATGTAGCAAACCAACTTATAGATGTTGCTAATTCTCGCTCTCATGTAGGATTGCAAAGAAAAGTACTAATATACTTATACATAAGATAAGAGATATGAGCAAAGGAGAGGAAGGAAATACTTATCTCCCTATCACATACCAAGGATACACAAAAAAGGCAATCTTAGACTCAAGAACAAGGGTTGCCATTGCCACCACTTCCTTATGGAAACATTGGGGCAAGCTAGCTTTATCACTGAGTAGAATGAAGTTGCAAATGGCAGGGACACATAAAGAAGCCTCTAGGATTGCTAGAAGTAATTACTCTAATTACTTATGGTGTAGAGTTTGAGAACACCTTTGCTATCTATGATTTTGGAAAGAATCATGCTTGTGAGATGATTTTGGGTAGACCTTTCATGAGACGATTGCAAATAGTGCAGGATTGAGGAACCAATTTCTTGTACTTACAACACTTAGGGGTAACTACCAATGTCAATCTCAATGACTGTTCACATAAGGATGTACCACCCTTGCAATGGAATACTATCCATAGAGTGCCAGAAGAGAGGGAGTTAGTGCATTCCATAGGACCAGATCCTTCTTGGATGCATAAGGACAACCTATAGATGTGTAAAGCTATTGCTAAAGAGGAAAAAAGGCAAGAAACTAGAAACATTGGTGCCCTAGGAAATGGTAGATCAACTCAAGATCCAGCCTATGTGCCCATAGGAAAATAATGGTAAGAATGCCAAGAAGAGAAGCCCTCATGGGAGAAACATATGATAACAAAGATAAAACGAAGAAGATAATGGTGATGGTTGAGGAAGGAGAAGAGAGGTGCACATACAAACAACATGACCTAAGTGATGAAGAAGAACGAGAGTTGATCAATCCATTAAGAGAATATAGAGATTTGTTTGCTTGGAATTACAAGGATTTGAAGGGACTTGATCCAAACATATGTTGCTATAAGATCCCAATGACCTTAGAAGCCAAGCCAACAAAGTAGAAGCCTTACACATACAATGAAAATTATGCAATGAAGATAAAAGAAGAGATAGATCGATTGATAGATTTTGGATTTATCTACAAAATCAAGCATACAAAATGGGCATCCCCCATTGTTGTTGTGCCCAAGAAGAATAGAGAATTGTCTGTGTGCATTGATTAGAAGAAAATCAAAGCCACAACCATGCGAGATAGCTATCAACTTCCTATCACTGAGCACCTATTGGAACGAGTAGAAGGCAAGGAAGTTTACAACATCCTTGATGGTTTTTTGTTTTACAATCAAGTAGCCATACCCCTAGAAGATCAACATGAGACGACTTTTGCCATTGAATGGGGAATCTTTGCATTCTGGGTGATGCCATTTGGGCTCACTAATGCACTTGGTAAATTTCACAGGTTGATGTGTCATAAGTTTATAGACTTCTTGAGGAAGAATTTAGAAGTCTATGTGGATGACTTGTGCACTCATTCCCTCACAAGACAAAATCACATCCTAGAGCTTAAAGAAATCTTTGACAAATGTTGAGAATATCAAGTGTGCCTGAATGTAGAGAAATATGTTTTCATGGTCAGGAAAGGAGAGATTTTAGGTCATATTCTGTCAAAGAACAGCATATCTATGTACAAAGATAAGGTGAGAGTGATAGTTGAGTTACCAAGGCTGTGTACCTAAGAACCAACTTAGGGACTTGTGGAGAAAGAGACTATACCTCAATCCCCTTCAAGTGCATATAGTGGAGATTCATGCTTTAATTATCAATCAGATGAGTATCAAAACCTAGCCGAGTGTATGAAGACATGCATTCAAATGACGATCAATGCAAATGAGTTACTCAAAGAGTGCAAACAAGGCAAAGACTCAACCAAACAAGGTTCAACTGTCATTCATGATGTCCCGATACTTGGTGCAGCAGCCAACAATAAATTGAGCTTTTATCTCAACTCCGAACTCCAAATATAGCAAATAGCATATGTGTTTCGAAGCTCTCAAGAAGAAGCATCCACTGGTGGTATTTTCACTTAATTCTGACACTTCTACTTCAAGTAATGAGAAAAATACTGAGTCATGGGAATGACCTTCCTACACTTCAACACTTCCTACACCACACACACCTTAACTACAGCAAACAAACGCTTTCATGGAGAGACAACACTTCCTAACACTCTTTCCAAGCAACACACATGCATACAAGCTCACAAAGAAGATGATAGAGAGAGGAGAAGACACAAATTCGAAATTATGTGCTCTTGATTCTCACAATGGCAAAAAGTCTCTACAAAGAGTCACAAATTGACTTATATACATGTGCCCTAAAAATGGTCCTTTCACACAAGAGATCGGCACTTTATTCACTAAAAAGGCTAATTTCCTACTAATTTACACGGGTAAACCACTAATTCTTCTGTGGGGGTGCACCTAGAGGACTCCTCTAGTGCATTTACAACGGAAAATATATTACAGAATGATTATGATACAAAAATAAGGTGTCCAAATCGGAAAAATTTTGGGGCCCTTCTTTTTCTCTGCCTTGTGCTCTCTTTGCTCTGCAACACTCTCCCCCTCTTTGTCTCTGTCGTCCCTTGACAGGCTTTACTTCTGCGATAAGAAAATGCATGTCAAGATTTTTAACATTCTCCAATACTTGAGTAATAATAATTCTTATAAAAGTAAGATTACTCAATCTCAAGATGTTATAAACAAAATTTTACCTAATTTGACTAAGGAATATGAAAAGCGCAAAAACCTTGAAAGTAAAGATCCTTTACGTGAGATGCTTTTGAATAATTTGACTGTTTCAGCCTTTTCTGAGGGCTTATCGAAAAAGGATAAGCCCTCCCCCCAGAAAACGCTTTAGTTTAGAAAAACTTCTTCTTGGGTTTTCTTATTGTCCGCACGCAACCCTTGGTCAGTTCTACCTACTGGTTGGACTGGCGTTACGTTTTAATGGCCCTATTCTTGATTTTTTAGAAAATGCTTTTAGTTTAGAAAAACTTCTTCTTGTCTTTCCCTTATTGTCCGCACGCAACCCTTGGTCAGTTCTACCTACTGGTTGGACTGGCGTTACGTTTTAATGGCCCTATTCTTGATTTTTTCTTTTACATCCTCTCGGCCTGATGCATTTGTACTACCTGTTCTTTTCTTTTCATCGCAACCCTTGTTCTTTTCTTTTCATCGCCCGCAACCCTTGGTCAGTTCTGCCTGTTTGTTAAACAGGTGTTCGGTTTTGATGGCCTCTTCTTAATTCTTGTTTTACATCCTCTGCGCCTGATGCATTCGTCTTGCCTAATAAGTCGGGTTGCCACGCACGCCACCAGTGGAAGGTATGAGGATGTGATTCTTCAACCTTCGGTCTGGACCTTCCAAAGATCAAGAGGTTGAAGCACCCTCTTGTGGTTTCGGAACCGCTGGATATCTTCTTGCACATCTTCATGGATACGTTCCTAGCCCTGGTTCCTCCTTCCACCTACTGCTTTTTCCTTGATATGTGCCCCTGCGGGGCTCTGTGCAGAGATGGGTGTTGCACCCCTGCGGGGCTTCTTGTAGAGATGTATCTTCGGATATGATCTTTTCAGTGAAGCCTCTTTTGTTGTCTTCTTCTTTTCTTCTTTTTGCTTGTTTCTCCCTCAACACTGCCCCCTCCTGAACTCTGTCGTCCCCGAGAGGCTTTGAGAGTCGACGGGAGTATGTTCTATACACTTTTTGCTCTGTTTCATTAAGCAGATTGGCTTCACGTATCATTAGTTGCTTCCACTGTTCAGCTTTCACACCGTCATGTGGCGGTTGTCTATGATCGGCGAAGAAGCTTAGCTCATATGCCACTAATCTAGCATTCAGGTTGGATGACATCTTTAAAAAGATCTCTGAATCGATTTCAAAAAACCCTGTGAAAAAGGCTTCTTCGAACGTCTGCATGTATGTACTTGGCAAAAACATGAGTTTGGAATAATAGGCCATTATGGTAGGGCGGCTAGGCATAATAGACAAATCAAAAACAAGAATGTCTGTTCCCTGATTAATGCCAATGAAGTTCAAAAATGTATATGCCGCATGTTTGAAGACCTTCAATACTATGAGTATCATGCTGAGTATTTTATTTGTCATTTTGATAGTTAAATTTGGTACTGTTGCATAACTCTGCATCCAAAATTCAATGGTCTTTACCATATAATCCTCCGTTGGTAGATAGTTATGCGGTGGACTTGGAAGTAGTGGATAGTTTAGCCACTGTTTATTGATTACACCGGTCTTTTGCATATCCAAAAATTCTCGTGCTTCTCTGCGCCGTGGTGTTGGACAAAAAGAAGGATTTGCCTGTAATAAATATGGTGCTGCTTGCCAGTGCACCCGTAATGTAGGATGTTTCTCCAAAAATTTTCTTCTCCAAACAAGTTGTGCCGCTTCAAATTCTTCTTGAGTATAAGTGAATGTGTCGTTTTTGAAGTGCAGCTGCTCGTCTGGATTTTTTTGTGTGATCCTTTTGATGTATTGTCTTGTTTTCTCTTTCATCAGTCCGTACGGAATGTTGAAAGGTTTCATGATCTTCTCTAAGTCTTTACCTTTAATCTTTGCTTCTTTCATGACTTTAATGACTTCATCTTCAAAATGTTCTATCAAACAGGACACCAATAGTGCCCGTTGCCTTTGACCTATTTCTGCAGTGTATGGCATTGGATGATCATCATGTGGTTCTACCGTCTGCTCTTTTATTGGAGAATTATAAATCGGTGGAGATAGAGGACGTACCTCTACCTCGTCAGTAGGATTTTCTTTTGTCGGCTCTACTGGTGTCCCGATTGGTGCTTTCTCTTTTGTTTTGGTCTCTAATTGGGCTAAGCGCTCAGTTTTTTCTTTTACTTCTTGCATTGCTGCCCTGAGTGCTTCTTTTGCTGCAAGCAGTTCATTACCAATTTCTGCTACATGATCCATATTTTCACTATAACTCGCTGCAAGTTTTCCATGGGCTGTATTCAACTGCTTTTTTAGCTCATATGTTTCTTGAGTGTACTTACGTTCCCATTCTTCTCTCAATGCTTGCTCTTGTTTCAGCAAATATTCATATTTCTCAATTTGAGCTCGTGCTTCCTGTTGGTCAATACCTGTTGTCTCTTGTTTTTCGATAGGTTGTTCATATAGCAATGACTTCATTAGTTCTTTATTTCGGTTTCGTAAAGTGTCATTTTCCTCCATGTACACCTTTAGTTGTGTTTCGAGCAGGTTACTTCTAGCTTTCATTCTCTCTTTGTCGGCCTCGCTGGCTTCATGTAATCTTTGTAGGTTTGTCAGTTGTGCCTGGAGTTGGTGATGCTGGGTCATCAATGTATCACATTGTGTTTTTACTGCGAGTAACTCCGTTCCCTTGGCTGCAATCTCTTTTTTGGGCCTGGATAAGTTGTGCAGATAGTTGTTCGCTCATAATTTGAAACTGATTCTTTTCCCTCATGGCTTTGTCATAATCTGCATCTGTATCCATCATCTGTTGTTGTGTATCCATGGCCGTTTGGATCATTTGTTTGAAAATACATTTTAATTGAGTAACATCCACATTTAACCATGTGGTAGGAATACTAGGTTTTGCTCCTGTTGTCACATCTTTTCCTTGTGCCACATGTAATGTAGTATCATGGGGCTGCCTAATATGAAGTTCAATCCTTGGCTCAGCCTCCATGTGGTCAATCTTGCCTTGAGGTGTATCATCTGGTACTTCAATCACAGTTGGCTCTTTGTTTTGTAGTAGTCCTGAGTCTGCGTTCACTGGAGTTTGTATTTCTTCTTTGAGAGGTGGCATGGGAGCTTGATTTGTCACGGGAACTTCTTTCACGCTTATCTTTGATTGGTCATTCAGTTGAATCACATGCACATTGTCATGGGGTTATTCTATGTTCTTTGCCTGCGACTGTTGGTTGTCCTGTGTGACTTCGACTTGATTAATCTCTGTCCAATCTTCATTGTGTGTTTCTGTTTGTATATCTGTATCCAGGGTGTCTTTTTCGTGACTAGATTCTGCATCAGAGCTAGAATCTTCTAAACCTAATTCTTTGTATCTGGCCACTTGTTCAGGGGTCTGTTCTTTATCTTTTTGTCTCCTTTCTTTGCTGGCTTGCCTATAATGGTGACCTTGGATATTCAAATTTACTTGCCTCTGCATATACTGATGCGTTTCTTCCAGGGCTGCAGAGAGATCTCTCTTAGTAATTGGTTGTTGGGTCCCAGGAATCTTTGGAAATGTGTGTGTCCTCTTTGATTGGGGTGTAGCCTGGGCTTCTTCCTCCCTAAGATGCTTTGTACCCCTCATGGGTTTCTTTGAACTGGTTCCTGCTTCGTCCATAGAGATGATTGTATTCTTTTTCTTTGGAACCATTGCTGACTTGGCATATTTGGCGAGCTCTACTGAGGTTGGCATCACACGCAAGCAGTTCTTCATATCCAGTCGAACTACCATTCAGAAACTTTTTCTGAACCCACTTCTTCTTTGCTTCAAATAGACGTTCTTGAACATATAGAGTCATATTTACTTGATTGCCGACTTGCCTCATAGCATGTGAGAGCAGTTGCACCATGATCTTTTGAGGTGTTGTGTATCTATGCATGCTTGGAAAACAAAAGTGTTGGTGCACTAAGCAAACAGCCTCTTCAATATCAGTTCTATTGATTTCCAAAAAGGATCGCTTTTTAGGATCATGACATTCATCTTTGACATTAGTGTGTCCTTCTTGATTCCATCTGAAAGCTCGGTTAATTAGCTCGTGAGTAAATTGAATTGTCTTCCAAGCACCAACTTTATCCAGTACTCGTGCCTTAGGAACTGATATCTTATTCGATGCAGGCTGAAGTGTATTCATCACTTGCGTACATCTCTGAAAATCTGGTAGATAAATAGGTAGTCTGAGAAACGCATCCATTCCTGCTTGTGTCCAGACATCTGTCATGCATGGTAATCCTTATACGATAGTCTTGAAGTCTTGCGACATGATAGGGAAATAGTGATCCCGGTCCATAATCTTGATGGTTGCCATGAAAATGAGATCCGATACTGGTTGGTCATCTAGAAACCAATGGCCTCTTGCTTTTGTTATTGATTCCAATGGAAGAAGTTGGACCTCTTCCTCTTGCGTTGCTTCGGAATTAGTAGATGCCATCTGCACTCAATATAGAGTATGAATTAGTGGCAAGATAGTATCAAAATTGTCCTTCAGGTGTCTTTCATAAGATTGGCCATGCTCCGCGTGAATGGTGTCGTCCCTTCCCGGTGGGTGTGAGAAAGCTAATACCTGGGATTTTTCATACTTTTAGATATTTTTATGTTTTTGTCTGAAAGAAAAACAAAAAAGTTAGGTCATAGCCGAAGCGGTTATTAATTTTCTTTTCGTAATTTTCTTTAGATTATGTACAAGTGCTCTCCTATTTCCCAAGAGGAAAACGTGCTTCACTATCATGAAATAGAAGAATAATGTGCCGAATGCTTGGCCTTGTAATGTGGCCCTATCATGCATACTTTGGATTCTAGTAACTCCATATGCATGCAACTCGAATTATTTGGTAGATGTATACAGCTTGTCTTGTCTTTCGGCATCCAAATCTGCTTTATTCTATTGGGAGAAATCGTGTTCCCAACCTTCCTGGTGAATGTGATGCTTCTCATTTGGTGCTTCTGCTTTGTCTACTTTTTGAATCTTGGAATGACGTGTGAATTGTATGTAGACTCCTGCGCTATCCTATAGCAGTTTAGCTTCTGTCGTTTTGCCTTTAGATCATACTGATTTTCCTTGTTCATTGGTTCGTCCTGTTTGATGATTGTCATTTGAGTACATGACTTGGGAATCCGTGGGCCCGGCTGAGCGGCTATCACCTTTTTCGGAATCCATACTTTAGCAATTCTTTGCGGAACTGAATATCCAGAGCGATTTACATACTGGTTCTGTGGGTTCTTCTGCTGTAGCAAGTAGTTCTTCTGTTGAAGATATGCAGCCATTTGGTCCTTCTTTATCCAAGCTTGTCGAGTGTAAGGAATGGGGTATATTCTAAAAGGTGCAGACTTCGGATTACTCGGAGAACTAGTCTCTCTTGTGCATGGTTCTTCGCTAAGGTTGTTTTCAAATAGAATGACACTCTTGTGACTTGCTAGATTAGAAAATGGCGTGCAAGCAGACTTCTGTGTATCTTCACATGAAGTACTTGATGAAGGGGTTTCCATAGTGCTAGTGAACATACATGCATCACTTTGTTCATTTGAGTGAGTTTTCGGTTCTATACTTGCGGCTTTGATTGGTCGTTCGTCTAGCATGCTGAATACTTCACGATGTCCTATCTTGGCAGAGACGTATCCTAAGGCCAATTGAATAGTTACTTCATACTCGTATATCTAGTCTTGACCTAACACTAGGTCTTCGAGTAAGTCCTGATCATGACATACTAAGAGTTTTTGTTCCATGTGTTGTTTCCTAAGCGTAGAGGTAAGATAATCTCTCCTATACACTTGGTGATCTTTCCTCCTATTCCAATCAGCTGTGCCTTTGATGGATGTAATTCCCCCTTGAGTTTTTGAGTCAATGAAAATTTGACACAACTTATGGTGGCTCGTGTGTCAATGAGTGCATCCACTAAGTGGTATTCGGTTTTTCCGGCTCCCAAATTCAAATATGGTTATGTCCTTTGTTGACCTTGGTTTTCAGTGGCTCTAAAATTAGCCATTGGGATGAGTTCCTCTCCTTGGCGATATCTCTCATCTCTCTCTCTCATCCACTCTTTTCGTTTCCTAATCCGCTCTAGTGCTTCTTGTCTGGCTTCCTCTCGTATTCTTTCTTCCTCTAGACGTCTATTTTTACCCATTATCAATCGTGACATTATTTCTTCAGTCAGTGGCTCTAAATATTTTTTTACTCGACATCCACTGATATAGTTTGGTAATACATCTCCATCTATAGTTGCTAAGCTGATGGCTCCGCTGGTGGATATGCGATTGATGATTAACGGGCCATATCCTCTTTTTTGTAGTTTCTTTGCGTGTTGTTTCAGGGTATATACCAAAACTAAATCTCCTTCCTTCAAATTTTTATCTTTAATATGAGCATCAAAATATGCTTTCTATCGCCTTTTAGCAGCATAAATCCCTGCTACTGCTTGTAACCTAGTTTCATGTAGCTTCTCTATTTGATCCAATTGAGCTGAGAGTTCATGTCCTGTCCACTCATATGTTGTTGCTACTCTGAGAGTGGGTATTAAGAAATCAATTGGCAAAATAGCATTTTGTCCATACACTAAGTTAAAAGGAGTAGTTCTTATGGCAGTCTTGTAAGCTACTCGGAATGCCCATAAAGCATGATGTAATTGTTTATCCCAATCGGATCTACCATTGTTCACAATTTTAGTGAGAACTGTGCACAAGATTTTATTTGAACTTTCGGCTTGTCCATTGGCTTGTGGGTGATAAGGGGCTGATTTCTTATGAATTACCAAGAATTCATTCAGTAAGGCTTCTATAACCTCATTCACAAAGTGTGTGCCTCTATCACTTACAATTTCTATTGGTAGTCCAAATCTAGTGAAGACGTTCTCGAAGAGAAACTTGGTAGTAGTTCTTGCGTCATTTTTCTTGGTTGCTTTGGCTTCAACCCATTTGGTCAGATAGTCTGTGGCTACGATTATGTACTCGGTGTGGGATCCTTTAGCTGGTGGGCTAATAGGTCCTATAAAGTCTATTCCCCATTTAGTAAAAGCCCTGGCACTCATCATGGGTTTTAGTGGCATTTCATCCCTTCTAATTGGATATTTCGTTCGTTGACATGTATCACATCGTTGAACATATGTGGCTGCATCCTGATGTAAAGTTGGGCACCACATTCCTACAAAGAGAATCATTTTTGATGTTTTATCTGCAGAGAAATGTCCTTCTGCAGCTCTTGTATGTGCCATCTCAAAAACAGCAAGATACTCATCTTCATGAATGCACACTCGCAAATGATTATCTCTTCCTCGTTTAAAGAGTTGTTTTCCAATAAGAGCATAGTCCTTGTTTTGTTCTACAAGTGCTCGTTTTCTTGCTAAAGTGGCTCCTTCTCGGTACTCTTGGGTCTTTAAGAACTTCACCAGAGGCATGCTCCATCTTGGTGCTACAATGGAGTAGCATAGAGTGGAGTTCTCTTCTGGATTCCATTCTTGACAGGTTGGGCAGGTTGATACATAGTTATGCCCATCCCTCTGCATGGTTGGCCAATATATGCCCAATCTCTTTAGCGTTTGCCATGTTCCGTTTGCATTTAGATGAGTTTTCCATTGATTTGCATGTGCTTTTTGAAGCCACATTTCTTGTTCCTCTTCTTCTACGCATCTCATGAGTAATCCACTTGAGTCTTGGTGATACAGACTTCCAGCAATGATATGAAGGTTTTTAGCCTTCCATAGGTCTTGGGTTCGGTTTGGTGTGATCCCATCTTTAGGTCCATGAGTGAGTATTGGGATCAACTTTTTTGCCCATTGGGGACATACTTTGAGATTGAACAGGTACGTGTCAGGCAGATCATCCGGTACTCCTATGGGTGGTTCTCCATGTGTCATTCTTGATAGGTGATCTGCTCTTATGTGGGTATTTCCTTTCTTGACTACTACTTAAAAATCAAATTCCATCAACAATAGAAACCATCGTACTAGTCGTCCCGTATTACAAGGCTTATTGACTAAGTACAGTAGGGCTTGATGATCAATAAAGAATTTGAATTTGTTTGCCAAAAGGTAATGTCAGAACTTTTTTACTGCGTATACCATTCCTAGGCCTTCTCTTTCGGTTGTGGTATAATTGCATTCTGCTTGATTCAATTGTCTACTAGCATAGGCTATAGGGTGATCTAATTTTCCTGTATCTGCGGGTTGAGCTAAGATGCAACCAATGGCAAACTTGGAAGCATCCATGTGAATATGAAACGGCTTATTCCAATTGGGTACTCGGAGGATTGGTGCTGAACTCAATCGACTCTTTAGTTCGTTAAAAGCCTTTTCACATTCTTCAGTCCAGTTAAACTGAGTCAATAATGCATAAAGAGGTCTAGCAATTATGGCATACATATGTATAAATCTTCGGTAGTATCAGTAGTGTCCCATAAATGCTTGGACTTCCTTAGCAGTCTTTGGTCTTGGAAAATCCAGAATCACTTTGATTTTGTCTTCATCAGTTGAAATTCCATTTTTAGAGACAATATGTCCTAATACTTTTCCTTGTCGAACCATGAAGACACATTTTTCTGGGTTGAGGCATACTCTATATTGTCCACATCTGGCAAAGATCTTTTCTAGTTCAGGGATATGCTCTGATCGTATAGTTGAATAAGTGCATAAATCATCCACGTATACCTCCATACTCTTCCTCAGGAACTCCTTGAATACATGGCACATCAATCTTTGGAAAGTGGTTGGGGCATTGGTTAGGCCGAAAGGCATAACCCTAAAGGCTTATACTCCCCATTCAGTTGGAAAGGCTGTTTTATGCTGGTCCTCAGGAGCAATAGCTACCTGATTATAACCTGAAAAGCCGTCCAAAAAACTATACACTTCCTTCCCTGCCACTCTTTCCAGAAGATGATCCGTGATGGGTAATGGGTAACTATCCCTTATGGTAGCAGCATTTACTTTTTTCAGATTTATGCATACTCTTAACTTACCATTCTTTTTCGGTACAACCACCAAAGGTGACACCCATTCCGTGTGTTCAATCTCATATATGAAACCAGCATCTAATAGTTTATCTATCTCTTCTTTAATCTTTGCTGAGTAAACATCGTTATATGTGTATGGTCTTTGTTTGGAAGGTTTAGCTTCAGATGTCATAGGGATTCTATGTGCACATATAGATGGATCTACTCCTTTCAAATCCTTATATGTCCAAGCAAAGACATCCCTGTATTTCCTTATGAGTCGTATTAACTCTTGTTCTTCCTCCATAGAGACATCCTGTCCTATAAAAGTACATCGTTCTTCTCCTTCCTCTAAGGTTACTACTATTTTCTTGGTCTGCTCTTTGTTGTCATATGCTATTCCTGACTGTGCTTCTCGTTTTGGCATTTGAATAGCAATTCTTCTCTCTTCTACTTCATATTTTTTGAAGTGGGCGGGCACTTCAAATTGTTCTTGAGGCTTGTTTTCTTCATCATTTTTTGCTTTTTCTAATCCAAGCTCATCTTCCTGTGTTGGTTCTTGATTTATTTCATTAGCTATGATACTTACTTCTTGATTTCCACTTTCTATTTCCATTTTCTCTTGCTCCATTTCAATGCTCTCGTAATCCTCTTTCCATTCCTTTTCTATCACTTCCCCTTCTTCAGCCTCTTGAAGAACTACCACATAGAGACTAACGTCATATCCTTCCTCATCAATGCATTCATTCATGGTTATCACTTCTTCGTTTACACACACATCGAGAGTGGCTAAAATCTCCATCCAACCATGAGGTTCAAATTCTTCATCTAAGAATATTTGAGGCATATAGGCTGGATCTTGTACTGATCTAGCAACTCCTTGCCTTTGCTGCCATCCTTTCCTCCTATCCTCTTCCTTTTTCGCAGTTTGGCATATCCATAGATGAGTGTCTTCGTTCATCCATGATTGATCACTTGAACCTATACTATGAATCGACTAATTATCTTCCTCCTTATGAATATGATTCCATTGTAAGGGGGGAACATCTTGATATGTGTATGTGTGGAGATTTATTCTTGTGGTGGTTCCTTCATGCTGTAGGTATACAGCGTCTTTTCCCCAATCTTGCACTACCTTTAGTTGTCTCATGAAAGGTCTTCCAAGTATCATTTCATAATTGCTAGGCCTTTCAAATTGACAAATCGCTAAGGTGTGTTTGAACTCAACTCCGCAAGTGGTAAAAACTACTCGTTCCAATAATCCCAAGGGTCATTCAGTGTGTCCGTCTGCCATTTGTATCTTCATGTGTGTTGGTCTTAGAGCTGGTTTTCCCCATTTCTCCCAGATTTCTTTAGTAGCAATTCCTACTCCAACTCCAGAATCTAAGATGGCTTTAGTGGTGTAACCCCTATAAGTAATTGGAAGGCAAGTGTTTCCTTCATCTCCCTCACTAAAATCTCCTACCTTATCAACTGGGATTTTTACTGTGTTTACTTCATCAGACATCTCCTTCTCATCCACCTTGATTTCCAATTGGCTGGTCAGTTTCTCCTTCAAATGTGGTTTGATCCTTAACAATTCTTCTAACATCAAGGTACAAGGGATTTTTACCTTTCTAAGGTGTTGTATGATATCCGTTGTTTTGACTGATGGGTTCGGATCTTTTTTCCTTATCGAGGGAATACAATATAATTCCGAATTATGTTCGTACTCTCGTGTAATTTGGCAAAACCTTTACACTGTCATTTTCTTTGTTACTTGGATCAATTGATATTATTGCTTCTGAATTCAGTTCAGGTATGGAGTCTTCAATTTCACCTTCTGCTTCTAGCTCCTCAAAGGGTGGTTCTATTCCTTCCACTTTTTTCCATCAGTCTTCTTGGACTCTTGCCCACAAATCTTTAGGCCATTCCCCTTCTACTTCGGGAACAATGGAGCCTTCCCTTGTATCCTCACAATACTTCCCATTATGTGTCTCACTTGCTTCAGTTTTCTCGGGGTCCTTAGGGATGACACACTCTTGGAATTCTTTTTCAGGAATTCGTGAACTAGGTAGTCGAAGGACAGGTTTTTCTAAGGTCTGTTGAGCCACTTCAATTAATTTTTTGCATATCTCCAACCTTTCCTTCTCTAGGTCACCTCTAGGATATTCTCTTTCATGTTGTTTGATGGTAGGCCCTACTCTTATTCGTGCCTTGTACGCCTGAATCCACATGGCTAATTCTTCAGGCATGGGATCTGCTAAAACTGATCCTACCTTTTCTTTCTTTGACTTTCCTTTCCGATTTTCTTCTTCCTCTTCTTGTTTCTCTTTTAGATTTTGTTCGCTCTTCTCATTTTCCTTCTTTTGTAGTAATTTCTTTTCCTTTATCCGATCTCTATGGTTTTTCCATCTTTGTGTTCGTTTACTTGTAACACTTTTTTTAGGCTCTTCCGAGTCTTCAACTATTTGAGGTGTAGGTATGTTCACTTCTCTGTCACCTTGATCATTGTCTTTAGTTTTGTCTGGGGTCTCTATAGCTTTGGCTCTAGTTATTGCTTTCAATGGTACAGTGTACTCCTTATCACTTCTTGATGATTCTATCACTTCTATCACGTTAATCTGCACGTTAGAGTTAACTTTGTTGGGGTTCTTGGGGCAATCTCTGAAAAGGTGTTCTTTACCACAATCACTACAATATCCTTCCCAGACTCGCTGTGGTGGTGGTGGGTTTGGTAGTGTACATTCTCTGATATAATGATCACCTCCACATCTATAACATGGTCCTCTAGGTACAGGTGGTTTGTTCATGGGTCGGGGGGGTATGGATGCCCTAGGGGCTGTGTACATCAATGACACATAGTCCTGCTCATATCCGTAGGAACTATCTGGCACTTCCATGCCATAGGTATATGGTTCGTACATTTGTCCATATTCTATCATAGAGCTCTCATAACTGGGATAGTTTCCTTGACTATGGTCATAAGATGAGTCATATGGTTCATTTTTAGGCAATGGTGTAGCTGGGACTATTGCTCTCTCTAGGTTTTCTTCAGGTTGAGCCATTTTCACTGGGACAACATTCTGAGGGTGGGGTGGTTGTTGTCCCAACACCAGTTGTGGTTGATTGTACCCTTGATAAGCATATGGTCGTGGTACAGGTACCTGCTGCTGATATGTGGGATATCTGAAGGCTTCTCCTCCTAGTTCTCTCTGAGGGTATCCATAAGGTCTTATGATAGGTTGTACAGGTCTTGATTGCCTATTGTAAGGACAGTTTTCCATGCTGTGATTTGTGTATTTTTGTTCTATGTTGCAATATTGTAAAGGGCCTGGAACGGGTGGTCTATTGTAAGCATAGGCAGGTGGTGGGACTATTCCCCTAGTGCACAAATGAGATGGATGATCTGCTCCACAATGCATACATCTTCTAAGCATGGGCACTCTCATTGGGTTGTTGGGGTAGTTCCTCTGTCCTTGAATGTTCAACTTCTTTGCTACTAAGTCGGCTATTTCCTCAACATTGTTCTTAGGGTTTGATGTGCTGCTTGCTGAATCTTCACTCTTCATACTACCTTGAGGTATTTTCAGATCCTCTGCTAGATTGTCGTCTAGGTCAATACATTCTTTCATGCATTCTTGCAAAGTTTGAACTCTCTTCACGTACACTAGAGATCTTAATGATCCATTCAATAATCCTTCCAAAAATAATGACACCATTTTATTTTTGGTGGGTCTCTCTTCCACTAGGCACCTATCCACATACTGCTTGAATCTTCTTGTTGCCAATCGCACTGATTCTATAGGAGCTTGCTTAAAGCTATGGATTAATGATGACGAGTTGTTTTTAATTCCAGACTTAGTGAATTCCTCAATCATTTCTTGATAGACTTGTTCCATATTTTGAAAATTGTTAGGATCTAATGGCTGGAACCAAGCTAAAGCTGTGTCTGTCAAAGTTAGACCAAAAGACTTATATTGGATTCAAAAATCTTCTACTTGTTTGGCTCTGATTACTTGCTTGAATTCAGCTATATGATTGTAAGGTTCACTAGAGCCATCATAGTGATTTCTCATGCATTTGGCCACTTGAATTGGCCTTAATCTTCTTCTTGCTTCAGGCGGTCTAGACATTACAGGGAAAACTCGTCTTCCAATGGGTATACCAGGTCCTCTTGCTACAGGTGGTCTAACTGGGGCAGGAATTCCATTTCTAGGATCAACAGGTG
Organism: Ceratopteris richardii; assembly: GCA_020310875.1. Classification (NCBI taxonomy): domain Eukaryota; kingdom Viridiplantae; phylum Streptophyta; class Polypodiopsida; order Polypodiales; family Pteridaceae; genus Ceratopteris; species Ceratopteris richardii. Next base: position 23,967,927 of record CM035424.1, on the reverse strand, counting down.
GTTGAGGCCGATAGTGGGGGTTATTTGCAGGCATAGCAAATTGTACGTGTGGTCTGACCGGAATATGTGTTTGTTGTGTTTGTCATGACTGTTGGAATGAATTATTTTGAGAGGTTCCATGTGGGTTTTGTGAAGTAGTGGCTTGATCCCTCTAGGGAAACACTGGAATGTTCTGTTATTTCAACCCGGCTCTCTCTGAATCTGTTAGGGGCCAATACCTTCTCTGGTTTTTGTCCAAATACGTGATGATGGTGGGGAAGTCAAGATCTTGTAACTCGTAGACAGTCATTGGGTTAGGGGCTGCTTCCCATATTGAAGAGTGGGCTCTAAGGAGATGCTCCATTCCATTGATCAAATACACATCCATTAAGGAGTCATCTTGGGGAATCAGGTCTCCTCTCCAAACCCTAACAACAGTAGATCTCCCTCTAGGTGTGGTCACTTGCACTTCATCTCCGTCTTCATTAAGGTTTGGAGCAGTGTTTTCTTCCCCAAGTTCATTGATATTTTCAGGATGTTCTGTAACAACATACTGGATATCCCTTTTATCCATATACAATCCTCCTGCATACTTAACTGCTAGCCTAGGCACTATGTAAGCATCTGAAGCCTTCTTCAGTCTAGCCACCGATCTGTTTAGACCATCTAGGTAGACATGTATCTCATGTTGATTGGTGGTCACATATTCTAAAGATGTCCGATATTCTCCCTCAATAATTGACATCATGCCAATCGTTGGTGCAGTGTTTTGCATATCCTCTGAAGCCATAGGAATTTCTTCTTCTGACTCACTAGAGGTTTTAGAATAATGTGAATGGCTGCTTGGTTCGGCTACACTTCCTATAGAAGAGATCACACTTCTCCCAGATCTTAGGTTCATCCACTTAAAAGCTCTGATCAGCCCTTGCCAACCTCTGGCTTCTAGAGCTCTTCACCAAGGGTCAGAATTCTAGAAAAAATTGGTGGGGACACGACTAACTGTGAATCCTCAAGTCACAATACTTGACCTCCAAAAAAGTTCATGATACTCGACCTTTGACTCAGACGATACACGATATCTACCCAAGACGATACACGATACTTCACGGGAGACAATATTCGATACTTGGATAAAGACGATATTCGATACTCAGCAGACATGATACACGATACTTGAGGGACTCGATACTCGATACACGATACTTGAGGGACTCGATACTCGATACACGATACTTGAGAAGTATCGCGATCAGGGATCACACGATACTCGATACTTGTGAAGTATCGCGATCAGGGATCACACGATACTCGATACTTGGGAAGTATCGCGATCAGGGATCTCACGATACTCGATACTTGGGAAGTATCGCGATCAGGGATCTCACGATACTTGATACTTGGGAAGTATCGCGATCAGGGATCTCACGATACTCGATACTTGGTAAGTATCGCGATACTCAACCATAGGAGATCACGATACTTGTCAGGTATCGCGATACTCGACCGCGGGAGAACACAATACTTGACACTTTTCAACTTTTTGCAAGTGTTTTTTTGGATTTCAATTTCATACACATGTGCCTAGAGTGCATCTACCCTCCCCTTTTAGCCTCAATCAAAAAATTACTTCTTCTCTACCCCGGTATGTCCTTCACGATACTTCACGCAGATCGTTTCTTCTTAAATGCTTAATTTATGTGAGAAGGATGAGAGAATGATATATGTGCTTACCTTAGGTACTCTCCCTCAACCCTTTAACCACGCTGACTTGCTCTGCGCAGCTCAAACAGACCGGAATTTAGCTCACGATAGTCGACAGCAGCCTCTCACGATACTTGTTCAAGAGACAAGTGACTTACAAAATGACATTTTTTGGCTTTTATACTTTTGAATTTTCCTACTCACTGAAAAAATCAACAAGACAAAGACTGAAAGCTACTCTGATTACTTAACCTACTCCCTTACTCCTCCTACTCTACTCACTCCACTCACTTCCCTAGACTAATAACTCACTACACACACTTCAAGAGTGAGAAGTAGTAAGTGCGGATGAATGTGACTTACCAAAGAAGAGAAAATCACTACTCCTCCTCTCGCTTCAATGCAAAAAGCTACTTACCATCACACGAATGCCTCGGTTTGATTCGACACTCCACGGCAACGGCGCCAAAAAACGTGTGTACCTAAGAACCAACTTAGTAGGTGATTGGAGGTGTCCTTTATTGGACTTTCTAATTCCCACAAGAAATGACATTAGCACAATGAAGGATTCTAGAACAAGAGGTTCAAGACTAAATGCTCATTGGTGTCTCTAGTAGGTGATTGGAGGTTTCCTTTATTGGACTTTCTAATTCCTAGTGTCTCTAGTAGGATTCTAATTCCTAGTGTCTCTAGTAGGTGATTGGAGGTGTCCTTTATTGGACTTTCTAATTCCCACAAGAAATGACATTAGCACAATGAAGGATTCTAGAACAAGAGGTTCAAGACTAAATGCTCATTGGTGATAATCTATATAGATGTGGATGAGATGGATATTTGAGACACTCTGTACATGAGCGTGAATATTTGAAGATATTAGAAACTTCACACTAAGGTGTCGTAGGAAGACACATTGGACCTAATCGAGTGATCAAAGCTATACTATTTTTAGGACTTTGGTGGCCCATTCTTCAAATGGATGCACATACCTATGTGAAGAGGTGTGACACGTGTCAAGGAGCTCAATATCCTATGTGCAAGGATAAGATGCCGCTAAGACCCATGATGTGAGGACATGCATTCTCTAATTGGGGTATATACTTGTAGGATCTATCAACCCTCCAAGGAGAAGCTCTCATGCAAAATACATAATCATAGCCACTTATCAATTTGGTAGAAGTGAAAGCCACAAGAAAGAATGATGCACAAGCGATGACAAAATTCTTGTTTGAAAATGTATTCACAAGGTATGGTTTGCCTATAGAATTGGTGAGTGATCGAGGAACTCATTTCCTAAATGAAGTGATTGAGAAACTTTTGCATGATTTTTTGGTGATTCACAACAAGTTAGCATCATATCATCCACAGGCAAATGGACAAGTGGAGAGTATTAGCAAGATCCCATGCAATGTATTAACTAAGCTCGTAGACAAAAAACTCTCCGACTGGGACAAACAGTTACACCATGCTATTTGTGCATACTAAATGGCCTATAAAATGGTACTCAATGCAACTCCCTTTAATATGGTACTTGTTCAGAATGTGGTGCTTCCCTTTGATTTTTTTATGCCCAACCTAAAGGTTGCACAAGTGAATCAATGGAAAATTCATGAGCTATTGTCTAGGATCATGGACTTAGAACACTTAGGAGAGAATAGGCTAAGAGAAGCAGTACGAATATACATAGCCAAGAAGAGGTAGAAGGCTTATTTCCATGTGTGCATGAAAGAGAAAGATTTGAAAGTTGGTGATTGAGTATTAGTATACACTTTGAAGCAACATGCACATAAGTTTGAAATACGTGGTTATGGACCTATCATTATCAATAAACTTTAAACAAGGGATAATGTGCAATTAGTTGTTAACCTTTTTCCTATACATGAGCACTTTTTACCCTAGTGCTAGCTAGAGGTTTTTTTCCCATGTTACCACATACATGATTCACTCATATGTGGTGGTACTTTGTACTTAGGGATATTATTCAGCTCTTACTTCAGTTCAGTTCATCGTCAATAGAAAGAGTTATTCTAACCATCCATCTTCTTTGTGTGTCTTTCTATGTTTGTGCTCCTTGTGTGTGCACCTTTTATGTCTCTTGCACTTCTACACACACCCAATAGTGGTATCAAAGTAGGCTCAGCTCCTTCTCAAGTTTTGGTTTTTTGCGTCACAGTACGCATGCACTTTTAACAGTCCAAAGCAACTTCAAAGCATTGAACAATGAATTTCAGCAGCCAAGAAACATTTCCAATAGTTGCACTTGGGTTTTACCCTCATTTCAAAGCCATTCATGCATTCAGAATCGCCATCAGAGTGATAGTTTGTGAGTTGAAATTTCACCATTCATTTCAGCTTTTATTGAAGTAAAGATTTTATCACATTCTTGTTCTTTAGTGAAATGGCATGCAAAAATGACTTGTTTGGCATGCTTCAAGCTGAGGACAAGCTTGATGGGACCAACTATCTAATGTGGTATTACATGATGAAGCATGCTCTTGTTGCAAAACAACTTTGGAACATAGTGGCAGATGTAGATCGAAGACTCTCAGGTTGTTATACTTCACAATCTATTGTCACAGATGGAGCTTCTTCTTCAAGTATAGTGGTTACTCCTTCTCCACCTACACAAGAGAAACTTAAATGGGATTGAAAAGATGCTCAAGCTCATGCATTGATTGCACTTTATGTGAATCATCATATAGTTCCACACATTCGATCATGTTCTACATCAAGACAATCATGGAACACTCTTGCTTCTTTGTATGTTGTGTGTAATGAAGCACCTATTGCATATGCATATATACCATCTCAAATAAGAGGTAAACTCAATCCTAAGGCATAGAAATGTGTCTTTATAGGCTATGACCTAAATCAAAAGGGTTACACGCTATATAACCCTAGCACCAAAGGTTTCATATGGAGATGTAGTGTTTGATGAAAACAAATCTTGGTTTGAAGACAATTGCAGGAAGATCAAGTTTCCATATGATTTGGAGGAAGACTTTCCCACACTCTCAAGCAAGGTTACACATATGCTTGAAGATTCAAGTGATTCTAAAGATGATAAGAAAAATCCTAGGAGGGAGATCAATTCATGGTACTTCAAAGGTAAAATAAAGGTATAAGAGTTAAGGGTTTTTGCAGAATCTTCTCAACAAACCACTAGAAGATCTATAGGGGAAAAGAAGAAGCCAAAAAGGTATGGTTATGACACTTCATTGGTAACTAAGCACTCTATCTACATACCTGTAGACTTAACCTCTGAAGATCCCTCATCTTATGAGGAGTCCAAAAAGAAATTAGAACAGAAGCATGCAATGCAAGAAGAAATTGAAGCTTTGCAGGAAAACAACACTTGGGCATGTTGGAGTTAGACATCTGTGGAAGCACACGTACAGCACAAGGAAGAAAAAGAAGCTTGGAGTGCAACACACAATACTGAATGTATTACCACTAGAATGTACAAAGATAAGTGGCTTGTTACGGCTATAGGCATATATACAAGTCGGGCGCAAAACCCTCCTAAAGAGGGAAAAAAAGTGCCCCCACAGTCCTAGTCTATTCACACACATCACTACCTAAATATATGAACAAATCCCCCTTGGGAGTGATGTGGTGAACAAGGAGCTTGCACTCATGTATAAGGAAGTGCCAAGCCATGTGGAATCAATCCACAAAAGGAAGTAAGCCCAAAGCTTTGCCGAAAGCTTCAAACTTCTCCCTAGGCAGACCCTTCATGAAAACATCTCCAATGTTCTCCTGTGTGGGCACATATGCCAAGTTGATCTCTCTAGTAGCAAAGCTCTCCCTGACATAATGATAATGCATATCAATGTGCTTAGTGCACGCATGGAACACAGGGTTCCTCACAACTGCCAATGCACTTTGACTGTGAGTGAAGATGGTGGTGGCAGAAGACTGAACAACACCCAAATCAACCATAAGGCGTATGAGCCACACACACTCAACAGTCATTGTGAAACTTGCCCTATACTCAGCCTCACAACTGGAAGTGGCCACAGTATGCTGCTTCTTGTTTAGCCAAGATATGCATGAGCTATCAAGCATGAAGCAAAAGCCACTAGTGGACACACGAGTGTCATAGCAACTAGCCTAGTCAGACTCAAAAAAAGCATGTAAATCTAGCGGTAGTGATCCTCCCTTCGGATAAAACAATCCTAGTAGTCAGGTACCACTCAAGTAGCAAAAGATGTGCTTAACTACCTACCAATGCTTCACTCTTGGGCAATGCATAAACCTACTCATTTGTGAGACAACAAAGTGAATATATGGTCAACTAATGCATAACTAAATCAAGCATCCAACTACCTGCTGATAGAGAACAACATCAAATGCATCTCCAGCACCATGAAGACTTAATTGTAAACCTCTCTCCATAGGAGTGGCAATAAGTTTACATTCTTCAAGGCCAAAATGTTGCAATAACATGTCAATATATTTCATTTGACACAAAGCTATTCTGCCATCAACTTGCATAAACTGAATGCCCAAATAATGATGCAAATGCCCCAAATTAGACATCTCAAATGAGGCATGTAAATCAGCCTTAAAATCAGAAATATGCTTCTCATGAGGACCAGTGAGCAACATGTCATCAACATATATTACAATGAGTAGAAGCACATCATTTGCACGCTTAACATATAAGGTGCTTTCAGTTGGATTGTTCTCAAAACCATGTGCAGTCAAATAAGCATGTATCTTTTATACCAAGCACGTGGTGCTTGCTTTAAACCATATAATGCCTTCTTTAACCTTCACGCTTGGTTTACATGCCCTTTCTGCACAAAGCCACGGGGCTCAAAAACATACACTTCTTCATGCAAGTCATTATTTAGAAATATTGTTTTAATGTCCAACTGATGTACATTCCAACCATGATGAGCTGTAAGTGCACAAATGCTACAAACAGTAGTCATTTGGTATGTAGGTGCAAAGGTTTCATCAAAATCAATGCCTCTTTCATGTGCATAACCCTTTGCAACAAGGCTAGCCTTATAGCTGTCAACTGTTCCATCAGGTTTATGCTTCAACTTGTATAGCCACTTAGTGCCAATGGCCTTCTTGCCAAGAGGCAAGTCACATAAAGACCAAGTACCATTTTTCATGATAGCATCATATTCAGATTGAATTGCAGCCATCCAATGTTCAGAATTTTGTGCTTCATCAAATGAAATAGGTTTGGTCTCATCACATAGACTAGAGGCAGCCATTGCATAGCAATGTGATGCAAAAAATGCACTATGAGAGCCTGAACGAGTATGGTATGATAGAGGTGCATCTAATTTGCTATCATGCAAAGTCTGCACTAGCCATTTTGGCATAGCTTTTGCCTCTTCAATATCAGCTATCTCATCAACAAGTGCATCATGCAAATCTGCATTAAAAATGGAATGATATGCATCATCACATGAAACCTATAAAGGCTGAGAAGTTGCCTCAATAGGACTAGCACTAGGCTATCCATCTATAAAAAGAGGCAGTAAAGTATCATACATGTCTTTGGAGCTAACAGATGTCTCCTTCATACATGAAAGTAAAGGCTGAATAGCATCTTCCACAAAAACAACATCACGGCTAACCAAAATGCATTTAGTATGTGGATGATATAGATGATAGCCTTTTCTTTCAGAACTATACCCAACAAAAATACATTTTATTGCCTTATCATCAAATTTCCTGTGATGTTGTTCAGGCACTAATGCATATGCCAGACAACCAAAAACATGCAGATGAGGAACAAATGGCGTGCGACCATGCCAAGCCTCATATGGAGTGATAGACTATAGTACTTTAGTGGGACACCCATTAAGAACATATGTTGCACACATGACAGCCTCAAGCCAAAAACTATGTGGTAAAGCATGACTCTTGACCATACACCTCACCATCTCCATGAGTGACATGTTCTTCCATCAACACCTCCATTTTGTTGAGGTGTATATGGCACTCTACACTAATGTTTTATCCCACGTTAATCCAAAAATGCATTGAAGTTAGAAGACATATATTGTTCCCTCGATCAGAACAAAGGTTCCCATTTTACATGCTGACAGATTTTCAGCCAAAACCAAAAATTGCTTGAAGCACATGAACACTTCGGACTTTGCTTTCAATGTATATACCCGTGCATACCTAGAAAAATCATCAATGAAAGTCACATAAAGATAGTTTCCAAAAGAGGGTGTATGCATAGGACCACAGACATCACTATGAACAAGCTTCAATTTTTTAGTAGCTCGAACTGAACCATCCTTTGGAAAGGAGGAATGCTGCATTTTTCCCAAAGTACATCCTTCACAAAAATGTTTTCTGGGTGCCTCAAGTTTGGGCAAAGAGGACACCATTTCAGATTTCTACAAGCATAGCAAACTAGCAAAATTCAGATGACCAAAGCGTGCATGCCAATGCTTTGCATCTGAGATAGCCTGAGAATCATGTACTACACATGTTGAATCATGTACTACACATTTATGAGCTTATACAGTCAACAACATAAAATGCCAGAAGAAATAATCATTTTGCCATTTGATAGATCATGAACTCTACATCTATCATCAACAAATTTCACAACCAAGCCAATCTTGGCTAATGCAAAAACTGATAACAGATTTTTCTTGATCCTTGGCACAAATAAAGCATCTCACAAAGTGAAAGAACTACCATCAGTATTAGTCAAAATGATCTTATCAACTCCCATGATAGGATAGGAGGAGTTGTTGGCACATGTGACAGTATTCCCTGTAGGGGCAGGCTGAAGTGAAGTGAAGAAATTGCGCTGCAAGGTAATATGTTTGGTTGCCCCACTATCAAAATACCAAACATCTGAGTCTACTACAAACATACACTAGTCATGAGAAGATGAGTCAAAACTGCAAATAGTAGTAAACACCCATTCTTCATTCTGCACAAGATTTATAGACTCTATTTTCTGTGTAGAGGCCTCTGCAACAACCATTCTAGCCTCTTTTTTATTTGCCTCTTTTGCGGCCGGTTTTGGGTAGTTCTTTATGATATGATCATTTCCTTTATAGTACTTACAAAAGAATTTTTGATTTTCTAATTTCTTCTCATCTTTGTCTTCCTTCTTCAAATCTGTAGCATTTGCAAATTTTTGCTTACTACTACATGAGCTCTATTTACCTTTGCCCTTCTGAGTAGCCAGGAAAGCTTGATTTGCAACATGCATAAAGGACATGTTCTGTCTAGACTAATCTTCCTGCAATAGAACAAAGACTAACTCCTCGAATGTCAAGGCATTTGGATTGCTTTTCATCATCAAATGAAGAGTAGAAGCAAAGCTCTGATATGAATCAAGAAGACCATTCATAACGGTCTGCACAAATGAGATATCTGGTATAACTTCATCAGCAAAAATCAACTATTCCTTCAAGTCTTTGATCTTTGTTAAAAAATTGTCCATAGAATCACCTTCATTCATATGTCCACTCTCCAACTGTTTTCGAAGGTAAGCAATACGAACCTCATTCCTAGTCTGGTACAATGTGGTAAGTGTATCCCAAACATCCTTAACTGTTCTACAAGAGTGAATGTGAGGAATAATGGCATGTTTGATTGAGAAGGCTATCAATGCATGTGCATGAGCATCTCTGCCATCCCAAAAATTTTGTTCTATAGTAGGTGCAGCATAAACCATAGCACGAACATGAATCTGAAGCATATCCGCATCTTCAACATCATCTACATCAGCTTCAATACCTGTATTTGTAGGTGTAATAGGACGTTTTTCAACACTGTGCACAATGTTCCACAGTCCTTTTGCAACCAATACATGTGTTATCATATAAGCCCACAATGGGTAATTGGTACCATCCAACTTATCCTCACAAAAGGATGAAATAGCCTACGCAAGCATTGCGATATTGCATTCAAAGGTCGAACTTGGCTCAGATCCTAATTTTAGCACCACATAATGAAGTTGTTTTGATCTCCTAATCACCCTAAGAATGCTCAGCAAATTTCATGCAATTTTGAGACTATGAACAGAGGGGTGTTGATGATGTTGTAGATGACGCGGCGACCTGCTGATACCAATTGGTTGAGTTAGACATCTGCAAAAGCACGCAAAAAGCACAAGGAAGAAGAAGAAGCTTGGAGCACAACACACAATACTGAATGTATTACCACTAGAATGTGCAAAGATAAGTGACCTGTTAGGGCTATAGGCGTATATACAAGTTGGGGAAAAAAACCCTCCTAAAGAGGGAAAAAGGTTCCTCGGCAGTCCTAGTGTGTTCACACACATCACTACCTAAATATATCAACTGGGAGTTGGTAGCCAAGACACCCACCATGAATGTCATTTGATCTATATGGATCTATAAGGTAAAGAAAAACTATGATGGAACCATTAACATGTAAAAATCTTGGTTTTTTGCCAAAGACTATTCTCAAACCCAAGGTATTGATTATGAGGAGACCTTCTCTCATGTGGCAAAAATGCCAACAATCAAAGTATTCATGAGTATTGCAGCTACCAAAAATTGGAAGATATATTAGATGAAGTGAAGAATGCATTTCTCAATGGATGGATCTCAAAAGAAGTATAAATGGCTCAATTCCCTCGGTTTGAAGATTTGCATTATCCTAAACACGTTTGTAGGTTAGTGAAGATCTTATATAGGCTAAAGCAAGCTCCAAGAGCTTGGAATCACATGCTTGTAACCTACTTGCAAGACAAAGGGTTTGTGATGAGAAAAGAAGATCCTTCCCTATTCATCAAGAGATTACATGGAGAAGTCATATACCTTTATGTATATGTGGATGACATTATAATTATAGGTAATGATGTTGATGGTACTCTAAGAATCAAGTATCAAATGAAGGACAAATTCAAGATAAGTGACTTAGGGAAACTCACTTATTTCCTTGGATTGGAATTAGTGTATACAAAGAGGGTTATGTATCTTACTCAAAAGAAGTATACTAAAGATATGCTAAACAAGTTCTAAGGTTGTAGGTACACTCATGGAATTAAACTCCAAGCTAAGTGCTCATGAAGGTGAGATAATTGAAGATGTGACAAGCTATCCAATCTTGGTGGGAAGTCTCAACTATGCTACTCTTAGTAGAGTATA